>RJWH01002024.1:0-130937 GCA_004363575.1 Solenodon paradoxus | reverse complement strand
TGGCCAGCAATATGCCCTCCTATGGCTGAGGTCCTGCAGAGCCAGGCTTCCTTTCACCTCTCCGCCCCTTTTCTCCCCTATCTTCCAAAGTCTTTGCCCCTTTGGGAGTCTTTGGTCATCAAGCTCAGGGCCTATTCCTGTTCGGCTGGAGCTTGACGGGGCTTGCGCATTTGCTTACCTTTGAATGCTGCTGCATCGTATCACTCCGCCAATGCCTTTCACAGAATCCTTGAAAGATGAGGTGTATTTCTGCCTCTTTAGGGAAAACATAATTGGTTTTCTGAGAGGAGACTTGCCTAGAATTCTCACCCCATTTCTCAAATACTCTTTCTTCCATCCTCCTACTTCTCATTAAAAAAAGTCTCAACTGAAAAAGAGTCACTGATCCCTATAGATATTTAGCACAGACAGCTGAGTTTTGCTCTTTGAATATTGCATATTCAACATGCAGGAAGTTGAAGTCAGCAGGAGCAGTTTTAGAACAGAGACACATTTAAGTGGGGATACTTTAGGAATAGAGGGCTGGATCATTTTCTTTGCTATCGCTCCCTGTTTTGGTGTGATTTGGCCATTCCTTTTGTTGTTTTTGTTCTTCTTCTCCCCCTACCCCTCCTCTTCTTCTTCTGCAGCAGTGCAGGTGAGTAGGCAGGCAGGCAGGGAGAGAGGAGAAAGAGGCATTTTATTTTCTACACAGGTTGTTTTTCCCTGGACTAGGACACTAGGACTTGAACCTAGGCTTGCGTGGCCTGCATTCCTTCAGAAGCAATGGACCCAACTGCTACACCCCCAGAGTGCACCTCCTTTAGTTTTTAAAAGCATCTGATGTTTGCTAATGAAATCACTCCTGCCTCACCCCTCTCCCTGTCAGGAGAAACTTGCACAGGTTGAAGTCAGAACAAGCTGGCCTAGTTCTGTGAAGAAACCAGGTAAGAATGCACTGACTGCATTCGCACTCCATTTACCAGATAGAAGCTAGTGGCCAGAAGCCTTTCTGAGTCTCTCTAAGGTTCCCATGACATTCCTTGGGTGTTAGGTGAATTTTAGTCACCCTGTGCTTATATCTCTTGGTCTCTAGATAATATCCAGAGCTAATACATCAAATCGAGCTACAGCGTCGACATAGACAGAAACCAGGGCACTTATAATTACTCAAAGTACTTCATTCAGATTAATGGTTATTGATTATCTCTTTCTTTGAGTGTACTTCAACCCAGAGAATATACATAAAAGCTCAACTCCTAATTGTAATGGTGGGCTGTTTGCACAGTGATATGTGAGACTGTTTCCAGGTTCTAATCCTTAAGCTAATTAACTAATAAACTATTTAATTGATAATTTATTGGATGTTTCTATTCTAGTTATTATGCATATACTTACATATTAAAATGCCTATGTTTTAAATTGTGAGATCCTTGAATATGGGGAGACCTCATATATCTGGGCATCTGTAAGGAGCACATTGGATTGAGTATGGTAGGTTCTCGATCAATGTATCCTGAATTGAATAAAATGGAAAAAATGGAAGGCCACTAAGAAGGACCTCTCCTTTAGGAGGGAGTCTTCTAACTACCATATCAGCAGAAGTCTTAGTGAGTGAGATTAGGGGAATAGAGCAAGGCACTGAGGCCAATGGAGGCATTAAGACTTAAAGTTAAACTGCATAACTTCATCTGCTACTTCCCCCTCTTCCTCATCATTCTTTCAATCCTCCCCCACATGCTTTATAAGCATTGTTCCTTAATCAGTAATACTTCTCAGAATGATGCGGGGAATCTTCAGTATGTCATACTTGCCATCCTTCTCTCCCATGAATTTTAGTACAGGTGAATGGGGTTAATGGTGACTCCTTCCCCTCAGAAGATCAAGAACCATTGTTATAACCAAGGGATTGAAGGGCTGTTTTTCCTGGAATGCCCACTCTTTCCCTTCTTCCAGACATTAGCTTATACTGTTCCCTTTACTTGGAAACTTTTTCTATTCCATTCTCTAAGGTTACGCTAGAATGGACATATCTGTCATGATGTTCTCTCCCACCTCTCCTGCACCCATTTCCTTACATATTTATTTTATGCCTTTAACCTTAATTTGTTCATTCATAATATTTATTGAATGGCTGGATGTGTGTCAGTTAATATGCTAGGGTCCCATACTTTGAGACACTTTCCATTTAATGGGAGGTTGCAGTATTGATGCTGGACTGCTGAGGGAGACCCTGTGATATATGGGAAGGAAAGGAAAACAAAGGAAAGGAACTCCAGTAGGCGCTTAATAAATTAAGTGGAATCAATGAACTTACTTTGAAGTCAAGTGAGCATTTGTCATGTCTGTGGCTTCTCATTTCCCTTTCAGCTTCTTTGCAAAGTCAGGGCATTCTCTGCCTTCTCCTCCAAGGCAGGTGTGTAATTTGTAAATGCCATGGAGGTATGGTCAACTTTTACACAGCCCAACATCATAACTCTTAAGTATTTGTAACATAGATACAGACACACACATTGCTACCAAGTCAGTGCAGATTGTGAAAGAATCAGCATATCATTATGATTGCAACTACAAAAAACAATTTGGGGAAAGGCTCTTGGTCACATACCAATGTGTGATTGTTTAAACTACTTTGTGTGCATCCTGCAATCATCTTGAGTGCTGCTTCCTTGAACAAATAGGCAAAAAAGAGAGAAAACAGCAGAAAATTATTGCATAGTGTACATTAATATTGCCTTTAAAACATTATTTATTCATTAGTGCATATCTTGCTGTAGGTTTAATTTAGCTTCAAAACTCAAAAGATGCATTCTCCATACTTTGATTTAGGGAGACAATTCTTTCATATGTATTATCTTGCTTTAGTTAGCAGTGTATGAAATTATTAGTTTGATACACAAATGGAGTCCAGTATATCCAGTGCTTTTGGAGGAAAGTGCCATGTATTTAACGCATATTTCAAAAGACCAGGGTATTTGATGTGATTGTATTTGTTTGAATATATTTTGAACTCATAAAACCATATTTATACCTAATAGATGCATAATGTCCCAGTAGGAAGAGAGTATAGAAATTGTTACTTTGGTATGTTTACTGAATGAACGAATGACTGAATCTACAATTTTCTTCTATTTACTTGAATCAGCTATGTTGCGTAAATAAAATAAAGCTGTCTTCTTGCAGTTATGTTTACCTCACTCAGACCATTATTTCAGTGTTCCTTTCTCTTGCTGCATTTCTGTGCATTTTACTATGAATGATTTTCTATAGAGGATAACTATTACCTATTCTTCTATTTCTTAGTCCAAAGAAAGTCCCAGAGATGTCCAAAACTAACTACAATATCCATATTTTGATACTTTCCTCCTTCATTTTTTGTAAGTCTTACTTCTGCCTAGTAATCATTTTGCCTGTTTTATCAGTGATAACTGAAAAAAAAATCATCTTAAAACTCAAACAGATGTGACCTGAAAATGAAGAAAAACAAGTTAGGGACAGATTTTATTTTCTCAGAAATACAAATAGAGTGCCCTGTTTTAATGTGAATGGTATTTAGTTTATAAAATCTATGATATTGCTCATAAAACACTCTGATATGACTATCAAAAACAGTCCAGTGTTGGGTGTACTATAATTCCTGTTCAGTTTTGCATTTATGTTTTTATATTTCCATGTATTAATGTGAGCGTGGTAGAATATCATATCTAATTTTTGAAATATGCTTTATCTCCTGAACAAATGCTTATTGAGCATCAACTCTGTGCTGGCATTATTGTAGCTAAGCATATGGGAAACATAAGTGAAGAAAACAAATAGCCATGCCCCTTAAAAGACCCTTGTGACATTTACGTTCTATTTGGGGGTTAAAGGTGGAAAAGGAAATCATCATTATAAATCAGATATATGGTGTGTTAGATGGTGAAAACTACTATAAAATATAGAAGAGGCTGGCGGTTGGGGGCGAGAATCAGGACTGCAAGAACGCTGTGGTTGTAAGTCAGGTGGAGACGACAGACCTCACTGATTTTACTTTCTACGCTGAGTATATATTTTAATACTTAGATAAAAGCATGGTTATAGAGAATGAAATATAACCTTACACACTCGATTAGGTTTCTAAATATGTACTGTGACTAATATGTGCTTTGCAAAGTGCCGATGAATTTTCTGCCTGTTAACCACAGATAAGGAGACAAAGGTGATCCTTGATTCTGGTGAAATTGTTTGTCCTCCTGTCTATCTTATAGTCTCACTAGACATACTCTGGAGTGTAATTTTTGGAACAGAAAAGTTGACCTTATTTTCTGCAGATTGAATATGCAGAATTAAAAACAATAGCTTTCAAAAATGGCATTTCTGTCTGTTCTAGGTGCTGGGAATATGGTGGCTAACAAGTCATAAAAAGTCTACACTTATGGAAATCATGTTCTAAAAAGGAAGGAAGCTCCTGTCTAGGTTAGTAAGCATGTGAGGGTTTCCTATTTCCTTTGAATTCTGCATTATTTTAGTAAGAAGTGCATGACAGGTAACGGCACCCTGCTGTTCTATTTGGGAATAGGGAGGGGATGCAACCAGAAGGGGCCGTTCCTTTCTGACCTTGGTCAGGCGCCACTCTTGTTCCTGTCTGCTTTGCTGACTTGCCTTGGTAGATTTAACAGTAGTTCTGTGAGTTCCCTAGGAAGCCCACCAAATGAGTGCAAAGAGAAAATGGATATAGGAATTAGTGTTTCCTAAGAGTCTTCTGATTTTATTTCAATTAATTGCTTAAGATAATTATAAAAATCACATCCATAAATTACTACTTTTTGTATAGCACATTTAATATATTTTAAATAATTACTTTTGAGTTTACAGTATAAAACTAGTTATTTAAAATAAATACCATGGTGTTCATTGTCAAAGGCTTGAATATTATTGATATTTAATTATTGTCACCTAAGGGTAAATGTTCTTGTAAGAAGTCCAGAGGGAGCGCTTCTTTACTAGTTACCCCTGGCTTTTTTTTTTTTTTTCTTAGAGCAAAACCTTTTTTAAGGTATTTGGGCTGCAAGGAATAGAACAAACGATGTAAACCAAGGAGAAGCCTGTTCTTTTGTAAAAATATTCATGCAAAGGTCCTAACTTCACCTCTAGCCAAACCACAGCAATTTATGGGAATCCTCATCTTCTCTGGAAGCCAGTTGATAGTCATCAGCTTTTGCTCGTGAAAAAATTTATGCAGAACAAGCAGAAGTCTCTGGAGGTCAGGACCTTCAAGAGATGTGGTCTAGGGCTGGTTGATGTTTTATGGCTGGGTAGTTTCAACCTGTTCAGTTTTATGAAGCAAGAGGAGAAAAAAACGTTCTGTTTGGACGGCTCTGTGTTCTGTTTTCCTCCTTGAGTTATTGTGATGGCCTTCTAGTCTGAAGTTTTATGGCACCAAATGAAAACTGTTTATTTTACCCAGGCTGCAACATCTGACAGAGGCAAATCATCCAATCTTGCATCCTGGATTAAGTGTAAACAGAAGTGTGATAAGATACAACCTGAGGAACAAATTTTAAAAATAGTAATCATCACTGGAAACAGCTTTTTATAAGCTTTTTCCTGTTTATTCCATTTGATTGCATTAACACTAGCACTGCCTACAGAAATGAGATTTTGCAATGTGACATTATTCTTTCTACAGTTCAACAAATATTTCAGCACATAAATGTCAGAAGAAAATCTGTATCAAATTTCAAGTTGCTTGGTGCTACTTTTGTGATTTTGAAAATCAATACAGCTCTATGTTTTGTGCAGGGTTAGGCCTACTTCAATAAAAATATCTAGAACCTAAAGAAAATCTTTTTTCTATGTACCCCAGGAAAAGGTGGATCAATAGATGGAGTGCTAATGAACTCATTCTAATTATTTTTCCTTTGATGTTGATAGTATAATTTATTTTAATTCAACCAGTCCAACATTTGACAAGAACAATGGTACAACTCAAGCTATAAATTTTTCAAAATTTATTTTAAGGATGTTTCTAAGTAATCTAAATGAAAATGAGCAAGTGTGATAATTATTGACCAGGCTTGATGAGATAATAGAGTAAGTTGCTCTATAGAACTTACAAGCATAAGAGAAAAAAAAAAGAGAAAGGATTTAGAAAAAAGATGGGTTTCAAGTTTTCTATTATCACTTAAGAGATTCCTACATTTTATATTAAGGGTCTCAGATCCCATGAAGCCCATGAGATACAATGTCAGCCATAAGTCAAATGGGCCTATTTATATAAATAATAATCTTCAGAATGAGCTATTGCTTTTTGACCTACTGTATCACAGTCAGAGTTAAGAGAAAATATCCTTTACACGCTTATTATTAAAATTGATTTCCAACCAGAGAGGACCTTGCTACTAACATCTTGCTTTCTGTGGTATTAATTATAAAAACATCCCTACCCTGGCTATCATTCATGTCTGTCATTATCGGGAGATATTCACAGAACTGAATGAAATATAGCTTCTTCAACTTGGATTTCCTTATCTTCTGTGTCTATTCGACACAGTACATGTATTTTTAGTACATGTATCAGGATCTTTCCCTGCTTCTCTGCCCACATATACTTGCTTCTACACTAGGAAGCTGGCATGTGTCCTTGTGTCTGTCTCTTAACCTTCTCTGTTCCTTCATTGGTAAAATGGGAGATAATAGTATTACATCACAGGAATGCTGAGGAGTAAATAAGTTATTATATGTGAAGCTGTTAGAATGGTGTTTGGAATTTAATAAGCACTAAATGAAGTGAACTATTATCGTTTGAGATGTTGTTCTTAGGAATATTTGGGAATATAATCATTATACTTTTTAATTTGCATTATTTTTATCTTTAAATGTAGAAAAGTATGTATCAAGGATTTCCCTACTATTTTGACCTTAAATTCACTTTAATCTGACATTAAAATGGCTTCTCTGACTCCCTTTTGTTTTCCTATTTTGTTTCCTTTCCTAGTATATATTTTTTCCTTCTTTCCGTTTTCAACTTTTCTATACTGTGTCTCTACAGAACGTGTTTTTGCATTTTTTTTTTTTTTTAAACCATGTGATACCATTTTTTGGTTGGTTAGTTTAACCATTTACATTTGCTTTATTGTCACAGTTAGAGTGACTGTGACCATCTAATTCTTATTATAGACATCTAAATCATATCTAAAACGTATGAAGACCTAATTTGATATTTATTTTCCTTTCTATAATTCTGGAAATGATCAATATATCTTCTTAAAGAGGGATCTGAATCCGACTTCTTGAGTTTGAATCTTGACCCTACCTCTCTTACTGGCTGTGTTACCTTGGACATATTTCTTAACCTCTCTGTCCCTTAATTTCCTCATCTGTAGTATTGAATCTCACTTTTCTCTATTTTCTCTTTCCTCTTCATTGAAGAAAGGACATTTAGTATCATCTCATTTTAGTTCTGGATTTTTATGTGTATTATTTTTTGCCCTTGTCATTTTAGATAAAATAAACTTTACTGAATTATCTGCTCATCTTACTATTCCTCATGTCTGGCTTCTTTACATTTTTTTCTTTAACTTTTAGAGCACTTTTTAAGGGTCTTTCCACAGCAGTTTTAGGTGGTAAACCCTTTGAGTCTTTACATAGAAAACAATATTTTATTGCCTTCTCATATTTAAATGATAACTTTACTGGGCATACATTTTTAAGTTAAACGTTCTTTTTCTGAAACACCTTCAAAATATTTTCCCTTTGCCTCTGGTGCAGCCGTTGAGAAGACTAATGATCTGAATTGTTTCTTTGTTGCTGAGTTGCCCTTTCTTTCTGGAAGCTTTTAGAATTTTCTTAGACTTTGAAGTCCTTTAGCTTCCCCATCGATAACTAGATGTGGGGTTTTATTTTCCTTCTCTCTTTTCTGTTTGGCCCTTGACTCTTTATGTGCCTTCCTAATCAGAGGACTTTCATCTTCAAATGTTTAACTTCCTTTTGTTTATTCTCCCATTTTGCTATGGTACAAATAGCAACAGATGTGGTCCACATACATCCCAGGGATCTGGATTCAAGACTTGGGGCCTGGGGAACAACCAAGATGAACAACTAAATAAAAAATTAATAAATGTTTCTTCTCTCTCTGCCTGTCTACTGGCCTACTTGCCTTCATTGTTGCCTGCACCTTTCCTTAAAATAAACGAAAAACAAAAACCTTGGTCTTGTGCTTTAGATTCTTAATCTATTTCTTCCATTAATCTAGCTTTGTTTGCTATATACTGATGTTCATTTTCTTTTGTTTTATAACACCTTTTCTCTTCAAATGTCATTTTTCCTTTTGAGTTTATACTCTTCCAGGAATGTTTGCTACCTTGGCTTTTAATGAGTGTCCACAAAGGAGTCTTGAACCTCAGGCCCTTGTTTGTAAACTGCTGAGGTTACCATTTCTTCCCCAGTCAAGGTAACAACTACATTTTGGGTCTTCAGGGGTTTCCTAGGGGCTTTATATTGGTTGTTTAATGAACGTGATTCTCCGTTGGTTGTTTTGATTTTGGTTTGGTTATTTTTGTTTCTTTAAGGTTGAGTTCAGAAAAGAGCTAGCAGCCTGGGCTAGTACATTGTTATATAACTATTTATAGTACTGTTATTTCTCAAGTTGTGTTGCTGTGCTTGAAAAAGACATTGTCGACCATGATTCTTCCCCAAATTTCAGTAATTTGAATAATCACTGCCTGTAATTGCATAATTGACTTGATCATACCAATCACTATTCCGGGTACTGCTGACAAGAATAGAATACTGTCCTGCAGTTCAATGTACCTATAGCATATAGACTTGGCTCAATGTTTTCTTGTTTTTTATTTTCCTTGAGGAATGGACAGGTTCAATACTTTCAAGGGTATAATTTATGTACTTGAATGATGATTCTCTGGTTCTACCTGTAGTAATCCTTAGCAGTCTTGGTGATTTACCATGACAGGAAAGTTGCATCTTAAAATTTATGTTATTTTAATAAAAAGTTTAAATTGAATTTTGCTTTCATTGATTTCCACAAAGTCAGGCAATTCACTTCAGCATTATAAATCCTGCATCTACATCAGATCTGTAAGCAGTAATGATCAAGAGTAATGTTTTTTCTGTTCTTTTTGTTTTCATGCAACTTTCTATTTTAATACCTCTAGTGGTCAGGTTTGCTTGAGAGTCAGACATGGCTTTCTTCACCAGTCTATGGAGCTCATAAAATGCTTCTCTTTCAGGAGGGGAAAAATTAAATTTAAGCTGTAGATTAAATTAATTTAGTTTATTATTTAAAAGTAAATTTTTGTTAAGTTTCTGAAGATAGTAAATTTCACTGATTAAAAAGAACTTGTGTTGAAGTCTATTATTGTCTAATTTAGGGAAAGGAAGCAAATCAGTGGGTGCAAGAAGAGATGGGGAGGATTGGGAGCTAATGGTGGAAAGAGGATTAATTGTATCACCAAAGTAAAAAGGAAATAGTGGTAAACTTACTGTAGTATATGCAGATACAGATTTAATATCATGCATAGCTTAAACCTAGTTAATGTTGAAATGCAATATTCCTTCAATAAAATCAATTTTTGAAAAAAAGCTGTGTTAAGTGCTAATATTAGTTACTGAGATGACATAAAAAATCTTTTACTGGACATCTTTCTAGGATACATTCTTATCATTTAGAGGTGACTAACTTAGTGATATTTATGTTTTTCCCCTGGTCCTGGGTTGCAAACCTGGGTCCTTGGGCTTTATATGGTCTGCATCTTAGCCACCTCAGCCACCTGAGCCACAAGAGTATGCCTTAAGGGTATTTTTTTTTTTTTTTTTAACCAATGAAAGGATTGAGATGATACCTTTTCTAACTGTATTTGACTTCTTTAATTGAAAATACTCTTCAAGTTTAGCTGGAAAATGCATCCTGTCTCCCCCAATCATGTTTCTATACCTATTGATCTTTATTTTTGCCCTAATAACTCCTGAAAAAACGAGACATTCTTTTAACTCCTCCCAAACCCTGGAATAGGTTTTATAGCTTCTATAATATTTTTTTTATATATGTACACTCACTTTCTCCCTTCTTAATCACTCCTTCTTGTACCCCTCAAATAAATATGTCACAGTGGGCTATACTAGAACTGAAATATTTCTGTGAGGGTGGCCTGAATTTTCCCTAGCTTTATCAATCAACGGAATACTCTTGACCTCTCTCTTCCCCCTTCACATTCTCTTTTCAGGGGAAAACTGAGTTATTTACCTGACAAAACTGGGAATCAGAAGTGGGTGGGCCTCCACTTTTTCTGCCCTTCTGCATGGAAGAATGCATTTTGTTTTGCTTCTCCATTCTACAATCTGTACAGAGTAGTGTGCCTTCATCCAGGGTCTAGGGAGACAGGTGATGGTTTCAGCACTTCTTGTGAGTAGCTCGGGAAGGCTTTCTAGTTCTGAGATTTTTTTTACCACTTAACTGAAATTACAAAGTGTTTGGATTTAAATCTGCCATCTTACTTGGTGTCTTCTGTTTGTCTCACTCATTTGTTTCTTTTGTTTTCCTTTATTGCCTTTTTTTGGGCTTAATTATGATTCATCTTAAAAAACTTCATAATTTTAGAAATTGTTTATTGATGTTATTCCTTTTTTTTTTTTTTTTTTTTTTAAAGGAAAGGTGTAGGCAGGAATGAAGACGAGCAGGCAGTCACGAAAAGAGATGTAGAAGAACATGTTATATATTTTGTTTAGTTGTTCACATTGGTGGTTCCCCACTAGATGCCCTGGCTCTTGACCAGGGACCTTGGTATCATGTGGGGCTGCTCCCGGGGGGTATTGGACTGCTAGGCCTCCCAATGATTTTATTCTTTTAGGGATTACCCTCATGTAATATAGAATATTATATTAGAAAATATATGTTTATAATTATGAATAATGTGTGAATACAAGAACTTAGAATACTCTAACCCCGTTTATTACTCTCCTAATTAATATACTATTATTACTAGGTAATTTTGTTGCAAACATTTTAAATGTCATAAATTACTATTTTTGCTTTATACAAAAGTCTTACATTTTTACCCATATGTTTGCAATCCTATGTATCCTCTGCTTTTTGTCGCATTTCATAATTTTCCATCTCAGATCATCTTTTATTGATTTATTTTTTGGCTGATGGATGTGTTTTTTTAAAAAATAGTACTTTATTGAGGTAATTTTGTTTTATAAATAAGATAAACTCATATGTATAGGTACCCATATCTACAGGTTCCCCATTCCTCATATATATATCAACACACCCTTCCCTCTACCACATCACCAAGTGTTCTTCCCCAGTGTCTAGTGGGCCCCGCCACCACTTGCTGCTCTGCATCCCTCCCATGGCCTACTGATAGCAGTTCTATCACGAGTGTCCGAGGGTTGGTTTTGTTTCATCTGTTCCTTGTTTTGTCTGTTCACATTCCATCTATGAGTGAGATTATCTGGTATCTATCTTTCTTTTGACTTATTTCACTTAGCGTGATACCCTCTAGATCCATCTATGTGGTTCAAATGACAGGATTTCATCTCTTCTAAGGGCTGTGTAGTGTTCCATTGTATATATGTATCACACCTTCTTTTTCTATTTATCTGATATTGAGCACTTAGGTAGTTTCCAGTTCTTAACTATTGTGAATTGAACTGCAATAAATCTCTGCAAACTAGTGTTTTTGTACCTTTTAGGTAAATACTCAGAAGTGGGATGGTGGGATCATATTGGATTTTCATTTTCAGCTTTTTGAGGAATCTCCATAATGTTTTCCATAAGGGTGGTACCGATTTGCACTCCCACCAACAGTGTAAAAGTGTTCTCTTTTCTCCACATCTTCGATAACATTTGTTGTTTCTAGACTTTGGGATAATAACCAATCTCTCATGTGTAAGATGATATCTCATTGTTGCTTTGACTTGCATTTCCCTAATAACTAGTGAGTAGGAACATCTTTTCATGTGCTTGTTGGTCATCTGTTTGTCTGTCCAGTTCCTCTGTCCATTTTTTTTTTGGAGTGCCTATTTTTATGTTATTGAGTTTTATGAGTTCTTTGTATATTTTGGATATTAGGCCCTTGTCAGAAATATGGAATGAAAATATCTTCTCCTAGTTAGTAGGTTGCCTTTTGTTTTCACAGTTACTTGTCCTGTGAAGAAATTTTTTAGTTTTGTGTAGTCCTAATTGTTTATTTTTGTTTTTGCTTCCTTGGTGCTGGAGTCGAGTCCCCAAAGACCTCTCTAAGGTTGATGTTATGGTATGTCTTTCTGTATTGTCTTCCAAGATTTTATGGTTTCCAGGCTTATGGTCAGTCTCTAGTCCATTCTGACTTATTTTTTGTGACTGATTTTAGAGAATGATTTAGCTTCATTCTTTCACATGTGACTGTCCAGTTATCCTGCACCATTTATTGAAGAGAGTTTCCTTTATCTATTAGATGCTTTTAGATCCTTTGTCACAGATTAACTGACTATATTTGAATGGCTCACTTCCTGGTGATTCAATTCTATTCCACTAATCTGTCCCTCTGTTAGTATTCCATTCCATACTTTTTGATCGCTATCACTTTGTAGTATAGCTCAATGCTTGGGATTGTAATCCCCCCAGATTTGTTATTTTTTCTCATAATTGCTTTGACAATTTGGGGTCTTTTGTTGTTTCATAAAATTTTTAAAAAATTTAGATGCCTTCTTAAAATTTTCATACATCCAAAACAGGTAAAATTGAACAGTATGGTTAATATATGCATAGTCAGTATATTATCATTGTATGTATATGTTTATATGTTATATACTATATGTATATATATTTATATGTTTTATTATTTCACAATGCTATATGCTTTTTGGATATTGAATTTATAGCTCAGTCTGTGTGCATTTCATACCATACCCACCACCAGAGTTCTAGTTTCCTTTATACTGCTTATGGTTTTTGTTTTGATTTTTTTCAGGCCAAGAAAAGAACATAATCTATCACATTAAATACTTATTTCAAAACAAACTCAGGAGAGTACAATATATTGGATATTTCTGAAATAAACTTTAAAATGAATATAGTAGAATATATAAAAATTCTTAATATAGGCTTGAGCAACAATTCCTTAATTTTGGAAAGCTAAAAATTGGAATCATCAAGAAGAATAAGGTAACTAAAAAGAAAAAAACAGCATGATGAAAGTAAAATTAAAAACATTTGCATAGCATTATCTTTACAAGCAAAACAATATCAATAACAATAAAACTAAACAGGATAAAATATTAAACACAGCATTTGCACATAAAAGATAAATTTAAACTTTGGCTCTGACACTTGTATGCTATATAATCTTAGGCAGATTTCTTAGCTTTGGTTTTCTCATCTATAAAATAGGTATAATAAAATCTATCTCATAGGCTTATCTTAAATAAGATAATATATGCCAAGTTCTTAAATAGGTCTCACAGAATAATCACAAGCAAAGAAATCGAAGAGGTAATCAAACATCTCTCTGAAAATAAAACCCCAGGACCAGATGATTTTTCCAATGAGTTTCACCAAAACTTCAGAGAAGAATTAATACCTATTCTACTCTATCTCTTCCAAAATATCAAAGAACAGGGAACATTCCCAAACACTCTCCATGAGGCCATCATCACACTGATATAAAAAAGCTGACAAAGACTTTACTGTGAAATAAAATTACTGACCAATATCTCTAATGAACATAAGTGAATAGGACCAATAAACTTGTTTTTAAGTGGGGTTTCTTTACACATTTTTTTAGCATTTTTTGTAGAACTGGCTTTGTGGTAATAAATTCCTTTAACTTTTGCTTAGTGGAAAGGCTTTTTATCATTTCTTCTGTTCTGAATGATAATCTCACAGAGTATAGTATCTGAGGCTGAAAATACTTTTCTTTCAGTCTTTTGAATATATCATGTCATTCCTTCCTGGCCTGTAGAGTTTCAGTAGAGAAATCTGCTGACAATGTTATGGGGATTCCTTTGTATATGATGCATTTTTCTCTGGATGCTTTCAATATTTTTTCTTTATCTTGTATTTTTGACATCTTAATGACAATGTGTCTAGGTATAGGTCTGCTTGGGTTTCTTTTATTAGGGGTTTTTTGAACTCCCTGGGTCTGGAGGATTGCTTCATTCTTCAGGTTAGGGAAGTTTTCAGTTATTATTTCTTCAAATACAGTTTCTGCCCCCTTTTCTCTCTCTTCTCCTTCTGGTACCGGCATAATGTGAATGTTTCTTTTGATGTTACCCCATAGGTCTCAAATGCTGTCTTCATTTCTTTGCATTCTTTTCTCTCTTTCTTAGTTTGCTTGAGTACATTCCTCTGCTTTCTAGCTCACTGATTCTATTGGAGGCTTCATTCTTGCTATTCTGGAGTCCCTCTGTGGAATTCATTTAGGTCAGCTATTATGTTTTTTATTTCTTTAACATCTGTTTTGAGCTGCTTCATTTCTTCTCTCTCTTTTTTGTTATTCTTTTTTTCTTCCTCTAGTGTTTTTTTGATTTCCATGAGTATGACTATCACTGTTGCCCTATGCACATCCCCACGCCCCCAAGGCAATCCAGGCCTCAACTCCAGGTATGTGGCCTGCATTCCTTTGAATGAGATTGACCTAACTGCTTCACCCATTCATCCAACTCTTAGAACCATCCAGCACTTGCTTGATTTTATGGAATAACTGGTGAAGCTTTTATGGCCATTTATGAAGTTTTTAGCCATGAGCTAAGTGAACTGATCTTTTTTCCCTTCTAATATTTTAATATTTTATTTCTCTTTTCTCAAGAAGGCTGGTTAACTAAGAGAGGACACAACTGATTCATACAGTAGACAGACAAGTTAGTTTAGAAATAGAAACCTGAGTTCCCAAGAGAAGAAAAACTTTAATAGTAATATTTGTTATTTCTTTAGTTCACGATGCTAAATTCCATTTAGGATACTAGAATTGCATCTCAATCTATATTTCACACCACACCCACCACCAGAATTCCAGTGTCCTTTATTGCTACTATTTCCTTCATCATGCACCCCCCCAAAAAAAAACCCAGCCCTGAACCCTGTCATTTTTGTTAGAATTAGTATGTTCATTTGTTTCATTTCATTATACTCCACTAAGAGTGAAACCATCCTGTATTTCTCTTTTTCTCTCTGACTTATTTCACTATCAAGATTCCCTCCAGTTTCATCCAGATTGTAGCAAAGGCTATAATTTCATTTTTTATAAATAGTGACATAGAATTCCATTGAGTATGTGTACCACAGCTTCTTTATCCAGTCACTTGACAGGCATTTAGGTCGTTTCCATGTGTTAGCTAGCTATGGTGGTTTGTATTTATATGCACATAGGGTGCAGATGTTTTTCCTGATTAGAGATGCTGTATCTTTTGGGTATATGCCTAGAATTGGTATTGTTAGATCAAATGGTAAAGCCATCTTTATTTGTTTGAGGAATCTCCATACTGTTTTCCAAAGAGGTTTCACCAATTTACATTCCCACCAACAGTGTAGAAGGGTTCCCTTTTCTCCACACCCTCTCCAACACCTGTTATTTCCAGTCTTTTCAATATAGGCTATTGTCACTGGTATAAGGTGATATCCCATTATATTTTTTATTTGTACTTCTCTGATGAGCGATGTAGAACATTTTTTCAGGTATCTGTAAATCACCTGTGTGTCTTCTTTAGAAAAGTCTCTATTCAGCTCTTTTGCCCATTTTTTGAGTGAGTCATTTGCTTTTTATTGTTGCAATGTATGAGCTTTTTGTATGTTTTAGAAATTAAGCTTTTATCTGATGCATGTTGTATGAATATCTTCTCCAATTCTATGGGTTCTCTTTTCTCAAACAGGCTGATTAACTAAAAGAGGACACAACTGATTCATACAGAGGACAGACAAATTAGTTTAAGTAGACATTATATTTCCCAAAGGAAAATTATGACTGAGGGAGCAGAGAGTCAGGCCTCACTGCTTACCCTATGCAGAAACATAAAATAATATGGAGGCTGTCAGTGATCTGTGGTGCTTTTGTATATTCTGGCTTTGATCAAATTTAGAACTTTTAAATTTCTGATCTGGCTTTTTTATTTTGCCAGATAAGTTCTAGCTCTGCTTCATAACTCACTGAAGGACACTGACTGGTCCAGAGGTAGAGCCAGCAAATACCTATCAGTGCCAATCCAATTAAATCCTCTGAACAACTCCCAGATATACTGAAGCTTCCTCTTAGGACTCGGTAGTGAAATAGAAACCCCTAGCATTCTGTTCTCCCACTGATCCTAATCTTTATTCTGGTATATTGCCATAGGGTGTGTATATTAAGGATTGGCTTATATAGCATAACTAGCTTTAAAGAGACAGCATCAAACCTGTCACCTCAGGGAAGTCAAAACAGAGCTGCATCTTAAGTATTTTTCAAACAAAGACAATCTGCCATCCGTGGAGTTCTACTTGTTTAACCCTAATGCTGACGTGATGCATTTGGTGCCTCATTTTGGATGACAAAAGTAGCAGTGTGGAATTAGTTTAAAGACAATGGATGAAAATTGGTTTTAGAAAAAGGTTACCCTATAATCCCTGCTATTTCTCAACTACTCTGAAAAGTACACAATAGGTTCTCAATTAACATTAAGGTGAGCATTCTCTCTCTCAAATTGGGCAGATTAAAATATTTTATTTAGGGGATTTCTATGCCAGTGGTAAAATGGTGTTTGTATAGGAAGGGTTTAAGGGAGCAATCTGGTTGGGAGATTTGGGTGGGGGCTAAGAAACTTGCCTTAAGGTTGTATTTACATGAATATCAGAGATAATATTCAAGGTACATATTTTATAATTTATTTTCATTCCTTGAAATCTTTTCCCATTCACTCTGTGGGCTCTCTTTCTTACTAGGAGAATGTAGATGCCATTTAAAGTAACGTCTTGATATTGGAAGCAGTCTTTTATTCAGCCTTAAATATAACTATCTTGAAAGCTAGGATTTGGTGTGAAAGAAGGATTTCTCAATTCCAAAAACTCCCTTTAACTATCAAGAGATAACTTGGATGTCTGTATGCTAAATTTATTCTGAGCTGTAGTTTAGAGCGGCTTTAAGGGTAGAAAGATAGAGGAAGAATTTGTCCTCTCATGTTATGAAAAGGAAACAGGAAAGAGAAATGGAAATGTGGTGGCAGTTCCCACTTCCAGGCAGTTCTCACTCGTGGCCCAGTGTTCGGAGAGAGGGGTTGCTGGTCCTGTGGTAGTATGTGGGTTATTTCAGAGTCTCAGAGTGGATGTGGGAGAGGCTGCTTCTCTCTTTCATTCAGGGTAGAGGAGTGAGAGTATATCTATTTCATATTGCTGCTGTAACAAATTATCACCATTTAGTGGTTTAAACAACCGAATTTATTATCTTAGATTTCTAGAAGGTTATGAGTCTTAAATGAGTCTCACTGGACTAAAGCCATGTCAACAGGAAACTCTAGGGCAATGTCTTTTTTCTTGCTTTTTCTAGTTTCCAGAGATTACCTGCATTCCTTAGCTGGTGGTCCTCTTCCTCCATCTTCATTAATAATGGTCAGTCTATTTTTTCTTGTATCTCTTGTATCTTGTATCTCATCAGTCTGATTCTTCTTCCTCCCATATCCACTAACTGGAAGTCTATTTTATCTGATGTAAGCATGGCTGTCCCTGCTTTTTTAGGTTATCATTTTATTGTAGGATTGTTTTCCAACCTTTGACTTTGAGCCTATTTTCTCTTTAGAACTTAGATTTCCTCTATGTAACAGGTGCTAGGTATTGTTTTTTTAATCTACTCTACGTCTTTTGATTGGTGAGTTCAATCTATTACTGTTTAGAGTGATCGTGAATATGTAGCTGTTTATTGTCATTTTGCTATTTTGTTTTCTGGGCATTGTTGTAGATAGTCACTGTATATTTCTTTTCTTATGCTCTTATTTTGTGCTTTGAAAAATTGTATGTTGTGTTTGGTTTCCTATTTTTTCTTTGGTTTTTTCTATGAATTTATTTTGAGGTTACCATTGGTTTACGTATTAGTTTCTATGCTTATAACCATTTTTTAACTTGAAAGCATGTTAGTCTTGAGTTCATTCTAACAGTCCACATTTTTACTAAACTTTTACACACATTTTATATGTCTGATGTCTTGCTGCTTCTAAGTGAGGTTTCTTTTCCCTTATAGAAATTTCTTTAGTATTTCTCGCAAGACTGGTTTAGTTGTGATGAAATTCCTTTAACTATGGTCTGTAAAGCTCTTTATCACTCCTTCTAAGTGATAACCTAGCAGAGTAGAGTATTCTTGGTTGGAAATCCTTTCCTTCAAGCACTTTGAGTATGTCATACCATTCCTTTCTGGCCTGTAAGCTTTCTAATGAGAAATCCACAGATATTCTTATGGGGGCTCCCTTGTATGAAACTCATTTTTCTCTAGCTACTTTATTTATTTCTTTACTTATTTAAAGGAAAGGCATAGATAGGAATGAAGGGAAGCAGAGGTAGCTAGGCAGGAAAAAAGAGGAAGAAGAAGCACTTTATTTAGTTATTCGTCTTGGTTAAACCTCCTGGCCCAGTTTGCTAATTGAAATCCTTGGGATCTATGTGGACTCCACCAGGTTGCACCTCTCTAACTGCTTTTATGGTTCTCTCTCTTTTTTTTAAGGAAATGTTCAGGTAAGAATGAAGGTGTGGTGATACAGGCGGGAAGAGAAAAGAGGAAGCACTTCATTAATTTTATTTAGTTGTTCATCTTGTTTATTCCCACCAGTCTTGGGATGTGAACACAGGACCTCGGTATGTATGTGGACTGTGCCCAATATCTACTCCATCAGGACGTGCTATGATTCTGTCTTTATCTTTGGGGTTTCTTTTTCTTGTTTTTTTTTTTTTTTTGTCATTTTAATGGCAATGTGTCTTTGTGTATGTTTGTTTGGATTTTCCTAGTTTGGAACACTTTCAGCTTCTTGAATCTGGATGTCTGTTTCCTTCCCCAGCTTAGGGAAATTCTCAGTGATTATTTCTTCAAATAAGATTTTACCCCTTTTTTCTCTTCTCCTAAGATGCCGATGATGTTATCCCATAAGTCTCATATGCTGCCTTCATTTCTATTAATTGTTTTTCCTCTTTGTTGGTTTGTTTAGGTACATTCTACAGCCCTATCTTCAAGTTCACTGATTCATTTGGAGACTTCTTCCAGTCTACTATTGAGTCTCTCTATTATATTCTTTACTTTACCTGTAGTGTTATTTGTCTCCGTGAATTCTGTTTGGAACGACCTGATATTTTTTCTCTTTGTTAAAGTTTTCTTTTTTTCCTCCATTGTTTTTCTGATTTCAGAGAGAATTATTAAGAGTGCTGCTTTAAAGTCTTCTTTAGGTAGTTTATTTAATTCTGTTGCATTCAGATTTTTCCTTTGGGTTTGGTTTTGGTCCATTATTTGGGGTATATTCCTCTGACTCTCCATTTTCTTTGGAGCTTTGTATTTATTTCTATTCATTAGGTAAGTGCTTTTGTTTCCCTGTCCTCATGTATTGACCTTGTGTTTGGGTATCAGGTTGCAAAATATAGGCCTAGGATGTTGGCCAGGGATGCTGGGCTTTCTATTGTTTTGTGATCTCTGTGATAGTCAGAATAGTTGGAGCTCTAGAACTAGCACTGAGAGTCCAGCCTTCAGGGTTGGAATTGGAGTAGGGAATGAAGAGGTTTCTCCAAGATTCACAGACATGAATAGTGAGGCACAAAGAAAGAAACTCGTGTGTGGATTGAAGCTATAAGTAGGCTACAGTCTCAACAGAGGTCACTGTTGAGAGGAAACTGAGTGTCCCTCAGAGTTCTTTTGAGTCAGTTACAGCAAAGCAACTTCCCCTAGGAGAGTCTCGTTTCTCTAATTGAGTTGTATCAGAGTTGCAGACCGAATATGTCTTACCAGTCCAGGTAACCCGGCTTGGAGAACTATAACTAGAGAACAAACTGTCAGATACCACAATGTGCTAATAGCAGAGGGGCTGGGGTTTTGCCCTTGGGCATTGATGCAATATAGTGGCCTCCAGTTTGGTTTCAAACAGACAAAAGACACCTGGAGAGGATGCCTAATAGCATCTCAATTCATAAGTAGGCTATATCTCTTTCTTATTCCCCACACTGAAGTGTTTGTTTCAATAAATGAGTGTCCTGTAGTTAAGTCTGTGCATACTTCATGTATAGGTTCCCCATGCTCTCTGTCCTGTGTTCTTTACTCCACAGAGTTATATTATTCTCCAAAGAAAAGCCCCTCTATTTTCCATACCAGTTTGTACATACCCTGGGTCAGTTTCTAGGTGTGGAAGCACCTGCTAAGAGGGCAAGTCTTTCAACCCCAGAAAGAGGGTCTGCTTCACTGGTCCCTCCCAATGGACACCGGGGTCTCAACACTGGACCACATTTGCACTGAGATTGATCAGCTTCTCCTACTCTTTAATATGATGTGTGCCTCTTCTCTTTGTGGAGATGCTAATCCCCCTTTTTTCAAAGGTCATAGTTGTTAGATGTATGTAGTTTTGTTGTATTTGTGGGTGGAGGTGGCTGTATTAGTAGTCTACTATTTTGGAACAATCTCCCCATCTCCGCTTTTAAAGACATCTTGTGGTCAGCTGATTAGTGACTGCAATTCAATCATAATTCCCTCTTGTTAATAACATATTTGTAGGTTGCTGTGACTGGGGGTTAGGATATGGAATACCTTCAGGAGACCAGGTTCTTATTCTTTCCACCACATAGCCTGGGACAATCTGCATGCTCATTTAGTTTGGCATGATATAGGAATGACATGTACAGGGAGTAGTTTTGTTATGACTTAGAAATTTGTCTAGGTTGGTGGGCTGGAGAGCAGTTTCAGAGAACCCTGTGAGGTGTGGAGATAGCAGCTATGAAGTCTCAATCCTTTCAGGAAAAAAACAGATGCTGAGAGAAATAAGAGTTCAGACAGGCTTAGGCTAAGGAGGAAGATGTTCTTGTGATGAGGACTTCAGATAAACCATTGGGGTTTGCAACACCTCAGCAAGCACCACCCCCCAAGCCAGGGATCAGGCTAGACCAGCCTTTATTTGAGAGCTTCGTGTGAATCATGAGCCCTCCTAGCATATGAGCATCTACAAGTTTCACATGCACCCAGATGCCATCTTGGAAAGGAGGATAAGGGGATGGGTCAGATATCCAGAATCATAGACTATTACTCAAAGGAAATTGAGTTAGACTATAATTGGGCTTCAGTTTAAAATTGTGAATATTCTTTCTTCCATCAGAGGGAATAGGAGGTGAGACAAAGATAAAATTAATTTCACAGTATGCATATATTTTGTTCTCATTTCTCTCTCTCTCTATATATATACACACACACTATATATATAGTATCTAAGTAAAACACATATATATATATATATATAGAGAGAGAGAGAGAGAGAGAGAGAGAGAGAAAGAGAGAGAGAGAAAGCTCTCTATGTGTGAGGGTATATACATATATATATACCTATACATGTATATTTTACTTAGATTGTACTTCAAGTGGGCTTGAAGTTGCATTCGACTGGCAAAAAAGCTTTGTATTTGTAGAGTAAGTGAATTTGAGGCAGAAGCAGCTTTGAGAGACCCCTGAACTGCTCTTGAGGCCCCATTGGTGCAGTAGGTTGTGGTTAATCCAGCAGCAAACATCACCTTTTAGCATCAGCTCTCCCTTTTTTGGGAGCATATGGAAATTTTAGCTATTTTTATTCATATTCCAGTTTAATAAATTGTTTCGGTAATATCTGTTGCAGCTATGTCCCTAACCCTTTCTCTTATCCTCCTGGCTAAAGACCCAACATGTCATGTCTTTAGTCTCTATCAATATAGAGGGTGGCGAGCTTTCATTGTCTTTTCAGCTTTTTGTGGCGACATTTTTGGGGGGAGCATAGATAAGTTTTAGAATGTATCTCAGTTTAGATTTGTCTTAAATTTCTTCAGATGGAGATAGAGGTGACACACTTTTATAGGACATCACTGAAGTGGCATTGCATATTTCTTAATGCACTCCATAAAGAACTACATGTGATTTTGTTCCAATATTGGAGATGAGCTTTGATTTCTTAGTTAAGGCAGTATCAATATAAAGGAAGTTTCCCTTTTCAATTAATAAGTAATTTGTGGGAAGATAATTTGAGATCATATAAATATGTTGTTTTCTCTTTAAATTTTCATCCAGGACAGTGCTTCAGATCATCTCTACTATACTAGAATCATAACTTTTGCTGTACAAAGATATTTTAAGAATTTGTTCTGGAAAGTCAGCTTATTTTTAACATAACAACTTGGAGATAAAAATAATTGGGAGGTCACACTGAAAGATCTATGTAGTACATACTTCTAGCAATGGGTTGATTGTGAAGCATACATTTTTTTTTTTTTTAAATCTCTGCCTAATATTCCAATCCAAAAAGAAATTGGTTAGAAAACAAAAGTATTTCAGCTGATAAAGTTGCATTCTCTGGTGAGATTTATGTTGCAATTTAAGCAGCTGCTTGAATGTAATAGAATGTGAAATTATTTAAAAGGGCAGATAGAAACATTAATAAAAAACAAAAACCTCTTGAATATGCAGTATTTTTTTATTAAATGAATTAAGGTATAAGACATTATAAATCAATGAACAAAAAGCATTATGATTAATGCTATGGGTTAATCAGAGAGTACTAAAGAATATATCATCAACCATACTAATTTGAAAATGAGAAAATGGTCATATTAATTTTGAGGAAATTACTAACATATTGAAAGCTAATTCTTATTTTTCTTTTTTTTTCCTTTCTCCCTCTTTCTTCTTGCTGCTAATATGCACCTCTACTCTGCAATCAAATGCACTTGGCAGTATTTAGCTTATTCGAGGAACTACAGAGTAACTTGCAGAGGAAGTTGGAGGAAGACCTAGTCAGCACTGACAAGGTCTGGAGCATGGAAGAAAGCTTAGGTAACTGTGTAGGGAAGGAATAGCAGGAAAAATGTTACGTGGGGGAGGCAGTTTATGTGGTAGGAGACAGACACATTGAGTACCTACTTGATGGGATGGCTTATAAAGTATATTCTGTAAATTGTTCTATTTAGTTAGAAAAGTGGCTAAAATGCATCACAGTGCTTTAAATAAAATAAAATTCTTAAGAAGAAAATTTGACTTCTAAGATGGCTGGGATTCAGGTTGAATAGTGACTTTGCTAATTTGTCAAAGTATTTCTTCAATGTTCACTAGAACCGTTTTCCTAGCTGCAGAGAGGGGATTTGACTTTCATGAAATGTAGGACAGAGAATCTTCACAAACCGGGTTCAGGGAAACCTGACACCTCAGCACATGGGGGATCAAGGAGATGACGGAGCTGAGTGGAACATTCAGTCTAGGGCTTCCAGAAGAAAAGGCCGGAAGTTCAATAAACAGCATTTCATGGACTGACTTGGGATGCATCTCATTCTCACTCACAGGTTATCCATACTTGAGTGAGGTACGGCTTTGCTACTCTTCCGTACCAACTGGTTGAATTATGGCAATGAATTCTTAACTGGCTTCCCATTTCCAAAACCCTTCCCTCCAGACTATTCTACACAGTTCTTCTCAACCTTTAATGTGCTGCACATTATTTGGGGATCTTGTCAATATGAAGATTCTGCTTCTGTGGTCTAGAGTGGGGCCTGAGAATCTGTATTTCTAACAAACTGGTGATAGATGCTGAAATTGCTGGTCTGGGAGCCACAGTTTAAGTAACAAAATCTACACATTATTATTAGGCTATCTCAGCACCCAAATTCTTACCATGTTATTTCTCTGTGTGAAATTCTTTGATGACTCCTAAATTCCTATCCTTATTAATTAAAAAGAAAAAAAAAATGTTGGTGCACCCCTGTGGCTCAGTTGGCTGACATGCCAGCATGGAAAGCCCATGGTCCTGGATTTGAGACCCAGGACCGGGGTTAAAATAACAGTCTTCATCTTCGCGTATATTCCTCCCAAAATATGACCCCAAACCACCTTCCCATTTATTTCTCATTAATATACTTAGTCTCATGTTTTGGCTAATCTAGTAAAGTTCCCTGATTTTTCCTTTACCTGGAAACATATTGGACTCCCTCCATGAATCATTTTTCTAATTCGTCTTACTTTTGTGTTCCTGACTCTATGTAAATTTCACAGTCTCCATTTGCTTAACAGTTAGATACTTATCTTTGCTGGGTACCTTAACAGCTAAACCAATGTCTTATTCACTTTTGAGCTATTATAATATCTAATTATCTGTTATCCATTGATACATTTGTAGAATTGAATCTTTTCACAGATAGAATCATCACGTATATCAATCATGACACTTCCTTGTATGAAAAAAATGTTACCAGCAGATAATGCATTATTTAGATTGTTTACTTTATAACTGATACTCTGCTTTCATTCCTTCATTTGTATTTCTCATTTGCATAGTGTTTCAATGTATCTCTGCTGCTTCTAATTTACTCTCTTAAGTAACTAAAACAAGGAACTTTATAATTCAAAGCCTTTCTCGGGCCTAAAGATGACAAGGACTTTCTCTTAACTGTTTTTCTTAAGTGTTTGTATGGTAGTTAACTCTTTTATACTTTTTTTCTCAGTTGCTATCTGTTTTGTGGATAATTGAAGTTGCCAAAGTTATTTTTTAACATTTCATAATAAATACTTGTACAAACTTATTGAATAACAACTATGACATTTTTCTTTACAGCTCAATAGATTTTGATTCAATTCCACAAATGTTAATTGGACGCCTACCACACTACAAGACACTGTGGGTGATACATAATGAGTAACACACTGTTCCTGCCAAGTGGGATCTTTCATTCTGTGCAGCCACTTGGAGAAGGTCCTATGACTCTTCCCTCTCATCTTTCCTTCATGGAGGGGGAAAGGTGAATGATAACAGATGGATCTTCTCATTTTATTCAGCTTGAAGTTTTGATAATTACCAAATGTGATCATTCTATTTTACATTATAAATTGTTTCACTGTATCCAAGTCTTATTAAACTAGGATTGACTCACTTTACACAGGTGGCAGTATTGTATAATGGGCCACCACATTAAATTGAAAATTTAGCAAAAGATTGTGTTTACATATGGTGTTCTTTTTTTTTTTTTTTCTTTTCTTAACCACTAGGCACATTGAGACCTTTTAATTTTTTATCTTTGTTTAAATGAAGAATTTTATTTATAAGTTATTATTTATTTATTTAAAGGAAGGAAGCTGTCAGGAATGAAGGCAAGTAGGTAGGCAGGAAATACAAAGAAGTGTCTGTCCATCCATTGAGTTGCTCATGCTGGTTGTCCTGTCACACTTCCCTTTCATCCGTCCCCCACCTGCCAGTCCTGGGCTTTTATGTGGACTGTGTCATCTGGAGTTGCAGATTTAACCACTGAGCCATCAGAACACGTACTTATCTTTTTAATGGCATGTAGTTGACATATGACATTAAATTAATTTCAGATGTACAACACAGCAATTCAGTATTTTTATACATTTTGTAATGGTCACCACAATAAGCAATACGTCTAGTTAGCATCTGTCACCAAATATAATAACATTTTTTTTCTTATGATGAGAATTTCTAAATTTCTCTTAACAGCTTTTGAATATACAATTCAGTACTGTTCTTCCTGCCTGCTTGCCTATTTGCCTTCATTCCTGCCTGCACCTTTCCTTACAAAAAAAAAAAAAGAAAAAAAGCAAAGTTCAGATCAGTGTGGTTAATATGCTGCCCTAAAAAATGTGTTGGTCTAATAACCACAAGGCATGAGAGAGTGAGTTCAAATGAATGCTCTTAAATGATCCTGTTTACAACCATATGATTATAGGTGTTAACTACACATCTTAGATTTAATGTGACCAGAAGTCTACTCTTAATTTCTGTGTTTGTAGTCATCTTCCTACTCTTAGGAAATATAATCTCCAATCTTCTCTTTCTCCAGGTCAGAAACACTCATGCTATCTTTCTCTCAAATCCCATATCTAGTCCAATTGCAAATATTCTGGACCTTAACTTCAGATAAGAGGTTATGACCTCACTTAGGTATGTTACCATATATTCTTTAAATGCAATTATATGCATCTCACATAATCTTGCCAGTGACGAGAAAGTCGAGGTGTCATCACTGGGGTTCTCCTCCTAAACCTTCGTGGAGGTGGAAAGATTCTCTTAAGTAGAACAGTACATTTGGCCAGGCCCTTGGACTCCACGATGCACATGGATATCATTCAAATCCCCACTATTCCAGTCTCAGATTCTCTGCTTCCTTGTTGGGTTTGAGTGCAAGATTCTTTGCTGAGATTGGCAGTCTATCTCTTTTCATTCCTTTATCTGATTTATTTATTTTATTTGTTAATAATTTTTATCTTTAGATCTTAAAGTCATCTGGAATTTGTTCATGTGTGTATTTATGTGTATAGTCTGTAGTAAGACTCTAAGTTTTACTTCCTCTTAGATATCCAACTGTCTGATCATCATTTATTGAGTAATCAATCCATTCTTTTCAGACGTGAAATAAAACCTGTTACATATACTAGACTGATAAAAGAAGAAAATAAATTTCCAGTAGAAATAAAGACAACAAATTATAGGCAAGTTAAAGTACACTAGAGAAAAGAAAAGATACTACTTGGAAGATTTAAGAGAGAAACAGACTGAACTAGAATCCAAGGAAAAATACTATAATAGGAATTAAGATGAAATTGAGTAATTGGGGAAAATATTTTCTACTTTATACTGAAGTGTTCATTTTCTTAATACGTAAGAATATTATTCCTAATAATATAAACATAATTTGATAGAAAAATAGGCAAAGGGCTAGAAGAAGTAAAAACAATGCTGATCATAAATAGTAAAAATATGTAAGTAGATGCTTTACCCACTAGAACAAATTCATCTTTTGGCAGTGCCACTCTGGTTTTCACCTATTAGAATGACAAGGTTTAAAAAGTGGTTTAAAAAACACAAATTTCCATCTCAAAAATGTTGTTCAAAGGAATATAAATGGTCATAATCTTATGGATGGTCAATATAGCAATATAATTTAGAACTCTTAAAATAGGCATATTATTTTATTTTGGTTTGGGGTTTTGTTTGGTTTTTAGAGGAAGAAAGAGGCAGGAATGAAGGCAAGTAAGGCAGGCAAGAGACAGAGGGAAAAAAAAGAGGAAGAAGCATTTTTTTATTTAGTTGTTCATTTTGATTGTCCTTCCCCTGGACCTGGGTTGCAAAACCAGGTTCTTGGGCTTTATGTGGACTGCACCATCACAGCAGCAGATTTAATGCCTGAGCCACCAGAGTACCCACAATATACATATTGCTCTACTTAGAAATTTTATGTTTAGGAAATGTGTTTAATAAGAAAATAATCAGGGCACACCCTGTTGGCCTAGCCGTCTGGTACATCTAGGAGCAGTCCCACATACGTCCCAAGGTCCTAGTTTCGAGTCCTGGGTCTGGGAGGAACAAACAATGTGAACAACTAAATAAAAATAAGCAAAATACTTCTTCTTTCTCTCTCTGTCTGCTTGTCTGCCTGCCTACTTGCCTTCATTCCTGCCTGTACCCTTCCTTTAAAATAAAAAATCAGAGATTTACCAATCAAAATAAAGATTTACAAAGTGTTATTCACAAGGGGAAGCACCTAAGTGTTTAGTGATTGGTGGGAGGAGTTTAAAAATGCTTTACATAGAGAACAGTATGTTGGCATTACATTTTGTGATATGGGGAAATACCACATCTATAGTGTATATATTGAAACGATCTGCTTGTGAAACAAGCTGTATCCCAATGATATTTTTATAAAGGAGAGTAGGGAGAAATTAGAAACTACTAGTACTAGCAAGCATAGTTTAAAACATTTTCGTAAGCTTTCGATGCTTCCTCAGGACCTGTAGGTTGTGATAATATAAGCTATGCAAGCGCTGAACGGATGCGTCGCTGCTCCATGTGCAGGTGTGTCTATATACTTGGTGGTGCCATTTCTGTATGAGGAGAAAACATAGTTGGATTTGAGTTTTCGGTCACTGACAAATAGAGGAAAACACAGCTCTCTCAAATCAGATATTCTGTGAAGTCACAGATTACAATTAATCTTAGTGCCTGCAAAGGTCACAGAGTCTGAGCTCTTACCTTTGTTCAGTATGAAATAAACAGTTTTGAAACATTCCCCCTTCTTTTCTGCATGACCTCAACTGCTTGGGGGCTTTCCTCTTTCCCTGCACTGTGATTAAAGCACTAACACTGATTTGCTAGAAACCTACAGCTACTGTTCTCTGTCCTAGAAATAGGCTGTGATTTTAGAAGCAAAATGCCTGAAACTGTAATTATAGGAAGGGTTCATCACTTCAGCTAAGCAAACCAGGAGAGAAAAATCTCAGGAAATCTGAAAATAAGGGTCCCTCATCCTCATGAACTAGGGAGACTGGGGAGAGGTGAGCACAGCTGTGCGGGAAGCATCTTGTTTGGGTGGTTTGGCTGTCAGATTGTGTTTAATAATCCAGGCACCCTCCACCCACTGCTGTCCCTCGCTTGACAACAACCGCAGCCACAAAAGGGCAGGAGAGGGGCTGATCCTGGAGGGAGCAGAAACTTAAAAATATGCATAGTTGCTCAGAACCAGATGTCCTTCTTCAAACTGCTTTTTGCTCACAGGGAAAGCTAATTGAAGCAAGTTGTGTTTGTACCACAAGATGCCACCCTTCCCTTGAAATGAGGAGACCAAGGTAATGAAATAAAATGCAACTGTTTTATGGGTCTATCCCTTTCACTTGTATATCAAAGAAATTTCATCATGGAGGAAGGAAAAGCTAGCAAGTTTTGTTCTGTAACATTTTGGTGCAAGGAAAGAGACTAGTTTCTTGTTAGCAACTTTTAAATCTCTTTTCTGCAACAGAAACACTAGCTTTTCATCTTATCTGACAATGGATTAGGATGTTGTGATTTTGCAGTTTTGCTGTGCCACCTTTATTACTTTGAGCTCTTGGTGTTAGCCCAGCTTTTGATGTACAGTCAGGCCTTACAAAAGGTCACAAAATAACATATTGTCATGCGCCCCAATTTTAAGCTTGCAATTTCTCCAAGAGAGATGTTTAGATCTCTTGTCTGTGGAAGGAAAAAAAATGGATACAGGATTTGTTTGGGGGTATTTGTTTGAGGGCTTACTGTTTACAAAAATCCACATTGGTCTCTACATCCATTCACATATCACTTGAATGCGAAGTTGAAGGCTATCAGAGTACAAGGCGATGGACTTCTAAGATGGAAATAACTGAAATTCATAATCAAAGATTCTTAGCCAAAATCACTAACTTTATTTCGCATAATCCTCGAACTCATCTTTGAGTTGTGCTGAAAGCAAAATTTCAAGAATTACGTAAGCTAGCCTCATCTTTTTCCTCTCACTTAACCATGACCCTCAGTGGCTGAGTCAGTCTGTCACAGTCAATGGTTGGTTCTCAATCACCTTTCTGCTTTGGTGAGAAAAATGGAAAAAATCTCAATTACTTTTCCTAAAGGGAAGTCATGAAATAGATGTGACCTTGAAAACCTCATTTAACCTCTACTTTAATTTGTAAAACCAGGCATTTTACTGACTACTGTATAAATTGCCTTTGACACTTGGGAAATTTTTGATTATATTCCCTCATAAAAAATTCAGATATCTAGACTATAGGTATGGTTAGTAAAGGAAAATACTGGGAAATTGAAGGATACCAACAATATTTGTATTACGTTTTGATGTGTTTTCTATAATCCTATTTTTACAAACCATTTTGCCTCCTGAGCAATGTGCTTATAGTATTGTTACAAGAAGCTTGTTAGCATATAAATATACTAATTTTTAAGGTTGACATAATGCAGGCATTTTCTATTTTGTTTTCTCCATTTGAATTTTTGTCATGGAGAAGAAATGAAAAAAAATTTAAGTGCCTGAGAAAAAGCAGTTTTAATTTTTTATTTCTGCATGAAATTTCTGTGGTTTGTGTCATGTTTATAGGGTGAACCAGTTTTGGCCACACTGAGGATCAACGTCTAAGTCAAAGGCAGATGAACTGGTTATTAGAAAAGGTTGGTGTGAAACCTAAAAAAGTTTCTTCCTCAGGAAGCTTAGTGTTAACATAGGATTTGGTTAGATATCCACAAAACACAAAATCTGGGATACTCTATATTGATAGCAACAAACCAAGTCCAGCATGTCCTCTTTCTGTTTCTATCAGTGAGAAGATGATAGACCACTAGAGTTCAAATGATCTTCCGTTCTTAAACACTAACCTCTTTTTTCTGTTACTCATTAAATTTGTTATCTTGGAAGAAATAGAATTAGAATTGCAAGATAAAATATAGGACATACAATTATACTTATATTTCAGTCATTATGTTTTTTGGTATGTCTCAAATTGCATGCATACTATATTAAAACTTAAAACAAATATTTTAATTTATGTTTTATACTAGTTATAATGAAATTACTTAAAAACCTGAAATTAAAATTTAACTATCTGCTAAATGCAACCCTAATTAGAACCCAGAAGATATGTGGGGATGTTGAGATGGTTTTATGGGCTCACAAAGAGTAGCAATAAACCTGCTCACCTAAATTGATGCAGTTTTTTAAAAGGTAAAAATTACCCAATGGATCAACCTGCATTTCCTAGTATATCCATTTATGCATATATTTCTCTCAGAGTTTGAGATTTCTCTATTTTGCCTTTTCACTTAATATATAATATTTCTATATCTACTGCTGTACAGCTTTATATTGTGGATTAATTATATATTTTTTATCATACATATTATAGCAACTTCTTGATGCATGTAGTTTTTGTTTTTTTGTTAAGTTATTTTTCTAGAATACTGTCTTAGGAGTGAGATTCATGGGTTATTGGGAATTGAGTGGTCAAATTTTACCTGAATAACTACATTTGGGTTTTCCTATTCATTCCATGTTAAAAAAAAAACCCAAAAACCAAAAAGGCCCAGCTAGGAAAAGGAGAAAAGGTAGGAGAAATGCATGTGGACATAATTTTCTGTCTTACTTGTCTGGCGAGTGGCCATTCCCCTTGCAATTCCAAGTTTCTCAGAGGGAACTGCTTCTCTTTTTAACACTGGTAGTAAAATAGCAGATCTAGAGTGGTTTCATAAAAAATTTAGCTGAACGTGCAATAGTTTAGTAAGCTATCACTTTCCTCTCTTCTCTATTTCTTAAGCAGTATGCCACCAGGCTTAACTGATCATCCTGAGTACCTGCTTCACTGTTCCTGGGCTGATCGTTATTAACCGCTTCTGTGGTTGCATCACTGGGGGAAGATGCAGTGTGAGTCTGTTCATAACTGATCATGCGCCTCTCCTCAATGTTGGAGATGAAAAATAGGGCTGAAGAAATTGCCTCTGCAACAAGCTGGCCCATGTAATTACCGAATACTCCAGTTACCCAGACAGGAAAAGGAAGCGTGTAACAAATTGGGAAGGGCTTATTTTCTTTTAAGGCAAAAAATAAAAGAAAGAGACAAGGGAGAAATTGGGGAAAGGCAAATAATAGGTGATGGGTCCAGGAGGGTATAATTGTAATGTGCTCTCTTTTATGACCCTGAATATCATTTAAAGCAATTTAAAATCAAACAAACAATATGAAATGAATGAAAAATGTTTGGAGAAGGGGGAAGGGGAAAAGAACTGGGATAGAGGGAGTAAAGATGATAGTGGTGACTGACACTGGAACTCTACTGCTGGGAGCATGCCTGAAAGTTTGTAAACTAATGAAAAATTCATAAAAAGGTTATATATATACATACACATATATATGTATGATATCAAGACTCCAAGAAAGATAGTTCTTTAGTTGTTTTGCCTAGTTAACTTCAGCTTTATCCAAGTTGAATGAAGCCACTACTATCAGTAGATGGTAAGAGTTATTTGCATCTCTCCAGGCAAGTGAATAGCTCATAAGCTAATAGTTTAGACCTTACTGGGAATACTGCGCTCTAAGAAATTAAGCTTTCAGTTTGGTGAACACATGGAGGTTCTGGGAGATGGGCATTCCTGGAGTGAGCATGGGAGTCCTCTCCCTTTCCCCATGCCTTGTTCTACACATCTCTTGCATCTGCCTGTTCCGGAGTTACAAAGACCCCTATAGCCTCTAACTTTCCAGCAAGACACAGGCTCTCTATGCCTCTGGATTATAGTCCCAGGATGCCAGTTCTAGCACAAGAAGCAGTCTTGCTGAACCCACCAGTGGCAAGCAGGACCTCGCCCAGAGATTTTTGCATAACATTCACATCTCCATGAATCCTCCAGATATTAACAGGAAATCCTAGAAACCCTTTCCCTCTGCCACTGGGGATTCTAACTCTGTCAGCTGAGCTTATAATACTGGCACTGAGCTTCTAGAAGAGTGGTTTTCTTCTTTAAAGGCCATTGCACCAGCTCACTGATGCAGTCTGTTCTTTGGGCAATGGGAGGAATAAATGGAGATTGGGCCTCGGTACCTTTGTTGAGAGCAAACAGATTTTTACAGTAAACCTCAAGCCCAGTCAAATATTTCCATCAGATCTATGCTGTATGGTTAATTCCTGAATATATGTAATCATTTAAAATGTTTTAGTAATTAGCATACATTAATGAAGCCCAGTAGCACACATGGGGTATCTTAATTTCATAATATGAAGAGTCTTTCACAACAACAAAAAGAAATTAAGCTTTTGTGGGAGCTATGAATTTAAGTGGATAATGCAAATAGTATTTCAATAAATGGGATATAGTTCCACAAAAGTTCTACTAGGTGCTAATTATCTTCTTAAGTGCCTTAGCCTTCTTTCCTACCCAACCAAGCTATAGCTGGGAGTTCTATCAGCATTTGATAAATTGTTTTCATATGGAACACTGGTAGTATATCAAGATTGCTGATCTGCAAAAGTGAAGTCAAATGAGCTTGGGAAAGTTACTTGAAATGTACTCCTTTCTCAGCTCAGATGCTTATTGGGATAGAGAAGACTGAGAAACTTGCAATAGAATAACTATTTAACCCTAATTAACCTATAATTTTCTAAATTTATAACTAAGAAAGCTATTTTGATGAACATTTCAAGAAATAACAATGTTCTAAAGAGACTTTATGTAAAATTCTGAGTTAAATATATCTCTTGTCATTCAGTTAAATGAATACTTATTGATTACCTATCATGTGTTGCACAGTAAAAAAGAACTTTAGAATATATAGGACAATGATAAACAAAGGGGTATAGGAAAAGTTGGTTGGAGATTCTCTGGGCTAATTTCAGGTAGACTTGAAACTTGTTAAATCCACCCCAAATTTCTCTGTATATGTTGAATCATCTGGAAGAGTCATTTATGATTTTCTTCAGAGATGTGAGTCTTTGGGCAGGAAAATAAAGGAGAAGGTAAAGGTTGCTCAAGGCTTATATGGATTTATCATTCTAGTTAGACTCTATGGCCTCAGAATAGAAAGGAGAGTGGGGAAATAAACTAGCTATAAATACAGTTCTGTGGAGCAGAATTTTGTCTACTAAATCATAGCTTCTCCACAAAAGAACAAGACAATGAACAAGACAAAACATATCTCATGCACACTGAGAAGGACAGAGTTAGAAGGAGGAATATTTAATTGATTAAGAGGACTCGAAATGGAATTTGCTGGTGGGAGCAGGATACTGGGGCCGGGATCAAAGGATAAAACTGGATCCTCTGGGGGACAATGAATGGCCAAGAAGAAAGCAGCCCATTGGTGATGGTGGAGAATTATTTTCAAGTGAAATTGTAGTGAAAGGAGTTAGAAATAGTATTTCAATTGCCTAATGTTAATGTTCACAATGTGGAGTAAAAAGCAACATTTTATGTCTTACAACAAAGAATAAACTTGTCATTCAGTTAAATGAATAAATATTGATTACCTATCATGTGTAGCACAGTAAAAAGGAACTTTAGAATATAAAGGACAAATCCTGCTTTCAAGGAAGGAATATTATAAATATTTTAGCTAGAAAATACATAGATATAAATAACATATTAGATTGAGTTTTGGACTCAATCTATCGGTGTTATAGATGGTTTGGAATACAGGTAGTGGGAGTAAAGAGACCAGAGAACAGATGAAAGTCCTGATTTTCAAAATGGGAATTAAATAAGAGGATTAGCAAACTTTTCCTGTAAAGGATCAGAGAGTACATATTTTTATATTCCAATAAAACTTTATTCAGGAAAACAGGTGACAGGTCTGATTTAATCCATGGCTATAGTTTTCCAATGGTGAATTAAGTAAAGGAAGTTCTAAGTCAAGTGCTTCTATTATCATATAGAAGATTATAACAGATGTTACCTTTGGAAACATTAATGAATAAATCATGGTTTACTAATATAACTACAACATCATTACTTGGATTTCCACATATGCAATAATGACAGACAGGCTTGTTTCTGATAAACTATTCTCTTTAAAAAAAAAGAAAGACCTAGAAAAGCTGAGTGAATGAGTGTGTGTGTGTGTGTGTGTGTGTGTGTGTGTGTGTATGCATGTGCATCACAGAATGACTGAGGGAGTTAAGACTTAAGGAGTTTAAAATATAGAATAAATTAAAATGCATGAATTAATATATTCAAAGATCCTCGCATTGTTCAGCAACTGATAACGCCACAAATTTAAATTAGATTTTAATATAACAAAGGTACATTTATAATCTGATTTTAAGAAACTGTTAAAAAAAATTAGTAGGTAGTCTATTGAAAACTGTATTTTTTGAAGAGTTGACATTTGATCTGTAGAATCTAGGAAGATTCCAAGGGAATGTGTCCACTTAAAGTGATAACACATTTACTGACTGGCTTAGAAAAAAGATGAGTGGAGTAGTGGTTAGTGCCAGAGATAACCCCCATAGTAGGCACCTGTAACTTGACCACGCTACAGTATTCTGCTCCCTTTGAAGAAACAGGTGTACCAGGAGATGGGTTGGGATGGAATCCTCTTATGACACGGATTCTGTTTCCTCACAGGGGCCAGGAACAGCGTTAACAGTCATGACCTGCTTCTGTCAACCCTGGCAAGAGCCTTCTTCAATGTGGGGCAGAGGGGGAAGTTGCTTTGGGGCCCCCTCAACAGACTGCGCCTGGGGCAATTCAACTGCCCCTTTGCCTCACGTTAAAGATGGCCCCGGTTTATTAAAAATGGTACAAAATTGATATTTATATTAAAATAATGGGACGATGGGACAAATATGAAAAAATGGTACTGTCCCATTTAAATGGTATATATAATCATCGTACCCTAGAAAGATGCATGATAGCATAATGGTTAAAAGTGAGAATCTGTGACCTTAGTCAAATTACTGTACAAACTATATGATATATGAATTACCATACAAACTATACTACACAAATTACTGAATGAAACTGGTTTCCTCATTTTTGAACAATGGTAGTTATCTAAATTGTTGTGGGATTGAATGGGGCAGAGTCTTACAAAGCTTGTTTCTGGCACATTGAATGGCTTAAAAACTGTTGGAGCACCCTGGTGGAGTAGGGGTTGGCTGCAGTCCACCTACATCCCAAGGTCCTGTGTTTGCATTCCAGAGCCAGTGGGAGCAACCAGGATGAATAGCTTCCTTTTCCTCTCTCTTCCTGCATACCTGCCTTTGCTTGCCTGTATTCCTGCCTACCCCTTTCCTTAAAAAAACAAAAACAAAAACTACTATTTGTCTTATGAACCAGCTAATCTTACACAGAAAATCTTTCTTCAGGACAATTGCCGCACCATGCATTTAGCACTTATGAAATGAATTTGAGCAGATAGTCAAGAAGAACAGAGAATCATCTAGTCATCTTTTCAGAATTTAAGTATTAGGAAAATCATAGTGCATCCTCAGCCTTCAAATGAGAAATAAGATTTTGAATCTTTTTCTCTCTTTCTTTCTTCTTTTCATTTGTTGGGCTGCGGATGGAAGACTGGTGACTGCTGAGCATATTTTCAATTGTGCGAAGAGGTAGTGATTTCTGTTTGGAGCTGCATGAGAACTTTTTCTGATGGAACTCACGTTCCTAATTTCCACACTGACAATGAAAGGACAAAAATCCTAAATGTAAATATCACCCTTTAGTGACTATAAGTGGACCATACAGTTGCATGTCATATACCTGCATACACATACCTACAAACATATGTCCAAACATGCTGGTGTGAGCTAGACACACTCTGAGCAGAGTGGAAAACAATGAGGGAAATTCAGGTTTTCCTCACTATCCTTAAATAATGTTCCTATAAAAACTTGCAAACAGAAATGATCCAAAGTGAAGAAACAACTGCCATTAAATTATAAGGAAAAACTTTTTGAGTATTCCAGCCCTAAAAAAGAACCTATTAAATCATACCAAATAACATATAAACCCTAAAATATCACTGACATGGAGGAAAAGCAGCAATGACATGATAAACACATGGCCCGCATAAAGCAGTTCCCAGGGAAGGAGCTTGATGATGCCTCTCTCGCTGTTCTTGGTTCCAGCTGTCTCCAGAATAGTTGCTGCAAAACAGATGCTAAATACTATTTTCCTTTTTTGTCTTTGTTGTAAAGGCAAATATCCTCTTCGGATTTCTTTTGGTTAACAAAAAGAGGAACTGATGTAGGTCTTTTGTAAAAGTAAAGTGGCTTGGAACTTTTGAAAATTGGAGGATATTTGTATGTATCAGATTTATTGATCGTGGCCTTGTCATTGTGATGTTCTATTTTCTTATATGGGGGAGAGCATCCCAGGGACTTACAAAGGGTGCCAAGTCTCACTATGGCCAGGGTTTGGATTGCTTCTAAATTCCTTACCCTTAGCAACTCACTCAGAGTGAGGTTGCCATGGCAAAGGGGAACTAGCTGAATAAGTAGGATCTTGTTTGGACAATTCACTTCTGCTAGTCTAACTCAGGAATGCTGAGCTCTTCCCACCGACTCCACAGGTGACAGCTACCTGGGGCCTCTTTCAGTAGGTGCTTGCTCAAGTCTGGGAGCTTGCTGTGAGGGGTGGAGATTAATGCTGCTGAATGCTCTCTTTTTCCTTGATGCCTGTGCTATTTGGCAGCATTTTTTGTGGTTGAGTGCTGCACCACTGAGGGCTATTTTCACTCATCAGAATTTTGCTAGATTTTAAGAAATTCAGAAAGAAATGTCACAGAGAAACTGCTACATTTGGAAGCTAAATCTCCTCTCCACCTCTGCTGATGTCTCCTGGGAAGAAAAGTTTTTGCTTTTAAGTTAAATGTTAATTCTCAGTTGTTAGAAAATTCAGTTTTGAACTGGGACTCTGGAAATCCAATCATTAGAAAAATTTGAGGGTCCCTTGAGGATAGAAGCAATTCTGTATCCTTCCAAATCTACTTTGATATCTGTGTTTTTGATTTTTCTCAGGGATGAAAAAGAGTTATGTACTGAAGACTAAATGCAATAACTTGCCAGGTCTTTATCTGGGTACTAAAAGTAATTTCTATTTTTACAATTCTACTGATCAGATATTTTACTGAGATAATGTCACTATATGATACATAGTTGGGGAGGCATAGTTTCTTTTAAAATTTTAAGGAAATTATAGTTCTTTTAAAAATAATAGCATCTCCTATACATATTTGGAGATTAATTTGAATGGCACTATTAGGGAACTCAGGGTTTTTCCTGACCTTAATTCTCAAGTACATCCCGATATCATATTGGAAGGACTTGGAGAGGACTTGGAGGTAAGTTTCCCAAAGACCCAAGTTTGAAATTTTCAAGAGAGAGCTATGGGTTTTTTTCTAAACTGCCTGGGAGGCTCCCTGGCAGGGAAAGGACCAGTTACAGAGGGAAAGTCAGCTCACCTGAGTCTTCCCTCAGAGACATGAAGACCTGAAGGGTATGAACTGGGTGTATTTCAGAGATCGCGTTTCTGTTCTAACATGGAATAATCCTGAATGAGAGTTTTCCAGTGCTGCACCTTGGAAGACAGTTGTTAACAGAGGACTCACCAGGGGCCCCCTGGGATGCTGACACACCAGAAGGGTGGGTTCCACCTCTGACAAGAGGCCCGCAGCCAGGAAGGCCAGAGGGCCTGATGCTAGTGCCGCCCCTGAGAGCCGCTGCTCGGTTTGCCTGCCAGGCCGGAAACAGCCCTGAGAAAGAGGTCCCAAGTGTCGGCCTAAGACTTGCGGAAAGGGCAGATTGGGCTTATTGTTGTTGGGCTTATTGTACTAGTTATCAGGAAGGGAGAATAGCAATTTTCCCCTAAAATAATGGAGCATTCAGAATGTAGGCACTTAAGCCAATTATAGACTCCCTTAGATTTTTAACTGTGTAGAGGCAGTGTTGGGAGAGAGCTTTCCACGAAAGGTGCTGATTTCTAGAAAGGGCGACATATGTTTTTTCCTTTTGGTTGAGTTAAAAAGCTTTGAAGGTATTTTTTAAGAAGCCCACATTTATTTGTGTGTGTTTATGTAACATATACATATATGTGTATGCAAGCGTGTATGTACGCATGTGTGAGTGCATGTGTACGTGTGTGCATGTACGTGTGCGCGTGTTTGTGACGTGTGTGTACTGCGTGTGTGTCCACGTGAGTGCGTGTGTGCGCATGTGTACATGTGTGTACGTGTACGTGAGTGTGTATGTGTGTGCACGTGAGCGCGTGTGTACACGTGTGAGTGTGCGTGTGTACACGTGTGGGCGTGCATGTGTACGTGTGTGTATGTGTACGTGCGTGTGAGTGTGTGTACGTGCATGTGCGTGCATGTGTGCAATTCTCCAGGAAGCTCATGAAGCTCTTGTAATGGTGCCCTTTCCCAGAAGCTGTTCCTAAAGTCTCCAGAGAAAGTTCAAATGCAGGCAATCAAGAAAACTCTCCTTTACAGTCAGAATCAAAGTGTTTTTGCCAGAAGCACAGCCAACAAAATAACATACTGCTGGCGGGAGACAGTCATTGCTCTAATATCTTTTAGGCTGCCAAAAAATGAAAACACTGCAGTAAAACTGCTGTCCTAAGCAAAACATTTCAACTTTTTAGAACTAAACTCCTTTACAGGGCTCCTGTTTAATCAGAGCTTGTGTTAGGTAAGTTTGTTCATCACGATGAATGACTCAGCTGTGTTATTTCATAATTTCCTGTTTCTTTTTCTCCTTACGTGAGTTATACTTCTTGTCTGCCCCACGCTCTGCCCCTCTTGTCTTTTACCCCCTCAGATGGCCTTTCTTTAGACTCTCCTTGTGTTCAACATTTTCTGAAGTAGGCATTTTTCCCTGTTTTCAACTCCCGCATCAAATTGTTTCATCCTAGATACTTTCTGTAGTTTCTTGGTAGATGGTTTGTTTGCTTTTTCATGAGAATTTTAGATATAAGTAATACATGTAGAATTTTAATGATCCCTTAATTTTATAGTCAATTTTAAAATTTATCATCGATCAATTTTTGTACATGTGTCTTGTGAGGAAAGTGAAATTTGGTTTCTGCTCTGATGGAGCTTCTAGTCTAATGAGAAAATTGGCAATATTCAAATGATCACAAATTAATGTAAAATTGCAACTTAATTATACAATAAACATTTATTACGAGGAGAATTAACGTAATATGGGAGGTGAGGGAAAACTTCTCTAAGTAAGAATTGAGACGAAGTCTAATGGAAGACTAGCTGTTGACTGGGGAACAGGCAAAGGGTTGGGAGATTGCATGTGCAAAGGCCCTGTGGTGTGGGAGCATGATACATTGAAAAGACTGTGTGATATGAGTTTAGAGAACATTGCTTGATTTCCAAAGAGCTAAACTAAATCACTAAAATATTTTAGGTGGAGATTACATTTGCATTTCTAAACAGAAAATGGATGGATGGGCAAATGATTAGAGGAGCAAGAAGTGATCAAAGTAGACAAAGGAGAAAGCTCTCACAGTTGTCCTTATGACAGTGAGTTTGCTTGAATGAAGGAGTGCTATGGTGGAGATGGAGAGAGGTGAGTAGAAGTGAAATGCATAAGTTTAATAAAACTTGTAATAGATTGGAGATGAGAGGAGAGGGCAATAATAGACAGTTGGATTTACATATCTGGAACTCAGGAAAGGATCTGGGTTAGAGCTTTTAAATGAGAGAACCAAAGCTCTCAGATTCTTGCTCCAAGTCACACAGCTACTAGGTGGTAGAACCAAGATTAAATGTGGGTGTTTTTGCTTCTTAATCAAACATGCCCTCAATGCTATGAAGAGGAAAAGACAAGTGCAGTAAGGCAAAGTCTTCTTCCCCTATCTTCTTCCCCTATCTCTTACCCTTTCTTCCCCTATTCAGTTATTGATGAACATGCAATGCTAAACTATTAGAAAATATGACAGTCATGCTTTCTCTAAATTTTTAATTGGTTGTGAGATTTTAGGGTTATATTCACATTGTGATTTTCTATTTCTCTTATATCTGAATATTAACAGCTTGCTAACAAATTGGATTTGATTGCCCCTGAGAACCCAAGGTATTACTCAATAAATTAATTAAAAAAATTGTAATGGCTTGTCAAATTTTTTAAAAGAGAAAAAATGTGGGTCTCTGAAAGATTCTGTATTTAAGTCCTGTTATGGTCTTTGTTTAGAAGACAGTGAATTAGCATAGGAGGAAACCTAAGGGAGGATCACAGTGCTCATTAAGATAGTAGTGATTCTATTGGAAAAAGCCTATTGTTTATGTATAATAATATAATAATACACAAAGGGCAAATATGCCCCTTCTTCAATTTGATATGTTTGCTCTAAGTAGGAACAAGGAATATAGAAGCAATGTGCTATTGAATATAGGAACTTCACATTATTATAGTTTTCTAGTGTATTTGCTCAGAATGGCATTCTAAAATGTTAATGATAATATTAATTCCAAAACTCTACTTTCAAATTTAAAATCACCTATTCTTTCGCAAGGTTGAAACCTGACTTTCCATTATGTGGCATAAAAATGTCTCAAATCTTTGATTTGTTTTGCAAGGGAAATATGATTTAAATGTTCTTCAGTGTCTTGTCCTTTGTCTCCAAGATGCTCAAGGGGTTTTAATCCTAAAATTTCCATTTCAATTAAGTGACATTGCATAGCCAAGTCAAGTGTTAGAGCCTCATGGAGTATTTTCGTCCTTATCCATTTCTTTTGCATTCTCATTTTTATAAGGTTTTCTTTGTCTATTATTTGTCAAAGTTAGCTTTGAATAGGAGATTGTGATGTTATTTCATTAAAATGGAAGATACAAGTATAGTATGTTTTCTGTATGCCTTTAATGAGTAACTCCAAAATCCTTTTTTGGGGGATTCTAGTACAATGCTCCAAAGTCCTGCACTAATACTGAAGTGATTGCTTAAGATATAACCATCATCCAGGGAGAACTCAGATGGAGGAAAAGTAAGATACTGTTTGCATTGCACATGCTTATTGTTCTTACAGAATCTAATGTAAGAATGCCCTGAAGTATTTGGTTAATGTTTCGTGTAATGTTATTGTCAGATAGGTTGCTTCACAGTGCTTTGTGGTGACATAATCTGACATAAGACAAGAACATGGACATATTTCTAGCTGCCGTGTATGGTTGTACCGTTTGTATGCTGAACAATCAAACATGCATTACAACCTGTGTTAGATGGATAGATGGCATGGCTCTCCCATTCTTGGGGAGGTTGGTAGAATGAATACATCATAGAAAGAGATAGATCTATTCAACCCCAATTTTGTCTTCACTTCTAACAGCAAGAAGAGTGACTTTCAAATCGGAAAGTTAGAACAAATGAAGATCATAAATCTTAAAGACATAATTCATACCTGATTTTGAAAAATATTTCATTTACTGACCCAAGTGAAAAAGGAATTTATCAATATAGTCTTAGAATTCACCAGTGCTCTTGTGCAAGCATCAAGATTGGGAAAGGTGCCAGAATATTGAGGATGTACAAAACCCTCTCTAATGATTAAAAGAGGCATAATGGTAGGTTTGGGTAACTATAGGAATGAGGAACAGGAATGGAGAAGACTGATGATTTTTCTTCAAAGTTAGGAGTCTGTCTCAGAGACAACTACATTAGCATATTTTTACTCCTGGGTTCAATCTTTCCACTTTTTTCTGCTGTAGAGATATGTGCTTTCAACCTCCCAATATTCATATCAGGAACACTCCTCTTTCTCCCAAGCATGTTTACTTATTTCTTTTTAAGTTAAAAAAATTTGTCTTTTTTTGAGGTAACATTGTTTTACAACATCTTACAGATTTGGGAGGTGCAGTTTCACTCTTCCTCAAGTACAGTAGCACACCACACCCACCACCAAGTTTCTAATCATCCACCACTGTCCATTGGTTCCCCGCTACCCTTTGCTTCCAATCCCCATCATGCCCCTCTGAGAGCCTCAGTCGTCAGAGTCCAAAGGTTAGATTTTATTTTGTTTTCTCTGTTTGTTTCCCCCTTTATATTCCACATGAGTGAAATCATCTGGTATTTGTCTTTCTCCTTCTAACTTGCTTCATTTAATGTACTCTCATCTAGTTTCATCCATTTTGTTGCAAATGGCAAGATTTCATCTTTTTAATATCTGAGTAGTATTCCATTGTGTATGATAGATATATCACCTCTTCTCCATATAGTCATCTATTGATGGGCATTTCAGTTGTTTCCATTTCCGTTTATTCTTAATACTATTGCAATACACATAGGGGTATATATATTTTGAATTAATATTTTCATAATCTTTCAATACCTCAAAGTCAAATTCTTAGAGCGTATGGTAGTTCTACTTTCAACTTTTTGAGGAGATGTCATACTGTTTTCAAAAGTGGCTGTACCAGTTACACTTTCACCACAGTGTACAACGTTTCCTCCACACCCATGCCAACGTTTGTTGTTTCTTGTCTTTTTTTATATAGGTCACTCTTTCAGGTGTGAAGTGATACCTCATTGTGTGTTTGATTTTCATTTTCCCAATAATAGGTGACAATGAGCTGTTTTTCATGCACCTGCTGATCATCTGTAAGTCTCCTCTGGAAAAATATTTATTCAGATCTTCTGCATATTTAAAAAATTGGGTTGTTGCTTATTTTAAAAAGGTATTTTCTTCAGTTTATCCTGAGTGCAAATGCACATGGCTGCTTTCTGCTACCTCTCATTCTTGGGGAAGGAAGCAAGGGCTGACTGGTCACTTCCCATAAGTTTTATGCTACTCTTATTATTTGTTGTTGAATCTGACTTTGAAGTTTCTCAGGCTCTGTTTGGAAGAAGTGTAGTTCTCTCTGTAGTAGCAGAGTGGCAATTTATTCTGCCTCTTGTTTCCTTGACTTTCTGTTTCCAACTGCATTCTCTCTTCAAAGATTTCTCTGATTTTTGATCTGCTGCTCGTTGACTTCCTGAGTTTAGTACTGGTATGAGATATTCTTTTAAAATTATGTTTGATGTCATTTCTGAAGATCTGATGAAGAAAGAGAGTGTTAGAAGACAATTTTCCAAAAGATGGTCATAAGTACTAAAGGAAAACATGCGACATATTTCTACTTAGCTCGCTAATTAGTGAGAGAAACTGTGTATATTAAAACCAGTTCAAAAGAGAATCTGAAGACTAGACTCTTATATAGGTAATTGGGAATGTTGAAATGGATTTGCTAATAGATAAAAAATGGTCAAAATCTACAAGACAATGGAAAGTCATATTCAGAAATTTATTTTCCATAATATGGGACTATCAACTGCATCTCTACTGGACAAATGTCTTGTGCATGTATTCAGACACAAATCATTTTCTCTCAGTTATTTTTATAATTTACAGAGTCATAAAGTAGCTCAATGACAGCAGAAGATAGAGATAACTGGAAGTCTGCGTTGGACAGGACACTTAGTAATCTTTGTTTCAAAGATTTCCTTGATGCTTCATCCTCGAGGTTACTATTCCTTTTTTTTTTTTTTTTTCCTATTCACATTAAGCTTTATTTTCCAATTAAAATTTATTGAAGGGACAAGCATTGTAACTTTGTTTAGATTTAAGGTGGATATCATGGTAAGTCAAAAAACATCTGTGTACAATGTATTAAATTCCCCACCAACAGTTTAATTCTATCCTTCACTGTATAGTTGATGCCTTTGGTGTAACCTAACCCTTTCCCTTCTGGTAACCACTAATGTTGTCCTTTAGACGAAAAGTCAGTTTTTGTTTGGTAGTGTCCACTTGTTTATTTGGTTTATTGATATACCACACATAAGTGAGGTCATGTGATGTTTGACTTTCTACTTCTGACTTATTTTACTAAGCATAATTCCTTCTGTGTTCATCCGTCTCATCTCAAATGGCAGGATCTCATCTTATTTTTTATAACTGTGCGTACTCCATGGTGTAGATGCCGTCTTTACTCATCTGTCTGTGGTCATCTATTGCTTTCAATTCTGAGCTATTGTAAATAAGGCTGCAATAAATATAAAAGTTTTCCTTTAAGCGTCCTCACCATTAAACATTTTTAACCCCTCCTTCTGTAAAATCAGTATGACTCTTTTCAAGGTTAGCAATGGTTTTACATTTCTGTGTCCAGCAAATCCTCCTCAGCCAAGTCCAAACCTAAGCAGCACTTGCTCAGGTGATGACTCTCCACCTCCTGAGATCCTTTCTTTTTCACTGACTGCTTCTCAGTCTCCTTTCCCAACCTCCAAGCAGTGGAACGCTCCAAGCGTTGGTGAGGGCTCTCCCTATATCCTTGCTCGCTACGTAGCCTCATTTGTCCCTAGAGCTTTAAATAGTCTCTGTGAGCCAAAGATTTCAAAATTTCTGTCTTCAGTCCTAACATCTCTTCTGAGGTCCAGTTTGTCCCATGCTGCCTGCTGGTATCTCATTAAGTTAAAAGCTGAACTCTTGAATTTTCCTAACATACTCTTCATTCAGCCTTTTCTGTCTCAGGAAATGGCAGCTTCATCCTTCCAGTTGCTCAGGACACAAAGCTAGGGGCCACCCCCTTTTTTTTTTTTTTTAAAGAGGAAGGAAGCAGGTATGAATGAAGGCAAGTAGGCAGAAAGTAGCAGAGAGGAGAAAGAGGCATTTAAAAAATTTATTTATTTGTTCATTTGGTTGTTTCCCAAAGGTCATGAACCCTGACCCTTGGACTTTATGTGTGAGCCACCATGGCACTGCTGTAGGCACTGTGATTCCCTTCTTTCTCACCATTTAACTTCTACTCCTTCAACCAGTACTTTGGGCTCTCTCTTGAAAGTGTGTAACACTGTCATTTATATAGCATAGTAATTTTCACTACTTCTATCACATATTTATTTTTCATGTGAATGTGCCCAGCTTCAATTTGGAGGCCTTATGATTATGGAAGAAAAAGCCAAAATGAACTGGGTGACAGCCAGAAGACTCAGATATAGTCTACCTATTTGACCAGGAAGTATCTGTGCCTATTCTTTCCATCTGTAGAGTCTCATCCAAGCTCAAGTTCAGGATCTCTGAGTGATACTACCCCCTTTGAACAATCCCAGATGTAGCTCTTCAGGTCCAGTCATCTACAAATGAAAATACAGCTCTGTCTCCAAATAGCACAATGTAAATTGGTGGAATAGAAGTGGGATAATTGTAACAGAAACTCTGCTTTGGAAAAGGTGGGAGTGGGAAGCATGCCATAGGCCTGTAAGATCAAATCTTACAGGGCAGAAATAGTAAGATTCCATTTTTTGACAGTGCTGTAGCTCCTTGATTGGCTCACCTGGAATCTCTGGTCCTTGTTTCTGGGAAGAGCTCAGTTATTATCTGTCTTCTGTGCTCCTGCATATGCTCTTAGGGAGGTCTTCCTTGAGTGGTGTCTTCATCACAGGTTTTACAGGCTAAGCTTGTGGAGTTTCTTTGTCTATAAAATTCTTATGTAAATTTGGTAAAATTTTAGGCAGTTCCGTGTACAATTATCTAGACCCAAGGCCTTATCTAGATATAGTTTAAGGTTGAAGACACTAGTTTTTCACTTAGTGGACTCTGCTTTGCTCCTCTCCTCTGTTTTAATTTTATATTGTCTTTCTTGAGGATGAGTAACAGCAAAAATATTGAATGTTACATAACTGAAGTCATCATTTATCCTGTATCTAATTAAAGAAGTTCATAGATTTTGACCAAAGGTATGGCAATGTAAAAACGATGTTTTAGGAATATACATTGAGTGGTTATCAGTTCCTCTTAAGTGGTCTAGCTCAGAGAAAAGATCCCATTGGTCAAGTCAGTCCAAAATGGGAGGAGAAACATTAATATGGGGAGGCACTCTGAGGAAGGACAGATTATTGTATGGGAGATTCACCCATAATATTGAGATCTTTTCTTGATTGTATTCTTAATATCCTTTGTACAATGTTGCTTCCACTTTTTGTTGTTTATCGTCTTCTGTTTTTCCTAGTCACTTAAGAAGACATGTGCTCCGTGGAGAGTAAGAATGTGATCCTCTGTGATGAGCAGACATGCTACACCCTAAGCTATATGGAAATTAGATATTTCAGAAGGGAAAGACTTCATCAGCACAGAAGGGCAGAAGGGTCTCTTTACTTTTCTTTTCTTTTCAGGCTCGATAACAGCTTTATCATAATTTGACCTCACACCTTATTTATTTTTTAGTAGTGGTAAAATAATCTATGAAATCTATGAAAATGGTCAGAGTCAGAGTTTTCTCACTTCATGTAAAGCATTGAGTGCTACACCTTAAACATTCACCATGATACAGACTCATGGGCTCAACTGAAGGGATGTAAGAACCGTGTCGATGTGGCATTTTCACAGGGTGATTGGCAGTCATGATGCGACATTCGCTTTGATACTAGCATTATGCAGACTTACTTTGTACTTACGCCAGTAGTTACTGGGGTGACAGTGCAGACTATGTTTTAAGTAATACTGAGGTTGGGGTGCAGCCTCCAAATTCCACATTTCATTTAACCTTGCCGTTGACCAAGAATATGCTTGATAATGGCTCAGCCTGAGAGAGTTTGGTTTTGTGATATGTTAGCTTTTATTTTGTGAAGGTTGATATATAAGGAATATGCTAGTGTATCATGTACTTAACGAATCTTTGCTATCAAACAATAGTATTTATTATGTGACATGTACCTAGATATAGAGTAGATGCTTGTATTAGGACCACTTGTTCACAGATCAACTGAAGAGTCAAGACCTAGGCATGGGGTCAATGTGCAGAGTGTATGGTTTAGTGTATAGCAATGTGATAGTATATGGTGGAAATTAAGTGCAACGAGAGTTCAAAGATAGAAGACATTAGTAGGGTGAGAGATTCCAGGGTTATGAAAGAAGTAGAATCAAAAGATAGGTAAGATTCAACAATATAATCTCTGTTTCCTTTTCTACTATTTGAGTCAGTGAATCTTCATTCCTGTGGTTGTACATTCTTTATAACTTGAAAGGGCCATGAAGATACTCTTACATTGCTACTGATGATATTCAGCATATTTATGCAGAGAAAATTGTGTTCTAGCATTTAGGATATTTTAGGTTAGGAATTTCAGAAAATAGTCAATTGCTTATGATGATTTTCCATGACTGATAAAGGACAACTATAGTCCAGTGACCCAGCATTAGCATATTTCAGTAATAATGCCCTGGCTACTCTTAAGTTACCTTTATAAAAAAGTTGGAGAAAATACATATTGATATTGTATAAAGTATTATAGTATAATGCAAATGTAAAATCCATTTGTGACTACCTTGCAATAGAAGAAAATTATTGCACTTCACCTCTAATGTCACAGTGCTCAGATATATCTCAAAATTACAGTGAAGCTGCTGTGAAGACTTTAGGCTCTTGGGAGAAAGAGAGGTAGAGTTGTTGCACTTTGTAATCTCTCAAGGTCAATAATACAAGCCAACAATTGATATCTGAGGATTTACAATCTATAGCAAGGACTCTGAAATGGACCATCCAGGAAAAGAACAATGATAGAGTCATAGATTGAACAAAAACCACCGCAACTATTTTCTTAGCTCTGAAAATCAGTTCATTTTCAGTTGCAAAGCCCTATACTGTGCTACATATATGTAAATTGTTTATAGTTTTTACAGGCAAAGGTGAATTCAGTCATTCAGACAATTTCTTTTATCTTCATAAAGTCCTAAAGTTAAAGATGCTTCTGCTTGGCATTGTATATAAATACATGGGCTGTTTGACAGCAAGCAAGACTGTGACACCCCAAGCAAGACTGTGACCCCCAAGCAAGACTGTGACCCCCAAGCAAGACTGTGACAAAGGCACCACTAGATGGTCATCACACTCAATGGGAATGTAGTTCCATCTGGATGTGTTACATCATATCATGGATGTGATACTTCATATCATGAGCCAGAAAGATATAATCCTAAAATTTCTGTTTAGTTTATGATGTAAAAATTTTGAAACAAGAGTCAATACAAGATTTTAAAAGTTTATTCTGTTCTGTTTTCACAAGTTATCTCAGAAATAAAGAGAAACTTTGTGATTCATTTAATAAAGCAATAGAGTTGATGAAATGGCTCTAAAATGATAGTTTTCAGGAAGTATAGCCCAAAGCTAGAAAGCTGCAGACCAAATGTTTAGGGCATTGAGTTACTAGCGAGTATCTGTGAAGTACTGCAGCCTGATTGGAAATGCTGCCATTATTTTCAAAAAACCTGTTGCTTGTTGATGGAAACTGCTAATATGAATATGCCAGAATATTGTGAATAATGAATACTACATGATAGATAGAGAAAATATTGCAAAGAAAGTTGTTGGAAAAAAAAAGAAACAAAGCAATATTGAGTCTCTCAGCTGAGAATGTTGTGCCCCGAGGGGACAATGTTATCCTTGTAACAGACACTGATTTATTAATTTAAAAGTTGAGTCTTCCTGTACTGGGATAGATTTTAATTCTGTTTACTTAGGCTACAACATAAAATAAACAATTGAACAAAGGTCACACATTCTACCATCGACTGTTCTCACCAGGTATTTTTCATAATATTTTATAGCTGTCACCATGAATTCCAGTATATCAAATGGAATTAAAATTCTGTTGTGATGACATGTGTACATATGACTTTTGTTTGGCCACACTTTTGCTTTTATTGTCTTGAGTCAAAACATGACAAATAAGCTTTGTTGGGTCAGCACCAACTGATTTGAGTGGGTTGACTAAGCTATGTGTTAAGAAAAATTCTGAGTTTACTTCTGGGCTAAAAGGAAGAAGATTGTGATTAATTAATGTGTCTGCAATGGCTTTAGAAGGAATGGTGGTTGAGGTGGGTGCCATACATTTATTATTCTTAGAATTTTTATTTTATTTATATGTTTTTTAAGGAAGGATACAGTCAGGAATGAAAGCAAGTAGGAAGGCAGGAAGGAAGAGCAAGGAGGAAGAAGGATCTTTATTTCATTTAGTTATTCATCCCGGTTGTTCTCGAGGTCCCTGGCCACAAGACCAGGTCCTTCGGATGCATGTGGACTGCGCCCAACTGCAGAATAGGATGTGCCTATTCTTAGAATTTTAACTGCTCATTCAGAAACCCACAAATGATCTCCACTGGGTCCTTCAAGAATTGATAATGCAATGTTTGTTTAAATTAAGTAGCTATTAACTTCCCCATGGAATCATTGATGGTATTACTCAGAAATGGGTTTTCCAAACTACTTCCTAGAGAAGCATTTCTTTATTCAACATCTTTGGGATTTAATTCCTAATACTGACTCTGTAATAATATAATAAGCAGAGGTGCTTAATAGAAGAAAAATGTTTCAAAAATTGGCTCTGTGTAATGAAAGCATTCCCCTTTTCTCCCAATGAAGGATTCATATTTAAAAACAGAAAATTAAAATCATTCATGTCCTAAAAACAGTAAGCATCTCATAGACAATATTTGAATCAGAAACACACAGTAGTAGTTGAGCTGATGTCACAGACAACTGGAATCAGGACTGGATGAGTGCTTGGCAACTGGAAGTTAAGTTTCTCTGAGCTGATGCCATTAAGATTGCTTTTAACAATGTGGGGAAACAGAATGAGCATTTGAAGTTTACTGGGGCTTCCACTTTTATAAAATTAAGCTGGGGGAAAAACTTGCTATTGACCAATGCCCTGGGCTGAAGCTTTTAAGACTAATGCCTAGAAAGGGACCCAGATCCAGACTCTTAATCAAGAATTGAAGAAAAGCTCTCTCAATATGGGTATTTTCCAAATTCCTAATGCTACTCTAGTCTCGTAACTTATTCTGTGTCGATTTATTTTGATTTGGGAGTAAAGTAACCTTAAAACCTCTGGACAGGAAAGGTGGAGGAGTAGAAGAGAAAGTAGAAAAACAACACAACAAAAAATAAGCTTATAGATAAAATCCCAAAGAAAGAGGTGAGAAGGACAGCCAAGTCAATCAATACTAGAAAGAAGACAAAGAGAATTTGAACTTAGTTTAAATTAAAATAATAAATCAAACTTATCATAATTTAGTAGTATGCCAAAGTTCCTCAAGGTGATGCATGAGACTTAATAGCATTTATTTTTCCTTTAAACTACAGTAAATTCTTAAATAAAAAACAGAGATGTAAAGCAATATAAGACAGATATAAAATAAAACAAAAATCTTGGAAATAAAAAAGTTGGTCACTGACCTAATGAAAAAGTGTTTTAGCAAATTATCATATGGAGGAATTCACTCAGAAACCACATGTTGAATATATGAAAAACCTTTTAAGAAATGTAGAAGATAGATTGGCAGGCTTCTTAGTAAATGAATTAGCAGATTCCATAAAGAGTATAGAACTAAGAAAAGCAGTATTTGAAAGTTAGTAGCTGGGTTTTTCCAAAATGGAAGAAAAATTTTCTGAGATTAAGTTTAAAAAAGTCCACCTGCACATCTTCTTACAAAGATAAAAAAATAAAAATATACCCCAAATTTAATTATTGTGGAGCACATTTAAATGATAATTAGACCAATGGCAAAGATCTCAGTAAAAGTAAATAATATCTCTAAAGTGCCAAGGGGAAATCATTGTCAATTTAGAATTGTATACCCTATATTATTTAACAAAATAAAAACATTTTAGTAGTACAACTACTAAGAATTGACTATTGAAGAATTTACAGTAAAAGAAATATTAAAGGAATCAAAAGTAAAAGTAACCCCAGAAGGAAGGTAGAAGATGCAAAATATAAGAGTGAAAATAAAAAAGGATAACTTGTCAGTAAATTTTCTCAAGTATTAACTGTAAAAATAATTTAATTTTGGTTTGTACACACAAAGGTTATATAAAGTAAACTGAATAAAAGTAATGAGATAGGGATATGTTTAAAAGATTGTTCAAGTGCTTTAAAGTCTGTCTTATTCAGGAATAGAGATATTGAATAATTTTAGAATTTAGAAAGGAAACAAAACCTGCTAGTATAGACAAATAATTAACAAAAGAAAGGTGTAAAACCTTTATATTTTCTAAAGATGTGAAATAATATCTAATAAATGAAAAGGTATGAAATGTTATGAGGAAGGAAGCTCAATATTTAATATCAATTATCTCAATCTATGAATTAAGTGTAGTTTCAATGAAATAAAAACTAGTGGGAGAATTTGAAAATTTAATTTTAAAATTCAGATGAGTGACTAAAATGTCTAGAGTAAACAAATATTTTTAAAGAAGTGTAAGTTGAGTGCATTTCCCTATCATATATCTAAACTTAACAAATGTAGTCACTTGGGCAATGTGGTATTGACCTGTGGAGAGACAGACTAATTATATAAAATAGAAAGCCCCTAAATATCCAATATATTACAAAAATGGCAACTTGGTGATATTGTATCGCATTGAGGAGTGGGTTACTCAATAAATGAGACTGATTACATGCGGAATATGTTAAGCTAATTTCTTGTTTAATACATTTATAAAAAATAATCCAGATGGATTAATTACTTCTAAAAATTGAATTTAAAAATTTTTAGAAGAAAATAGGGGAGACTTCTTTTATAACCTTAGGAATAGGACAAGACTCCTTCAGATGCCGAAAAACAAATTGTGAGGCAGAATATCACTAAATTGTTACTCCGCAAAAACGTTTGGGTAAGTAAACCACATATAAGCTGAAAATATAAATCACAAACTTTAAAAAGAGACATGTAACTGATGAAGGATTAGTGTCTAGAATAGATAACTTAAAAAAAGCAATGAGAAAGAAACTATCAAGTCAATATAAAATAAGCAGAGATGGTGATTAGTTCACAAAGAGTAAAACTGAATAAACAATAAACACATGAAAAAAGGTACTGTCTAAAGCAATCAAGGAAATGCAAATCAAAGCAAAGTGAAATACTCTTTTATAGGATTGACAAACATTTAAAAAGTCTGGCAGTACCAAGTGTTGACAAGAATATGGAGTAACTGGGACAACCATACATTACTAGAGTCTCAATTGACATAATTCCTTTGAGACTAATCTAGTAATGCTAGTAATGTTTGATAATCCCATTCACTAATTCTGTTTTGATTTATATGCTGTACAATACATACACTCTAGAGAAACTTTTGCATATATAATTAGACATGCATAAGCATTTTAATTGAAGGCTATTTTAATCAGGAAATATTATAAATAACCTAAACATCCATCAGTGAATGTGGAAAAATGAATCATGATGTAAGAATTCATGAGAATAATACAATATACTTAGATACATCAGGACTACATTTAACATATGGATACTTAAGAAAATTATTTTGAGTGAAAAAGCAAGTTACAGAGAATTATCTGCAGTTATGACAGATTTCTTTCACATTGAAGTAATCTTAACTATGTTATATTATTTTTAGCACATATGTAGATAGAAGGTCTTGGGGTGTGGTGAAAATTTCTCCAACCCTCTGAGATTCTACACAGGCTGGACAGTCAAACAAATTAACACCAGACAGAAATAGTAGGAGAAAAGACCAAATCCAATACCATCCATATGAGGAATTTACATGACTGTAAATTCAAATTTAATGGGACAGACTAAAAACTTATATCCTGAGTGGAGGCATGGGAAAGAGAACCTAGAGTGTCCAGGAGAGAGGAGGAGGGTGTGTTCACTTAGAAAAATTACTTCATATGATAAAAACTTGCCTCTAGACTGTTTCTCTGCCTTATAAGAGACTTCTCTGATGCTGGAGATGTCACCTTATCTAAGTATCTCTGCTAATGTTACTGAACTCAGTCAGTTCCATGATGAACATTACTCAGAAGTACAGACCAAGATTCTTTAAACAAGGAAAGGTTTAATATTTGCAAAGTACAGGGACAGAATCAAGTCCCCTAAAGCACTGCCTCCCTGATTGGGTGTTGGGATGAGAATTTAAAGGGTTTTGAGTTGGAGAAGTAGCAGAGAGGATTCTTGGGGATTGACTGGCTCTAGCTGAAATGAGGTTTGATCTCATTATAGGTTCAGGCTGTGACAAACTAAGATACTTGGTACTTTTTATTAGCTTTTTCTGACTGTGATCTTGAAATCATCAAGAGAACAAATTTCTGCCATCAACATCTGTGCTTTGGAAAATGGCTTGTAGTAGAGCTCCCCTTCAATAATTCTTTGAAACCAGGTAGTTCTATTTCATTATTAAGCTTAGCCACTTTCGTAAAACAAGCTTGGAAAGGAGTTCAGTCAAACCTCGTGGTTTCGGAAATAAACATTTCCCAGCCATGTTATCAGTAAAGCTTACAGTTATAGGTCTTTAGCTCCACCATACTGGAAAGCTGTGGAGATGCACTGGAAAAAGTTTGCTGTAGAAGACATCTTGGAAAAGTCCTGTTTGAACAATTTTGGGATGATCAGTCCTACAAAGGGCAACAGTGTACTAGGGTAAGAACATGAATGGGAATGAATCACATTCATCTCAAGAAAATGATTACCTCTGGGTAATAAGACAGGAAATGGGATAGGACAGGAGTTAACAGAGGACTATAATTTCTGCTGTATTTTATTGTTTAAAACAAAACAAAGGAATAGAAGCAATATTTGAAGCACACTGGGCAGATGATCAACATTTATTTATGTGGGTTCACGTGTATTCATTATTCTTCAGACTTTTCATCTTAGAAATATTTTACACTTAAAAATTCTTAGAAGAGAACACAAATTTTTGAATTATGTTAACTAAGGAATGGAGTTTGATAGGCATGTGTTCTCAAGGACAGAGCATAATAATTTTCCAGGTACTGTCATGAATCTGTTATGCTTCCTACATTAAAAACACACAACAGGGCAGCTATTGGCAAATTACCCAGGATTTTCAAGAACATATATCATTTACCCGACTACCTCTTCAATGCAGATAAAAGCGACTCTGAAGAGTATTGGTAGCGTCAGAAAAAGTATACCACACACAACTTGAATGTTTTTCATCAGTATGTATCTTCCCATCAAGCTATATGTATTTTACTTATATTTGTTTTTCAGAGAATAAAAAAATTCCATGTTCTTTTGTATTTGGAATATTTGAATAAGTATATAACTTGCCATTTTTAGAAAAATATTTGCTAAAATATTTTACCTACGATTGATAATAATGTGTTAATTTTTATACGAATATTCCTAGATATATGCTTAGAAAGTATTTTCGCCATTTTAGCAGTTTTTCTCATTCTATGAGCGAAGGGTTTATTAAAAGGATTTTCTTTACTGTTTTTGAAAGGAGTCAATAAATTAATTTTCACATTTTCAATATACTTTAAATGGCTAATAACATCAGCTTTATTATTTTAATATGCTTCTGTGACCACAGGTGAACTATCTTTTAGAAGGTAGTATAAGGTTGTGTAAGTGTCTCTGAAACTTGGAGAAATAACAATTACCTGGCTGGTTGAGGGCTGGTTTACTTGATTCCTGCACCACTAGGTGGCACTACTGAGAGTTAGCTCTTCCTGCTGAAAGGGCCTGCATATATAGGCTGACCATATGTACGCCATTTTAAAGGGGACAGTATAGTTTTTTTCGTACTTCTGGACTGTCCCATGGCTTTAATAAAAATGTCAATTTTGTCCCATTTTTAATAAACCAGGTCTGTTTTTAATGCAGAACAAAAGGGGCAGTTGAGTTGCTCTAGGCACAAAATGTTGGGTGGGCCTAAAAGCAGCCATTATTGCTGATCCCATCCCCCCGTGAGAAAATAGGAGCTGCAGGAAGAGGATTACTCCCAGTGCACAGGCCTGTCTCTTCAAAGGGAAGAGAACACAGCAGCTTGGTGAAGCTGTATGTGCATACTATGGGATTCATGTCTGGCATTGTAGGGTGTTACTGGGCATTTCTGGGATGGTTTAAGCGGCATGTGTTTTAGTCAGGACATTTAGAGAGGTCTTATAGGGGTGCAAAATTTCATTTTTGCATAAGGTGCCAAAATTCCTTGTACTGGCCCTGGCTGTTTGTCCTGCCAGACCACACTTAGTTACTTTGTGATCACCAATGAGCATTACTTGTTGCCAGCCTGACTGCTCTGCTCCTGCTCAGATTACTCCACCTCCTCCCCTCCCCTTAGTCACCAGAGCATAACCCTGTCCTGTTTTTGCCATCCCTATGTCCCGTTTTTGTGTCAAGGAAATATGGTCTGCCTATACATATAACAAGAAAATTAACTTTTTGAACAATCTTTGTAGGAAAATGTCCAAAAAAGAAACTAAAGAGATGCAGAAGTAGCATCTTAATACCTCAGGGAAGAAACTGCCAGAGTTGAAAATTTTGATCTTTGAAAAATATTACATACTTGGTCAAGAACGTTAGATAGTTTTTGTCTTTCAGGAACAATGCAGAATGTAACCCTTATTTTTAAAATTAAAAACATTAAATTTTTTATGAAAAGAAAACTTTGTGGTTGCTCTGAAATGTGGTCAAAGATACTGATATATTGAAAGTAGTTACTATGTATGCACAGATCTTTCATATACTTTTTCTCACATGATTCTTACCCTAAATCTGAGGTGTAGGTAAAGTTGTAATTATCAAGATGAGGAATGATTTTCAAATAGAGAAATTTGTGTAATGATGCTCAACTATCGTGTGGTAGAACTGGATTCAGATCCAAAATTTCTGACTTGGATGTTTGTGTTCTATTATTAACTAGATCTTACTTCTTGGGTCCAGTGTGAAAGGAAAAACAAAATCACCATTCTTTAGAGATTTATGTCCAGAGACTTTTGAGACAAATTGGTTTTAGTGTATTATACTCACATCTACCTATGGAAAGAAGCAACTGTTTTTTAATGATCAAGGGATAATTCAAGTCATTGGCGGCAATTTAAAGATACCTTATTATTCAAAAATAACTCTTCCCCTTCCTTTTTTACAGTTTCTCAGCTGTAAAGCATTTTTCCTTGCAAAAGGTTTATGATTCATCTTTACAACTCTTTAAAGTAGGAGGGAGTCACAAATGTATAACTGTAGAAGCCCGTTCCTTGGAGATCCAAATTTCAGTGTGAGATGTCTTACTCAAAGGTGATTTGTTTTTTCAAATTTCACAGTTCTTTCTTTTGCTTAAAAATTGCCTCAACTTCCTTTTCAATGATAGTTCATTCGTTGATGTTATTTTAATCCTTTGTGGCATACTAACAGTGATGAGACAAACAATGCCTCATGGTAACTCCTGGAGAAGCTGGGAGGGCTGTGTAGTCTGCAGGTGTGCACAGGGGCATGCAGTAACTGTGTGCTTGAAAATGAAATATAACAATTTATATTTGGAAAGTGAAAAAAGTGTTTATGGTTTTTGTAACATCAACATCAATGTGTGACAGTTTATAAGGTGGAACATGAGTAAAAAGGGCAGAGAAATATCCACGTAGCATGAGCCACAGGACTATGGAATCAGAGACTTATGTCTGGACCCAGCTCTACAGTAGAATCACTGTCCGCCTGGGGCAAAATGCTTCGTTTCTTCAGTGGCAAGACTGAGAGAATAATACATTTTTTTATAGGTTTGTTATGAGGATTTATCAAGTAATGTGTAGATTACCTAGAGCAGTATCTGGTTCATAGTATATTTGAAAGTAAATACTTTAAAAAAAAAATCATTCAAATAAATATTTAGTTACTTTACCTTGTCGCATCTGTTTTGCAGCCTATTGACAAGTTCATGTGAACACTGATTACGTAAAGGTGATTTTGGAAGAAGGGAGTCATTGCACACTTTATGTTTGGCCTAAGGATTGAGAGAGGGGAAGTGTTTCATTTTGCCTGGTTTACACTGGGATAACTTATCTCTGGGCTGAATCCTCAGTGTGCCTGATGGAAATGCCAAGTGTTGGGCCAGATTCAAGAGGTGAAAGGTCAGAAAATGGTAGTTCTGGGGAAGTGCTTTAACTTTGACAACCTTCTGAGGGGCAAGTTAGTCCCTACCCATCTTCTCTCAATGTTGTGAAAGATACTTTCCAAGTCTGCGACTCAGAGCAGGCTGACCGAGAATCTCTTGCCCTAGTGATTCCTTTAGTGGACAGCGATCCTGAAAAGTCTATTGTCACAAGTGGAATATTTTTAAATTCCCAGGACAAAGCTGGTTCTTTACATGAAGAATTTACTTTACCAGTGGACAGAGTGGCTGCTTTTTTCTATGGGACTATTTGCTGGATGATGGAGAGACTCCATTACTCGAATATAATACACTTTCAGAAATCCTGTTTTTAGAGATTTATTTCCTTTCTGCTAAAAACGATGAGGTGGAGACTGTAGATTGGGTCTGTCAACACCTGTTTCAATCTTTTGTGTGTCCTGGGGTATGGCAACTGGCAAACAATCAGGCTTCTTCCCTGGACTTGCCCTATTAAAGATTTGAATCTGATTTGGGTTCTACCAATGGGGTGCACTTAAAGGAGACATATTCAGATATCAGTACAGAAGGGTAGTGCTGCTGGAGACTTCTGTCTTGCTCCTGAGGGTCAGAAGACCTGGCATTGCCCCAGGGCCAGCTATTCTCAAGGGTCCTCCTGACCCCCAGATCATAACTGCTATGGTAGGAACTGGGAGCCAGGGGCTGGAACTGCCTCTCCCTAATCTCAGATTCCTAACTGAAGAGAGTAGAAGTTGAGGTAGAAAAAGTGGAATTCGTGCAGAGGTAGAAGTTCCACTGGAGAGTCAAGTTTTCAGGGTGTTTTGGGGGTCAGGCTAAGAATAGACTCTACTCCTTTAGGCCCTGAGATAATTTTGTGAATACCCAATGACCTATATTTCACTTCTTTTTCCTTAACATGGCCATTATATTTACAAAGTCTTAACATCTATTTAGTGCACAAGATTTTATGCTGCACCACTGCCGAGATCTGAAAATGTGAGGAACTTTTATGGGGTGAAAAGAGGGAAGCAGGGAGACAGAGTGAAGAGAGCGTGAACTCTGGAGCCAGGAGGCCTGTTTTCATACCTGCTTTGCCATTTACTAGTTGGGGTCCTTGAACAAATTCCTTCTCTTTGTGCACTGGTTTCACATAAAATGGGAACAATACAAAATACCTAAATGCTATAGGATGAGATAATATAGAAATACATGAGAAACAGCTTCTGTATAGGAGGCACTCAACAAATATTAGATATAATTATAAATAAATACATACATGTGTGGTTACATATGGTGAAAATCTAGAAGACCACAAAAAATGAGAGAGAGAGAGAGTAGGAGGGGAGAAGTGGGAATGGTAAGTGGGGACATGGATATTTAGAGAAGTCAGGAGGAAATGAATCAAACATTTCAAAAGTGCTGAGAAGCTATGGCAGTCTAATTTCATTGTCTTACAGACATTATAACAAATCGTTTTTTACTTTCTAAGATGACATGCTTCTTACACTCAGAAATGTTCCCTACTATGCCTTCAACATACTAATTATCCTTCATACAGCTGCAACTGAAGACTCCATTTAAATTGTAGATCTAATTCTTACTTGCTGTGACCACAGGCAAGTTACTAAAACTTTCTTTGCTGCTGTAGTTTGTTCATTAGTAAAATGGGGATGAAAGTAAGACTTACCTCATTGAATTTGTTGCAATTTATAGGAGTTAAAACATGTAAATAAGTTAGAAAGGTGCCTGGCACATTGTAAGTGCTTAATGAAGTTACTATTGTTCTTATTGGTGAATTATAATTTTATTACTAGGGGGTCAAGGTATATATGTATGTGCAATGCACAACATTGTATAAATGTTTGTGTAAATGTACTTGTGGCACACACATGTATATGTATAAATGCTTATTGTGAATGTATATTTATAGGTGTACACATGTGTGACTGCATATACACTTTAAATATGTGAATATATTTATGCTAAGTATACATGTATTGTGTATGCACTGTATGATTTATATGCTTGCATCTACATGTGTGCCTTAGTACTTCTGGATGAGTATATTTGTTGTATGTACTTGTCTCTATATGTGTCTATGTCTATATGTTGCATGTATATGAATATGTGCATGTGTATATGTTGGGTATATTTATACTTATATTGACATGTTTATGTATAGGAGTTGTCTATTATTGTACAGGATATGTAATATAGAATCTAGAGAATGCCATTTTTATTATAGTCTATATAAATGCACAATCCTGGGAGGTGGCGCTGTGTTGGGTGTGTCGAAAAGTTGGAGACACAGTACAGGCACCACTAATGGGCACCATTTCCCTTTTTCATCTTGAAATACAAGAGCTCTAGATTGCCTCTTATAGATATAATCCTATAAAGTTATAAATATAATCTTATAAATATAGTTATAAATAAATATAACTAATTTTTGTGTGTGTGCAATGTACATGTGTCTAAACCCCTTTATTCATGGTCTGGTTACATGATTTTTACTTATACCGTCATAGTTTAAATGAAGCACAGCTGGCCTGGCCATCTACTGAACGTTACCACTCTGGAAAACACACACCAGTCCAAAAGTAATATTGACTCAAGTCATTCCAGAAATCTTGGCATGAGCAATTACTTGGTACTTCAGGAGAGTTATGGGTCTTCATGATGTAGAACCAAATATCACACAGAACTCCACTTCTCATTTGCCAAATTCAATTTTCATAAAGTTAAAGGGTTTTAGAACTGCTGCCACTTGGGGCAGAGAAAATTTAAGGATTCTCTGCCTCAATACTACTCATGTGTGTGGTAGAGTCCTGTTAGTAATGTCTGTCCTAGTTGAGAATCACCAATTTACAGCAGCAACTTTTTAAATGAATGAATGAATTTCCCTAACGTTACGCAGTCTGATGAGAACTGAAGCAGGCATACAGTCAGGAGATCTTTGTTCCTAACTGAGCTGTCATATATATATTTGTGTTTTATTTTTGCTTTGATTACCACTAAATTTTCAGGCCCAGATTTTAACCTTTGAGGTTAAAATCCTAAAAGCATTCTCTTGGGGGCAGGCAGTATAAACAGTGAAAGGGTAAAGTCCTTACTCTTACATTTATGACTTCTCTATTTAGTAGATAGATGAGCATGTGCAGACCCAGGTAGAGCAGACAAAATTGTTCCAGTTCTCATCTTTCCTTTGCCACTCTCTTCTCATCTTTGGAAATAATTCTGCAACTTAGTCTGAATACTAAAGAGAAGGAGCCTTTATGAAAAACATGTATTGAAGTTTAAATGGTTCCTATATAATGTCTCAATTTCTGAATAAAGTCCAGTGAAAGACACTGAAACATAGGAAATGGGACAAGCCATTAATTCATTGCTAGACCTTGAGAGAAATTTCCACAAACTAAATAACTCAAGTATTGGGTTGAAAAACACGACCGGCAGCCCACTTTTCCTTAGACATGAAGTAAGACTATCTTCTTATGAGTAGGTAGGAAGTACCCATTGTATCCATTCCATGTGGACCACCTGCATGTACAATGCAAGACATGAACTAGAAGGCTGATATGTTAATGTGAAAGGATGTCACCTCTCTTGCTTCCATAGAACACCTCCATTCAGAGACTGGGACGGACTTCCAGCGGGCAGAGAGGGTTGGGGGCACTTTCCAGCTTCACATAGCCTCCTTGGTGCTGACCCCACAGGAGTAATGGGCTTGTTGCTTGGCAATGTGGGGTCTGGCGACAACATGATTCCAGAAGGAATTCTTGAAGCATTAAGTAGTGCAGTTTATAGATTTATTCGGGGAAGGACATGAAATAAATAGCATAAGAGAAACCTCGTGGGCAGGGAGAGCTGCATCTATGTTTGGCGGGGCAACAAGATATAAACCCTGCCCAGGCATGAGGAGGGATTTTTTCAGGCAGTCTATTGATACACTACAGAATAAGAAAGGGGTGTTTTAATCATCGAAAGACCAAGCAGTTGCTGTGAGCACTTTCAGGTGACATCAGAAGGGAATATCCTCGTAGTCTTTATAGACTTTGAAATGCTCAACCCTGCTGCCAGTGTGATCTTGAAGGGCTTCTGTGCTTCTTTGTTCGTCCATGGGCTCGAATTTGCTGCATTCTGTCAGTTTGTTCCCCTGCTGATTTTGGAAGTTAGCAGCGATGCTGGGAGGAATTCACATCCTATTCTGATTCTCCCTCAACAGGCTGATGGCAGGTGCAGATAGAGATTTTCACTTACTCCGTCTGTTCAACACTCCAGAGAAGTTGCCAGTCAGAGCTGGGGAAGAAGTCACAGAAAACCTGGCAGAGTTGCTCTTAAGGAGGCCCATTAAGACTGGAAACTCATAGAATTGCACACAGCACCCTATAGACTCGGGAAGGGATTTTAAAGATGAAATGAAACAGAGTTTAATCAAGGACATTCCAAATTCCTTATCTCTTGGCAGATGTAGGCCTGGATAGATAGCTCTTCATTTGAGTTTTAATAAAAATCAAATCAAATCAAGACAACAAGAATATATTCCCTGTGAGACAGAACCATCTGCAAAATACGGGAAGATACATCATCCAGAAAGTTCAGAGAAATTTTCCGACTTATTACAATTATTTACTGTAGACCCACAAGGACAATTTAAAGGTTAATTAGATAAAAATTTAGAAGGCATGATATCTACGAAATAGAAGCAGAAAACTGTAAGGACAGAACAGCAAGAGAGACAATCAGGGAAATTGATATACTTAGAAAGGATGAAAAAATCAGAATAAAGTGGAATTTAAATTCTCATTAGAAGAAGTGATGAGAAGAATGGACATTACTGAACACAAAATCAGTGATGAAAAGGAAAACAATCTCAGAATTCAGAAGAAAAGGATGGAGAACTTCTTTCTCTTCGGCTTAGAGTCCCCTGTCTAGGTCAACTCGCCTTGCTATCACTGCCATTCCTCTTACCACATCTATAATGCTACGTTTATTTCTGTTCTTATTGGATTAGCACTTGTCTTCTTTATTAGCTCCAAGGTCCATCGTGTAGGAGACCTCATAAATTCATTTTTCCCACCTTTTTCTCTTTTGAAATTTTCCTAGAATCAATCTGATCACTGGTGTCTCACCAACCCCAAAGTGCTAAAATAAACCCTGGGGTACTTGCATTTTAAATAAGGTCTCTGATTAAAGAACAAAAGGTTTCATCTTTTCAAATAAATATCAAGCCGCAATAAAGAGACTGGGACTGAGAACCTGCCTCAGAAAAGCCTGAGCCTTTGGACCCAAGCCTCCTTCCTCCACCTGTCACAGCCTGGGTGCAGGTACATTGGTCCTTTACACCGTGGAGGGGGCTGCTTCCTGGTCAGTGATTCTCCATCCTTCTGGAATTCCACTATCATTATTCATTTCAGATCAGAATCCCCCCAGAACTCAGGGTTTTGTTGGTTTTGAGAATTTTTGAGCATATTGTGATTATTTCCAAGGAAATTGGAGGCAGTTGAAATTTTGTCAAATAAGTACTACCAGTGGGATAAGTCAGCCATGACCCTGACCACTTTCACCTAGTCAAATGATATTTAAAGTTTTTTGAGAACTAGCAAACAGACTTTTCCAGGGGATTGGGCCTGCTGTGCAGAGACTTAGAAAACAGGTAATGGTGAGAAGTGAGGGAAGGATGAACTATCACTACTCTTTCAGTCACTATTTTAGAGTGATTATTCTTATTGTCAATACTGGTTGCCACTAATCACTTGCAGGGATGAAATAAAAGGTTCCCCCATTTCTCTGTGGTTTTTCACAGGATGGACAAATTAAGTCTGATTAGTAAGAGAAAAGCCCAGATTTAGTAACATAAATAGGGAGAATTTACATGATGGCAAATTCTGAGCTGAGGCATGGAAAGGGGACCTGGGGTGCTGTGGAGGACGGGGTGGGGGCGGATCGCCCATGGCAAGGAGGAATGACTCATTCCTACTATGACTCTAGAGTTGCTCTAAAAGTCTACATTCTTCTAGAGAATAAGAACAAGAGACCTTTTCTTGGTTAGGAGAAGAGTGAGGCCCAGGTTGTTGAAGATGGCTTCTTTGATGAAGGGAATGCCTAAAGACTTAGAAGAATTGGAGCTTCTCCTTTGCTTGTGAGGTTGTCCTCTGCTGTCCTTGGCTCTTCATGTCAGAGTAAGGCATCCATAATAGACCATAATAAATTCTGAGAGATTTGGGGTGTTCTGTTTTAGTCCATTTAACACAAGAAGTTAAATGCTAACAAGGGCAATTATTATCCCCAATGATTTGGTGGAGACAACGCCTGCTCTGGGAGAGCCAGTGTGGCCCGGGTGGGCAGAAAGAACTTAGGGTTGAGGGTGGGGTCCTCAATATGACTTGGAAGGATGACTGAGGGATAGAAGGCATTCAAATGGATGGAGGGGGCAGGTGGTGGGAGAGAGCATTTCAAGTGAACAAAACAAGGCCCACATGTTTCTAACTTCTGACATAACCCATACGACACTGAGGAGGACAGCTGCCACTTTACCAGTTTATTGGGGAGGACATTGAGGAATCAGGGCAGAGGGAGAACACAGAAACCAAGGGTTTTCCATGTCCACAGGGCTCTCCATCACCTTCTCACAAGACCATGCTGAGTCCCTTTATACTTCACAGCATCTGTCAAGGAGAGAGTGGGAACAGAATAGATCAGGTGATGATCTGGAAGAATAGGAAATCCCAATTCCCCCCATCTCATGCAAGCTGGAGCAGCCCCAGCTTGACTGGCTGGGGAACCAGGGACTTGCCTGCACATAGCCGTGTGGCAGCCCGTGGGGTGAGCACATTCAGTTTTACTGCGTGATTCATTTCCTCCCCCAGCTGGTGCATTGGAGTGGGTTCTGCAGCTCTCAGCCAAATGACTGCAGGGCTCCAAGGAGAGGCCTGGCTGTGCTGTTCTGACATGCGGCTGGAGCTTGTAACCACAGCGCTCCAGGGTTATGAAGAGCCTGTCAAGTCTTCCATTAGGAGCCTGGCTCCTCCAAAGGCTGCAGTATATCTCAACCAGGTCTAAGTGCACAGGATTGGGACTGCTTTTACGTGATGCAAATTGATGAAAGGTCTATTTAGTCACAGGTGAAAGAGGAAAAAAAAGGGCTGCTGAAGGATTCCAGATACATACTGGAAAGTAGCTGAACTTTAGTGAGCAAAGAGCATTGGGAATGCAGGGAAAATTCTCTTGTGCTTCAGCTGACAGGACTCAGCTTGGCTAATTAGCTCTCTGTGGTGCTATGGGGCAGTCCTCACTGGAGCAAATACGTGGGTGATGGCTATTAATGCTGAATCATCAAGCACTCTCCATCTGGAAAGAAACTCCATCTTGGTTTAAAAATTTCAGTTCCCAATCTTTCTTTTTTAAATTGATTTTTTTTTTTTTTTCTTTTCTGATGAACCAGATTCTTACTGGTTGAGAATCCCTAGTTTTATTTTTCATTGCATAAGAAGACTTAACATAGGATCTGCCCACTTAACAAAATGTTAAGTGTGCAATACAGGACTGCTAACTGCAGACACTAAGTGGCACCACCAATTTGTAGAGCTTACTCACCTTGCATGATTGGAACTTTACACTGCTGAAGAACTCCCCATTCTCTCTTCCCGAACCCCAAACAACCACTTTCTGCTCCCTACTTCTATGAGCTTGACAATTTTAGATCTAGTTAGACATGGAGTTGAGTGCATTTTTCTTAAACCACCATAAAAAATAGAGCAAAATTTGTCATGCAACCATTTTTTAAGTCTGCATTGCAGTGGTATTCAATCTATTCACATTGTTATGATCTCTAGAACTTTTTCAAAGTGCACAGTGGAAACTATACTCATGAAATAACAGTTCCCCTTTCTCCCCTCCCTTTAGCCTCTGGTAACTACCATTTTACTTTCTGTTTCTATGAATTTCTATTTTAGAATATAAGTGATAGAATCATACAGTATTTTTCTTTTGTGAGTGACTTATTTCACTTAGCTAATGAAGAGGAATAGGAGAGAAAGGACTGGCTGGAAAACCTGGAATCCTTCCCTAACAATCTGAATGGGGGACATACCCCCTGGTTACCTCTTGTCCTTGAACTCTTTCTCTCCCTAGAGTTGAGACCCCTGGGTACTCCCAAAGGGGCTGGTCCCTTTCCCCATATATGAGACTCCATTTTACCAACTTGCTCTCTTGTTCCTGTGACCCCAAGCTGCACATGTCACTTCTGTTTAGTTGTTTTCTAATAAACTTGCCACCTGGTATTAGGACCAGGCATCTCCCCTTGAATTCCTTACAGGACAAACTGCACTCACTAGTCGAGGTACCCACATCAGCTAATATCCTCAGGGTTCCTCCATGCTGTCGCAAGTGACAAGAGCTTCTTTTTAAGAGTAGGTACTATTCCATTCTATGTAGAGACCACATCTTGTTTACTTACCAGTTGATGGCCAATTGTGTTGCATCCACTTCTAGGCTGTTGTGAATAGTGCTGCTGTGAAGGTGGGTGTGCAGTAGCTCATCAAGACCCTGCTTTTAATTCTTTTGAATAGATAGCCTAAAGTGGGACTACAGGATAACAAATGTTAGTGAGGAGCTGAAAAAACTGGAACCCGATGCACTGCTGTGGGAATATCAAAAGGTACAATTGATTTGGAAAAAAAGTATGGATATTCCTTAAAAAGTTAAAAAGAGAACTGTCATTGGATTTCAGTTTTCTTTAACATGACAGCAGCAGACAAATTCAGGTTCCTTGCTGAGCTGGAAACTTCTGTAATTAACATAGATAAAGCCTAACATTTAAGTGATTGACCATAACTAGGTGACTCAGCAAGATTCTAACATGCAGAGATTAGCGCTTGCTACCAGGAAGAATAGAATTGCAATATGACAAGAGCACACCTATTTTTAACTCTTTCGCTTTGCTTAGCCTATACCACAGGGAATAACCAACCACAGCTATGCAAAAAGAAATAGCTATGTCATTGATAGTAGTATTTATAAGGATTCCAAATTGTAAATAATTTAATTATCAAATAATAGATGATTTCATTATAAATTATGGTAAGACCACTGCAAGGATCACAGTGCTGTCATTAAAAAAATGTAGATTGGAAGCATTGAAAGGCAAAGAATTCATGACTATATCCTTCAGTTAAAGAAAAGCAAGTTCTAAAATGGTATGCACCATCAGTTTTATTGGGAGGATGTGTTTGGAAGATACACACTATGAAAAGTGGTTGGGACTTCTGTGCTTCATAACTCACACTGAGTTCTGGGTGACAGTCCCATGTCAAGCAATGCAGAGGCCTTAAGTGGTTCATTCTAGGATGTGGGAACCCAGGTGTCTTCTCTTTGTCCTGTATTGCTTACTTTGTGTTCCTTTCTGACAAAACATATGACTTGAACTTTTCCTTATGACAAATGTGATTAAAAAGTGGCAAACAAAGGGAATGTGCTGTGAACCCAGGACCACTGCAGGCATGAGACAAGCATCATAAGACCAGAGAAACCCTGCTTGTTCCATCACATGGCAAAGTGAACGGAGCATCAGAATCAGCTGGAGGGCTTGTTAAGCCTGAGAGTGTGGCCCCGCACCCCCTTCCTCATGCCCCCTCCCCCCCTGCTTATTTAATAGGTCTGTGGCAGGCCCAGGATGTGCAGGGCCTCAGGTCTCTGCTGCTGACCAGAGGACTCAGCAGTTTTGTGCAACTCTGAAAGTGAATGTGATTTGCTAATAGAAAGCCCAGGTACATTGGGTCTCAGCTCTGTTTTGGAATTTTGGGGGTGACCCAGTTTTTTGAAGCCTCACTTCTGAACTCCCCGCTCCAGGAGCTCTCCAGGCCTGGTGGAGCGTGGGTCCTTTGCCACAAGGTACATTCATATAAGGCAGACTTGACTTCCAACTTCTTTTGAGGCCCAGGACTATAGAAATGTAACGCTTATTTGTTTTGACAAATTTGTTATTTTTACCTGCTTTTCCTTCTCTGTTAAATCGTCATATAAGTATTCCCTGCTTTGGAAAAGTCTGCGCCCAACCCCTACTCTACTAGGGCATGATCGGGTATGATCTGGTATGGTATTTTTTAGGTTTGGGAGTCTTCAAACTGTTTTTCCGTATATACTGTTTTTCCTTAGACCATTTTGTCTTAGGAAAGGTTTCTTAGGTGCTTTCTGCTTTTGGTTGGGGACAGGAGACCTGCAAGAAAACTGGCTGCATCGCTGAGCATCGTCACGGTTCTTCTGGTAGCATGCATGCATAGCATTTCGTGTGATCATTTTGAAGAAAGGGATATGGATTTGCTGCTTCTGCTACTTGAAAGACAAAGTTGGCAACATCATAGAATGGCATAATAGGAATAATTGTGTAATTATTAATAGAAACAAGCACCAAATGAAATTGTCTTATGCATTAGACTAGACACAGCCTAATGCTTTCTAAATCTGATGAGAAGTGATTTTACATTTAGTAAAAAGTTCTTTTCATTTCACTCTTTGGCATTTCCTCTTCCCATAAAATCTCAAGTCTTAAGAGCCTGGGTGATTTCCTGGCAAGAGTTCTGTGAAGCCAAGGCCAAGCCTTCAGTTGAGGGACAGGGGTGGATGGAAGGAGGCTGCCAAGGACTGTTTCGATTCTGCTTAGTCATGCTCTATGAAAAATGCCTGTCTCAACCTTGGGTAGCTGCAGAAGCCAAGGAAGGCAGCTCCTTGGAGGAAAAGTCAGTTTTCAAGATCCACTCTTGACAGGAGGGGCCTTGATCACTGCAAAACATTTCCAGAGGATTCATGGGATGCTGGGAGTATCTCCAGAGAAATATTTTACTGCAGACAATTTTACCTTCTTTTGGGTTTTAAGAAAACTAGAAAAGGAGCCTTTCTTCTTCGATTCCCATAGGCTTTGTTTTTCAAATGGCAGGAGCTGAGTCTGATGCAGGATCAGCAAGTACCACAGCACAGTGAGCTAGCTACAAACACACACTTGCCCATGAGGGTGCCTCAAGGCTGACTGTGAGGGCAAATCCTTAGCCAATTTGTGCATAGGAAAAGAATTCCAAATGCTATTGCTGGATAATTTCTTCTGCGGAAAAGTCTCTGTCGCTGAGGACATTGTCAAATACAAGTCTGGACTTGAGTACAGAGAAAGTTTATTCAAAAGGACTATTATAACAGGGAGAATTCTCCGGTCTATAAGTATTTCAAAATCAAACAGAAAATGGCTTTTTTTTTTTTTTAAAATTGGGAAGGATAAACAGGGGAGTTGGGCAAGCAAATAGGGACAGTCAGCAGACTGGGTAGCCTGACAGAAATGTGTCTTGCTATAGTTGGCTGAACCCTAGCAGAAGGCATTCAGGTATGTGGTTCTCCATTTAGTGCTTGTTCAGGCTCGTGGGGTAAGTCAAAGTTCAGGGCAACTGTGAACAACTGGCCAACTTCAGGTTCTCTGCACAGTTGTGGTAGACTGTTGACTCAGCAGTCATTCCTGATTATGGACCCAAGACTGGCTGCACCTGGGACTTATCAGAAATAGATTCTGCTCTTGGGGATTTATGGTAATGAGCTTCTGAAATTTGGAAACAAATTGTGTCTTGAACAATGGATTTAACCTGAAGACCTGATTTACAACAGTGGATTTGCTGCTGCTTTTCTGGATAAATTACCCTTAGTTTCAATCTCCTTGTCTGTAAGATGGAAATACTATTACCTACTTCAAATGGTCATTGTAAGGGTTATATGACACTGGTGGGGGGTGGGTGGAGGTCAAAGGAAAAATTCCCCTTTTCTCTGAGGTTCTTCACAGGCTGAACAAATGAATGAATTAACATCTAATATTAGGCGTGGATAGAAAGAGAAAAGCACAAATTTAGTAACATAAGTATTAGATTTCATGATAGTGAATTCTCAGCTAACTGAGGCAGACATTTATATCCTGAAAGAGGTATGGAAAGGGACCTGGGGTCTTAAAGGAGAGAGAAGGAGTTCTCCTTGTGGCAAAAAGAAATAACTCATCCTTATTTAAAAAGTAAAATAAATAGCCTCCCTTTTCTACATTATTCTGGAGAATAGGGACAAAATATTCTGAATTAGGAGAAGGGTTGAGGCCCAGGGAGTGACAGATGACTTCTTTGATTAAGGAAGAGCTAAAACTTTAGAAGAACTACAGCTTCTCCTTTACCAGTGGGGCTGCCCTCCACTAACCTTGGCTTCACATGTCAGAGTGGGGCATCTACGGAAGACCAATTCTGAGAGACTTGGAGTATGTTCTTTTAGCCCAATTCTAAATTTCCAACAGAAAATGAAGAAAATTTTAAACACTAAGTTATTATCCTAACAACCTCCAATCAGTAGCTGGTTTGTGGCTGATTTTATTTCCTTTTAGAGTGATGAGAGTATCTTGGATCTAGACTGAGGTGATGATAAAACAACATTGTGACTGGTTTAAATGCCACTGAATTATATACTCTAAAGTAGTTGATGATTCATTTCATTTTCTGTGAATCTTCAAAAAATAGGATTCTGAACTGTTAAGGATCCTGAATATTCCATGACTACAAATAACTCGTCATTGCCCTTAGCCGAAAAGGTCTGGGTAAAAGTTATGAGAGTTACTTGTCTGCTTGGGAATCAGGTTTCATTTAAGGAACTAGTGTTACAGTCTGAAGATAAAATGTTCCCTTGCCTTCTACTTCTGTTCCTGGAGCCAGTCTGTAGTTCAGAGGATGGATTCCTTTAAAGAGTCTACAAAATCCATTTTTGTTAGCAAAGTCATCTTTTTACGAGTTTGGAAGTTATAATGACATCAAGATTTTTACTTTTGACATTTTAGCTTTTTTTTTTCTGGGTTGTTTACTAGGTGAATTATTCCCTATGAAAGTGAAAATAGCTACCTTAATTTCAGCTCCTGATATGATGTATTACAATTTCATTACTCTACTTTGTAGATCAAGAAATCCATTTTCGAAGAGCAAATATAATTTAATGGACTCTCAACTTGAGGCCTCAATAAGGTGAAAAATTGGCATAACGCTCCACTAAAAAATGACGGATTATCTCTGAACACACACACACACATAGGCTCCCAGAGTTCTGCAAGGCTTAAAATGTTTGTCTGAAATTTAGACACCTATTAGAGAAAGCCACGTCCCTGCTGGGCTCCCATCACGAAACCTTATTTTAACACTTGGAAGGGGCATATCTCACACTTTGTATATAGTTTATTTTCTGCTCTCCAGGTAACTGATTATGTTTGATTGTGGCAGAAGACCTTTCCCCTGACCCCAATGCAAAAGTCAGTCTGCCAGGAATTTTCCACGGTGCTACGGAGGCCGTAGCTATGTCCTGTTCTACGGAGACTGCAACTACGTCCTGTTGTCGTGGCCAAGGACAAACAAGCATCGCCTCCCCACTCTGCATCTGTACTTAAGTGACAAGAGTTGCCAGTAGAAATCACATGTAGCCAAGGAGATGAATCATTACCTCAGAGTATAAAAGGAGCTCCCCTAGACCCCCGTTGCTCAGCTTTGGGTAACAATACCCCTGAGCCAGCACTGGTGCTTGCCATAAAGTGCCTTTTTCTCTACCTTTGAGTGCCTGGCTGTCAGTCTTCTTGCCATCTGGAGACTCAGTCATAACATGATTAGAATTTCCCTTTTCTTTTAAGTGCTTTTTAAAAACTCAAATTTCTTTCGTAAAAAATTTCTTTGGATGAGCAGTATCCACATCTATTGGAGTTATGGTTAGTGACAGAACTCATGGGAAGGATAATCGTACCAGAGAGGCTTCTAATTATTTTCAAAGAAGCAGAAATGTGGTAAAGTACTGATTTGTTCTTCATGTAATGTAAATCAACACAGTCTCATGTGGACCAGTATATATTGATAAGCATTCACACACCACAGTTTCACTTCAGATGATTTGGGAATATATTTTTTATTTTTTAAGCCATAAGTTTCTTTAGAAGAGCAGTATAGGCATTTCATGTAGCATTCCACAAAGAAGGCTTCCTAAGAATTAATTTTAGCAAGTCTTCTTTGTTCATGGTTTCCAGTTTGTGGCAGCTGCTGACGTTGCTCCCTTTCTCTCTGGGTAGCAATTTTTCATGGTCGAAGTGTTCTGTATCTTTCCCTTGGGCTTCTGCACCGTGATCTCATACCCCTGTTCTCTAAAGGGTCTGTTCCCTATAAGGACTCTCACTGTGAGAGCAGACCCTGGTGATGCAGAAAGGATGTGTGCCTTTACCTCCCATGGAACAGGCCAGTCTCCCATCCTGACTGTCTCCAGATTGGCTCCTGAGGCTATTAGAAGTGGTTTTATTTCTGCAACTGCCAAAGTGTACATCTGAGACCTGAAATCACTGGAAAAGGGGACTAGGGGAATCGAGTCGCTTGTTTCTATTGGCTCTTACTTATTCACACAGCAACTGAAGATTCTTTCAGGGGAATAGTTGAAGAGCCAAAAAGAGCTGCAGGAGACCGAGTCATTCAAGACAGTGCAGCACAGAGGTCAAGAGCATAGGCTCTGCAATCAGTGAGATTGTATTTGGGTCTACCACTTACTAGCTGTGTGACTTTTTGCAAAGTTCACCTCTTTAAGTAACAGATTTCCCTTAGAAATGGGTCTAATAGATGTGTTCGTAGGGGTGCTCCATATATCACAAAAGAGTTTGCTTATCTGAGCTTATCTGACTTGTTTGTTTCTGTGTCTTTATGACTTCAGAATTCTTCTTGAGAAATGCTACAGGGTTTTCTCTGGGAGTCAGGGGCATAGAGAACTGTATGCCATCTTGTCTGGTGGGCTGTGGAAAGGCCAGTTATCCAAGGATATTCTGTTGATCTCTCCCGGTTTCACACCTAGTGGGGTAGACTTTCATTCTGTCCCTAGCAATACAACAAGAAGGTTTACTATATGTATGTACTATATATATGGTGTTCCCTTTGCTTTGTTTGTGATATATCCATGTTTGTTAGTTTTGTTTCTCCTTAGAGATTTTAAGACCATCAAATGAAAATGCTATCAATGGCATCAGCTAAGAAGTGAAGAACCATTGCATTAAGCCTTCCTCTGTAGCCAATGAGGTGGTGTGGGAAGCCCAAGGATGCAGTAATGGCTTAAAGAGGAAAGGGAAGCATGAAAACCTGTTTCAGTAAAAGAGATTTAGATGCTAGACTGGGTATGAGAGGGAGAAGGACTGTGTTTGATTTGGGATGACAATATTGGCTGTAGGTGTGCCCTGGTAGCCTAGACATCTAGTAGGCCCTGGGCACAGTCCCATAGATCTCACAGGGTTCAGGATTCAAGACCTAGAGTTAGGAAAGAACAACCAATGTGAACAACTAAATGAAAAATACAATGCTTCTTCCTCCTTTCTCTTCCTGCCTGCCTGTCTGCTTGCCTTCATTCCTGCCTGTGCCTTTACTTTGCAAAAAAAAACAAAACAAAACAAAACAAAGTTGGCTACCTAGATTTTGGGGATCAGGTCAATATGAATTCAGAGACTCCCTTTTAAATGAGAATTTCCAGATGGCAACAGCAGACATGAAATCCCAGAGTGTGGGGCCCTGTGAGCATTCAAAGTTGTACATTCAAAAAAACCTAGTCTTGAGGTGGGTGGCTCTGTTGACTTCCTTATGTGCTCTCACTGTGCCACTTAACACACCGCATTTGATGGCAGGAGTTCTCCTATGCTCCATGAAATGGAGAAAGCTATAAAGAAACCACTCAGTGAGGAGCGAGGCAATCTGATGTAGGTTATTTGACCCGACCACCATCCTCTCTCCTCTGCTGGGGCTCTAACAAGGGAGTTGAGAGTAGCAGGTGAGGTTCTCTGATGTAAGTCTTGTTCAATCTTCCAGGACTTTAGTTTCCTTCAAATTTGAACAGACATTTTCATTGTAAGTTCTACAAAAGGATAGTGACTATAAGGCTGAAGGGAAGATGAAAAAACAAAACAAAACCCAAGAAATGATTTTTTGTCTTTTGAAAGCAGAAAGGTGAAGTTTGAGTGGGAGAAATGAAAACAGGATTCATAAATAGAATTTGATTTTAAACAGAACATTTCTTAATATTTTTAAAGCAGATGTCTTCCAGGGAAACAAGCTGTTGAAAGATGTGGGGGGAATTAGTGTTGTCAGATCGATTGGTTCGCGAGATTAAGCCTGAGAAATTTCATTTTCGTGATGATCACAGGAGATCATCTGTCTTCATGAATCCAGTAGAGTGTAGTCTGGAAGAAAATTCATTTTCTTTAGAAGTTGTTTTATCTATGTTAAAGAGAAAAGAATACTAGAACTCTCTGCTTTTACCATCCTTAGCATTAACAAAGTAAATATCTCAAAAAATTTCTTCCTTTAATAAGAAAAGAATGTGCTTTCATGACAACAATGATGAGTTTCTACTAGGTATTTTTTACCCTCCTTTGGTTTTGGTTTGAACTTTTACCTGCTGAGCACAACGATGAAGAAAAAATACCTTGAATTCTGTCAAGGAATCATACATTTGAAGTTTTCTTCTGAGTCTACATACATTGAAATACACATTTCACCTTGACTTCTAGCATTTCCTAAAATAAATTGGAACGACTCAATTTTATTGAGTGATCTACTAGTGACCATTCTAACTTGTAGAAGGTGTTAGAAAACCAGATATTTAAAAATATCCTATAGATTCAAGGTATTTCTTTAAAAAATCCTTTTATGGCATTTTCAGTGCTAATATGAGCATCATTAAGAATATTTCAGATTATGACTAATATGACAAAACTGAGCTTCTCCTCTGATATAAAGGATGCCCAGAGTGATAAGAATGGTCATAATCTACTATTTATTCTCTGAGGTAGAATAAAATTGGATCGGGACAAGCTGAATTATGGGCAGTGCCAAAAGACCTTCTGAGGATTTGCTAGTGTTAGTGAAAGGCAAAGAAAGGACATGGATAAAGCATTAGAAATACAGACCCATTAAAATGAGCAGAGAAATATTGCCTTCCATCTAATGGTCTGAGCAAGTCCTTCCAAGTGTCATTGAGAAACTGAAGTTCAGGCAGCACATTTGAAGAAAAAATACAAGTGAGAACTTTTCTATATTCAAGATGCAAAGCTCTACTTTTCCTAGACCTTGAAAAGGTGTTGGGAGACTTTGAGAGGATTTGCCTATTTCTGCTGATAAATCAGCTCTGTGAGACCTCCTCATATAGGAGGTGATAAACCAAATGTTTGTATTGTCCAAGAAAAGGGATTTTGTAGAGACTGCCAAAATCGTAGATGGAGTGTGTGACAGAGATCAAAAATGTGCTTATTTTAAGTAGGGTTTTCCAGTATTTGGCCACCTTTCTGAAGGAAACTGGCATTTGTTTTCTTTTAATAGTAATCAAGTTCTGACTTTCTAGAGTAAAAATGGTTGAAATGTTAAATTTTTTGTGGGAAGAGAAATATCCTTTTTGTTATACTTAATTTTATTAAGCTTTATATTGTAGAAAGACTCAGGCTAACGCAGTCAGTTTTTGCCACATATAAATGAGGATGTAGAGCGCAGGAAGGCAGCACACATGGGTTAGGATGGGCTACTGCACCTTCCTCAGGCTGAACACACCCCACTGAGCATCCTGCACCTAGTGAAGCAGAGAAATAGGTTAGTGACTCTAGTTCTGCTGCAGTAGTGTTAGCTAACAGTTATCTCTGTATTCACTAGTCACTGGACTAAGCAATTATATTATCTAAGTCTTCCTACTAATGCAGTGAGGAAGGGATTAATCATAAGTGAAAAAATAAGGATCCATGTGGTTAAATAATAATTTAGTTTACAAAGTGAATGTAAGTTGGAGTCAGGTTTTAATTTGTCTGTTTCCCAATTTTATATAATCTCTGTTAACTTGAGGAATTCTGAAAATCCAGGACAAAGTGTACTCCTGTCTAGCTGGTAGAAAAGACACACTTACACTACTTAGAAAATGGAGTACACATGAATTACTTTTGCTGCAAGGATCCACTTCTTATGAAAAATATACTCTGACAGTCTATGGGAGGAACCATCTCTCCCCTGATTTAGTCTGTGTTTTAAAGAGAAGTTGACTCCATATGTGATTTTAGGAATAGAGCATGAGACCTCAGCATAGAATTATCAAAACATCATGTCTCCCTAAAATCAAAGTGATTGGGTTAGAGATGAATAGCTAAACTAGGTTAGGCCATTTGGAGCTAAGGAGACTCAATGCTAGGACATTGCTTTGTGCTGTTATTAAAGCAGACTCTTTCCTGCTGGATTTGAGATCGGAAGGTTGTAGACAGAAACGCAAAATGTTGTAGTCTTTTGCAGTTTCAGGGTGAAAAGTCTGTTTGAAGATAGAACCAATGCAGAAAAAGGCTGAGAGATGGAAAGAGAGAAATTGGACATTGGTCACATCATTTGAATTATGCTCAAAGCTGTATCTGAAACCCATGTGCTGGATGTTGCAGTTGCCTTGAGTATTCTTTACTGGCAAGAAGAGTTCTAAGTGAGTAAGGTAAACTAGGTAGCTGATAATCTATCCCCTGCAATCCTCATTTGGTTCTTGATGGTGGATTTCACACTGTCCCTTCTCCTCTGGGCAACTTCATCACTCCTTTGTCTCCTTTTGGTATCTTAGTCAGAGCACAAATAGACTTTATTCCACTGTTCTCAATGTTGGGTCAGTTCATTCTTTTCTCTCTGCTTTAGGAAAGTTTTAGAGATGACCCTTCTTGTTTTTGGAAATGTATTCTACTTATGTCCCTTCTTTAAGGTTATATTCAACTTTGTGTGGCAAATAGTTTCTCCTACATAAAATGAAGCAAAGTGACTGCAGAAAAGTGGTTCCTTCGATTATAAGGTTTCCCAGAATTCTTGCAGGCTCTGTCACAGAGACATGGATTTATTTATTCGTTCAATGAATATTTACTGTATATTATGCCAAATGCTATACTAGGTACTTTCTCATGGGGCTGAATGTCCCAGGCAGAAGATAATAGCAGTTATGAATCTATTCTTCTCAATACTATTCTTTGAGCTTAGGTTTGAGATTAGTTTTAGTTTAATGTAGTTATTGAAAGCAGCATACATGGAAAGATGTGTAAGAGGCAGTAGATAGTTTTTCATCGGGTTGTGAAGTAATTCTTACTTGAGTCTACCAATTAATGATGATCAAGGGAGGCAGCATGTAGTATGGAGGGAACAGTTGAAAGGACTTGGAAAATTTTCAAGGAGACACAATTAAGCCATTAACTATAAGAATAGGAGATGCCATTTTTTTTTTTTATTTTAAAGGAAAGGTACAGGCAGGAATGAAGGCAAGAGTGGTTAGGCAGGATGAAAGGAGGAAGAAGAGTTTTATTTTTACTTCATTGTTCACACTGTTTGTATGTGTCATATTTCTGCTCTTCCTATGTTAGCATGATTTTAGGATTCATATGTCCTTTGGTATGATTTAGTAGGCTAGTTTTTGGGTCTGGAAATGCTCGACAGGTTTTTCATGTGCTAATGATCATTAATGATAATGGTTTCTTCACTCTAGGCTATTTCAGCTTGTGAAAGTTTTCATGGACACACTCTAGATAAGGGAAACCTGAAGTTCCAAATGGGGCAACCAGATTGATGCAGAATCTGGATTGTTCTTTGACTGGCTTTATATTTAGCTTCTTTATCACTGTTTTTTTCCCATTCTGATAATTCTGGTGCATCAATGTTGCAAAATATGGTCTCTAGAATTTAGCACAATATTCAGATATGTAGAAACTGGTAAAAGTTCTGATTTTTTTTTAACCTGATATCTTTTAAAATCCAGATCCTTGGGTCTTACATGGCCTGCAGCTTAGCCTCCTGAGATAGAGCAATGCACCAACATTTCATGATTTGAACAGCATTCCTGTCATTAGACTGCTCTAAGATCTTATCATCTTACCAAGCTTTATGACAGTATGTGGTTCTTGGTTATCCCTGAACAACATTTTACTGTGGGGTGTTATATACCAAAGGAGTACTCGCAATTTAATAATATTGACTGTCATTATTTAATATTTAATAGTATGTAGTCATTATTTAGATAATTGGAAGCTTTGTTTAGATGAACTATCTTTTAGTAGGTGTCAGAGTAGCATTATGTCATTCTTTGTAAGTCTACATGCTCAGTAAACCTTATAGCTTTGAGAGTTAATGGAGGTATTCAGTTTTCTTTCAGCTCTGGTCTTAGTTTATTCAGCTCTTGGTTTTCCTTTTTTCTGATATTTTATTACTAAGTTGATCTGGTAAAAAAATACTATTTTATTGTCATGGACCTGTTAAGATAGGGCCAGTAAGGGGTGGTTTCCTTCTCCCTCCCTTTCTTTTTAACAAGGACAAGTCCAATTGAAACTTACCTTCCTGGTCTTTTACAACTTGCTTTGTTTGTCTTCCCTCCTTGCCTCACCTTCAGCCTGTGGTCCAGTCAATTCATTCTTCAACCCTCTGTCTCCTGATGGTCTTATCTTTGCATATTGATTGGCATAATGGAATTTCTTGTTTTAGTCTGCCCATCATCATTCTCTTCATCTTTGAAATCATGATTCTGATCCCTCTCCCCTGTGATGTTTTCCCAGGCCTCTTCCTGTTCACAGTAATGCCTCTGACCTTTCATTCCTTTAATGTTTACAATTTTTAAAAGCATTTTAATGTTTACAGATATTTTGACTGAGATATAATTAATACATTTTCATATCTATTTTAAGGAAGTTAATTTTATTAATGGAGCATTTCATTATAACATTATTTAGATTTGAGGTGTGTGTCATTGTAAATCAACGCTGTCTATAATAATTAATTATTTTACCATCACCACTCCTGTTCTTATAGCACTTTCTCTTCCTTACACACAGGACAAATCACATCTGTTTCATAAAATCTCTCCAGATATTATACTGACCCTTTATTAAACTCTTCTATGATTATGTTTTTCACTTTCTCTTGTATTTCCCCAATAAAGCTGAAAAAAAATTTTTTTTAAAGGAAAGGTGCAGGCAGGAGTAAAGCCAAGTAGGCAGCCAGGAAGAGAGAGAAGGAAGCATTGCTCATACTGATTGTTTTCCACTGCTCCAAAGCTGAACAATTTTCAGCGTTCTAATTAAAAAAAAAAAAAAAAAAAAAAAAAAGATGAAGGTAGGAACTTCATGGGAGCTGATGTGTTTTTGAGAGCCCTTAAAATACTTTGCACTTGGGGGCTTGAACACCTGTCAAGAGTTGTGCTTTTCTTATAGCTTCTAATCCAGGGATCATTTAAGGAGAAAGAAATAAGTACACTTCAGTAAAGTTAGGATTTAGTGTGTCTTCAGGCACAGAGTGTAGGAAGAACAGTGTTTCTTGTTCTTGGGTCTTTAATGAAGTTTCTGAAAAGAGAGAAAGAAAATTAGGACCAATAGTAATACCATAACTGCTAAAATTCCTTCCTCATGTTTTGGAAAATGTCATCTGCGTACCTTAAAATTCATGGCCATACATTTTAGGCAGATTCGCCTTGACTCTGTACTTCCTACTGAGGATGCTTTCTATACTGTGACCTGCATCTAGGATTTATTACTTTCCCTTGTTCATCCCTATATTAAGGTCTTTAAGTTTTGAATCCACACATGAATTCTTAATTCCTCTTTTTTTTTCACATTTGTTTTACAAGTCTGATTGCTGAGATTTGCTTCATATATTATTGAATTATATGTTATTGATGCAGGTTGACTGTGACCTAATACTAATGTTAAACCTCAAAGAAATGTCTCAGAATTTTATATTGTTTGTTGGCCTTTGGGGAGTATGCAACTAAATGTCCTAAATTTCAAGGATTTGTAATAAAGTAAACATGGTTTGTACTTTTCATGTACCTAAACTTTTTTCCATGAAGTAAGTTTATGATTTGTGAAGACAGCTCTAGAAAATGATTATTTTTTTTTCCTCCACAGATTGTATAAGAAGGAAAAACTGTTATGAACTGCTTTTGTACTAGAGTTCTTATCAGCTGAGAAATAAATGACCTTTTTATGTTTTGCTTTTAAATGCTTTTCTGAACTGCTTTGCCTCCTGTTTCCATAGATGTTTGGACTGGGCCTGAGCCTGGATTTATCTCTAATCCATAATTCTAAGCTCAGATGCCAGGTTTTAGGGTCAACATGTTTTGGTGGAATGTTTTTGACAAAACGTTTTTAGTCTACAAAGAACATTTCTGCATTTTAGAAACAGTCCCTGGAATGGAAATACATTTGGCTTTGCCGGTTGGCTCTAGTTGGAAGTCTTCCATGGGGTAGGTTAACCTGGCCTTGGTATCTCATGGAAGCCAACAGTGGAGGAAACCAGGAAACCTTCCCTAGAGGTAAACTCAGGTGTCTCCTCAATGCTGTGAGTTCTAGAACGGTCTTTCAGGTTAAGACCTGTTGTGAGTTAGACATGGGAGCCTAGGAAAAATGGGTCCTCTTGTTTGAGGGCTGTGCCCGTAGCTATGTCCTTGTGCTAGTCTCTCAGGGCTATATGTGAGCTGTACTGGCTGACTCAGCAACTTGAATGTTACATGTTTTCTTAAATATGCTTTAATACTAGCAACATATAGTTATACAGGTACTTACAGCTGATCAAATACATAAGATTTATGTTGGATCTTCACAACACTTAAAAGCTGGCTGGGGAAGGAATTCCATGGCCTACATCACAGTTAAGGAAAGTCATTTGGTCAAGGTCACATAAGCAGTGACAGAGCTTGCTGGAGAAGAGGGTTTCTCAACCTCAGCATTATTGACATTTTGAGGTAGAGAGCTCTTTGTGGTGGTGAACTATTCTGTGTAGTGTAGGGTGTTTCTGCGCATGGTAGAATGTTTTGCAGCATCACTGTCCTCTACCCACTAGATATGATTTATTAGCTGCTACCTGACCAAAGTGACAATCTAAAATGTCTCCAGATAATCACTGTGGTCTTCTGGGGAGCAATTTTGCTTCTCTTTGGGAACCACTGGTCTAGAATAGAGATATCTCCCACTTTAAATTTTGGTTATTTTTTTCACTGCTGGAGAAATCCTATTCAGCTTAATCTCATATAGTGCAATATTCACATAACAGGAGCCTGTTTGCTAGGAGGAATCTTATGTCTAAATAAAACTTTCGATGCACCCTGGCAGAGTAGTGGTTTGGGTAACTGCCTCCAGTACAAAGTACAGTCCACATACATCCCAGGGACCTGGGTTTGCATCCTGGGATGGGGAGAACAACCAAGATGTACAACTGAGTAAAATAAAGTGCTACTTCCTCAAAAAAAGATAAAGCCTTGCTTATTAAAGAGAGGAAAATGGCACTTGTACATATTAAGTGACTCCTTCCTTGATTTCTCTAACATCCGTTAAACATTTTCCATAACAGTGGTGAAGGAGGTCCCCAAACTGCTTTCTCTAGTCTACCAATTGTTCATTACAGAGGGTGTTCTATTTAATTTTCACTTCATTAAATATTCAGGGAATATTTCACTGTAGAATGGACTTTTGTATCTAAAATGCCATGCTTGCCTTTAAGAAGTTAACAGTTCAAGTCAATAAAATCATCAAAGATATATGAAATCTGGCCTAGATATGTGATAATATTTTAGGCTCTATTTGATGTTCAGGAGATGCATAAGATGACTCAATTGATTTTAAATATGTATTGAGCATCCATTATGTGAAGGATCCTGAGCTAGGAGCCAAAATGACTTATATAGCATCTGCCCTTCAGGTTCTAGAATCCTCTCCAGGCATCAGTGGGAGGATGTACTAGAGGATTTGGTATGTAGTGAAAAAATTCAAGAGTTTTAAAAATAATATAAAAATATGAAAAAATGAAGCAAATCATAATCCCACACAAATTAGAAAATGAAATTTGTCTTAGATATGATTCAAAGTGTTTGTAATTGTTGAGTCACATTTTCCTCAAGCTTTACTGAAATATAATTGAGATATATAATAATTGTATAAGTATAATGTGTTGATTTGACGGACATATAAATTACAAAATTACTACTACTGTAGTGTTGGCATCACATCACATAATTACCATTTCTCCATCATGAGTTATTTCTTAAAGCTGCATTTTTGTTTATTTAGTTTCATAAGTCATATACAATATATAATGCCTAGATCTAAAATATAGTGTATATTATATATATAAAATGCCTTAACCAATGATATGATTTACAGCTTGCCTGTGGAGATTTATTTTTCCATTGTCAGTCTCCTTTAGATTATTTTTTTGGGAAAAAAGTATCTACAGCAGCCAGACCTTTTGAGATAAAGAGTAACCAGAACTCAACTCTTAATAAAGTTTGTGATTTTTATTAGGTATGATGACTTTTTCTGGGAGTTATGCCCATAGGGAAGATGGAAGGAAGGAAATCACATTCGCAGGCATATTATCATGTACGTTTGTCTTCTACAAGTAAGAAACATTTGTGTAGAAAAAGGAGTGACATAAAGGGAACAGAATGGCTATGAGTAAATTCTTATTCAAAGCATTTGTTTTCTCGGTGAGTTATAAAACTTCAGGAGAAATTGTGAGAGAAACTTGGGCCATGCCAAGGTTACACATTGGGTTGGACTGAACTTACTCTGTTGGGTTCGGTGCTCCTCTGGTGTGGATCTGGGAGATGGAAGAGTGTCCTAGGGCTGCAAGGAGCAGTGGGGGAGTTAGCATTTCTTAAGTACTTACTATGTCTTGATGACTTTATGTTAAATAATTTATAGTTTTGGCCTTGTAGCAACTTTTTTGAACCAGATGGTTTTGACTCTATTTTACAGAGAGAACTCAGAGAAGTCACATGATTTGTGACTGGAATAGACTCACAATAAAACCAGTTCTTTCTTAAAACAGCTGAGTCTACAGGTCTGTGTCCTGATTGTTTTATCTCATCAGTGTTACAGCAGTTTATGCCCCAGAGATGCCTAGTTCTATCAGTCCCTTCTAATACCTTCCCTGTTTCCAGAATAGGTTGGGGTCTTCAGTAGGTCAGTTACAGGATCAGGGGATGTGTGTGAGGTGTGGTAGGAGATTTGGAATCAGGTGATTGTTTATAAATGCCAGTTCTGTCACTTAGTGGCTCTGTGACTTTGGACAAGTTTTCTCACTCTTCTCTGCTTCAGTTTATTTAGCCATAAAATCAAAAGCAAAACATATGAATCATCCAGGGCTGGTATATGGATTAACTGAGGTATGTAAAGCATATGGCCACAGTGTCTGGCATCTAATTAATGTCCCAGCAGTGGGAGCCACTGATAACCTTTAGAAGTTATGGAGGGAGAAGAAAGTTGTCATGCTGGCTACCCAACCCTCCCAGAGTGGTGTTCTGACTCCTGTAGCTTTCCTTACCTTGAGTTTCCTTTTTCTTGGTGGGTTGTAGCTATCTTAGAATCACTTTCTGATGGGCTCTTATTTTCCACAAAATCTGATTGCATTTGGTGCTCTTCAAGGTTTTCTACATAACTTGCAAGAGATTACAAGAACACTGCTTGAGAGCAAACTGGAATCAATGGAAGATAGATTAATATGACTTAGTGGGCAGGAGAGGACAGGCCACTGCCTTGGGTAGTTGATGTATAACAAGCTTATATATACAAAGACAGTATACAAAGTCTCACTGCTGTCAGTGACCAGTGGTCCCCACTGGATCATTGATGTCAGTCAATATTGCTGAACTCCAGATGATTTTTCCTTAAAGTTTCCAATGCATTACTGAGATAAATATAAAAATTACTAAATGTGGGCTCAACCAATTGTGTGAGGAATATATGAGAAAGATTTCACTGTTGCCATTTTTGGAGGAAAAACTCAAGATGAAAGAAATCTCTCAAGGTCACTCAGTGAGTTGGAGGTCAGGGCTTGTCATCCTGGATGCCCTCTTGAGAGGCTCATCGTCTGTAGACAGCAGCTCCATGAACAACTGGAATGATGAGACAGTGCCAAGATTAAAGCAGCAGCCAGCAGATCTCTCATCCCCCCATGCAATGTGCTGTTTTATTTAAGGCTGTGGACCTCCCCAGGAATGGGATATGTCTCGGTCAGGCAAAGAACAGCTACAGGGTTATTATCATGGGAACAAGGATGTTAACTGGGCCAGGAAAGTTTTTTTAATTTAATCCGAATTATTTAATGCTTAAGAATCTATCCCCTAAATTTTATTCCTAGAGGAAGAAGTGAAAATTCCTGAGGGAGCATTGTGTAACAGGAGGAGAATATGGACTTTGAGCAGGAGTACCTGGGTTCAGGTCTGGGCCCCACCATCTGCCATCTGGGGTTATGGAGTAAGGGACTTCCCACAGACTCAGTTTCCTCACCTGTAAATAAGTTAGCAATCAACCCCCTCAAATTTCTATTGTAAAGTCCAGGACTTTCAACTTCTTTGAAGTTCTTTGAAGTTGAACTTCAACTTCTTTGAAGTTGAGTTTTGATGCCATCACCTTCCTGAAGCCTTTTCCTAAGTTTCCCTGCTTCATGCTGTGTCCTGCTCCTATGTCTGTCTCTCTGGCACCTCTCCCATGTCTCCATTATAAATGTTAAGTCAGCAAGAGGAAATAACCTCTGAGAACATGAGACTGGGTCTTATAATCTTTTGTCCATTGTCTTAAGAAGAATGCTTTGAAAAGCTATTCCTATTTATGGAAACCTGAAATACCAAGGAGTGACTATACCAGGCACTAGGCAAAGTGCTTTCCATGAATCATCTCATTTCTCACTGAACTCTGAAAGAGGGACATAGTATTTCTCATTTTTAGATGAATAAACTTCATTTTATGAGGTTAGGTTATGCTGGGTTAAGTAATAAGATGGAAACCAATTCAGTTTTAGATAATCTGGTGAATATTAGAAAGGCAGGATTAATATTTATAGCACTTCATAGACACCAAGCACTGATCTAGGCTTTTAAATATATTGACTTAATAATCCTCACAAAAATCCCATAAGGATAGCACTGATGTTTGTTTTCATATACTGTTAGCTATACAAATAACTTCATATGCTGGAGACCTTATCCACATAGATATTTTGGTTAATTTCAGTGCAAAAAAATCTATTTACAGCAATTCAGAAAAATTATTTAATTGAATGGACTGAATCAACAGGTTTTATATATGTGCAAGCACACAGAACATGAAAATCCAATGGGTAATTTTAGATATGAAGCTGAATACATGTTTTTCTTTTTTATTGTGGTAAAAAAAATTAACAAAAATGTACTGTCTTAACTATTTTTTAAAAGAAAGTTTCAGGTAGGAAAGAAGTCAAGCAGAGGCAGGCAGGCAGGAAGAGAGAGGAGGAAGAAGCATTTTAATTTATTTAGTTGTTTATCTTGGTTGTTTACATCAGCCCTGGGACATAAATCTGGGACCTTGGGATGTATGTGGACTGCACTCAACCACTATTATACCAGGATGTGCCTGTCTTAACTATTTAAAAAAGCATAGTTCAGTATGTTGTTATGAAACAGATGTCCAGAATTTTTTCATCTTGCAGAATCAAAATTCTATACCCATTAAATAACAGTTTTCCTTTCCCTGCTCCCTTCAGCCCCTGGAAACCACCATTCTACTTTGTTTCTATGAATCTGACTACTTGAGATACCTTATAAATAGCATCATAGCTTTTTTTGTAATTAGCTTCTTAGTACCATGTACTCAAAGTCATCCATGTGAAGGGACTTACTCTATTTTTAAGGCTGAAAAACCCATTCTATGTATAAACAACATTTTGCTTATCCATTCATCAGAGGACATTTGAGTCATTTCTACCTCTTGTGCTGCTATGACTGTGTTGCTGTGAAGTTATCTTTCAGATCTTCCCATTCTTTCGGATATATACTCAGAAATGAGATGAATGGATCATGTAGTAGTTCTATTTTTAATTTTTGAGGACATTCCACACTGTTGTCATAGTGATTGCACCATTTTACATTCCTACTAGTTGCACAAGTGTTCCCTTTTCTCCACATCCTCTCCAACGCTTACTTTCTGTTTTGATAGTAGACATAGGAATAGACATGAAACTGTGTCTCTTCTCCTGCCCTCCTTCTCTTTGTCTTGAGAAGATTGGAACCAAGGTTGTGGAGATATTCATCTTCATTACTAAAAGCATTAGCAACCTAGTTATTCTGAGACACATGTAGCATATTAGAGGTGGGATTTTTTTCCTACAAAGTAGGGTTCTCTAATCCAATAAAAATGATCCAGACACCCTAGCTCCCTCCATAGATTACTTTATCCTTTTGCTTGCCTGTATATAACAATTACATAGTGAATAAATAGAAACACCTAATTTTTTTCATGTGTAGGCAGAATGAATTCTAGAAGAGTCATTTTTCCAGTAGGTCATGAGAAAATATGGATTATATCACATTTTGAAAACCTAGTAAATTAGTAAAGTGGGGCAAGGGTGAGGATGCAATTCTTGGATGATATAGGCCCTGGGATCTCTGGCAGCAAGAGTGAAATCAAATCAGAAGAGAGAATTTGCTTGGAAGGTGTATAGGAATTAATTTGGGGGAGCTAAAGAATAAAAGGAAATGCAGATTCAACTCAGATTTTGAGAACCAAATATCTTATCCATATCTCTTACTCAGTGATAAGGCTGTCAGGGTCTTAAGGAGTTGGTGGAGGAAAAAAGTATCCCTTTGACCTAAATATTGAAATTTAATGAAGTCATGGACAGTTTATTAGCTGTGTGATTCACAGGTACGAAATGGTCACTGTCTTGTCAGGGATTTTCCTATAGGAGAGGAAGGACAGGCTATGTGTGGTATGTCTTTATTCTCTTTTATTTTCCACTTTTGATCTTAACAATTCTCTTCACCTTGTTTTCTCATTTATATTTTGTATTTTATTTTCAGGGTCTCTGTCAAAGGTAATAGACCTACCTATTCCAGGACATTAGCACCTGTTCTGCCATTTCTGAATAGGAATAGGAATGGTAGTGTTTCATTTAAACTCTGTTAATAGATGTTGATGCCTTGTTCTAACTTTGTAAATGCCTATGACTTGTGGCTCGTCTTGTGATTTTTAACTCTTTTGCTATATATTTGATGGTTACATATACCTATTTTTCACAAATGACCTCTTTCAGCTTCTTAGGCTTGACCTTTGCTGGGGAGGGAGAACAGAAGTCTGCTTTTGAGTCATTGACATTGAATTTCTTCAAGAAAGTCTTAATTATCCAGCCAAGGAGCTTTCTTCTATAGCTCCATCTTTCATCATCCTTTCAATTTCACTTTCCATATAACTCTACAGTTTTATTTCTTCCATTTTCTATGGAAGGCTGGCAATGATTCTTAACTAGATTCAACAGCCTATTTTATCCCCATCATTGTTTTAAGATGTTAGAATTTCATCAAAGCTGCGTTTCCGGAGAATTGCTAGTATTCTGTACATGAAAATCTCCTGATATTCAATGGAATTTAAGGAGTAATTGACAAATAACACTCCTCACTTTTTTCTGTTTACAACCTATTAAAAACATGGGAGCTAAAAGATGAAGATAAACTGTTTTATTACTGTTAAAGTTGGTTCCATGATCTTGCTCTCTATTTGCCAGTTGAAATGTATTTTGCCTAATCGCAGGCTACCTTTTTAACTCTTATAGCTACTTCTCTCAATAGCAAGAACTGTTTTTCCTTCTTGATTGGCTGAAATCTACTGCTCCATTCATTTCCTTGACCCCCAGGTGGTATTTGTTCTTCTCTTCTCAGGGTCAAGAGTAAAGAGCTGCAAGGAAAGAAGCTATTACCAAGAAGGACACATGTGCTACGAGTTACTTTTAAAACTATTCCTGTTGCATATGCAAATGGCATTTGGTCATAATTTTGTTCCTGTCTCTTGCTTGTCACTCCCTAATGGGATACTTGCTTTCCAAGAACAGGTCCTAGCTATTTTTCACACATGACCCTTCACCCTCTTAGATTTGGCCTTTTCTACGGAAAGAAGGGAAGCCATCTGCCCATAAGAGGGCCCATGGCAGTGATTACATACTAAATCACAGACTCAAGGTCTAGGACACCCAGAAATGCTGGGAATACTGATGATGCTTCTGTGAACAGGATGAATCACTGCAATCAATGAAACTTGAAGTGTAGAATCTTGAGGCGATCCAACCATAAGACGTTGATAAGTTCTATAACTTCACACACAGGTGAAACTTGAACTCGCCCAACATACTAAGTAAAACAAGGAGAATACTTGTTTTTGTCTCCAGCACAGCTTGTTCACACCTGCCTAATACTCATATGATGTAATGATGTTTATTTCTTATGAGAAAAAGATAAAATTAAGAAACTATGATTATTAAGCAAGTGTTACTAAGATCTGTGTGTTGTTTTTCCAGAAAGAGGAAGTTCAAATATGGCAACAATTGGGACAAGTCACTTTAGGAGTTCATGCCACAATCTCTGCAAACATTGGGCCAGCTGTGGTCCAGTGCTGCTGCTGAACTCAGAGTCTGGTTTGCTTTAGCTGGACAGTCGAGTCAGCAGTCACTGAGCTGTGCTTAGCCCTCTTAAGTAGTTACCCCTAGTAGGCAAACCACATTTGATATTCATGCTCTGCTTTTTTCTCTTTAAAACTCCTCCGAATACACAGGTCAAGCATAGAGTATGGGATGGGGTGGCAGTCTTGAACACAGTCTGGTATTGGGGGTAGCAGTGAAGGGGAAGTGAAAAGGAAACTTGAGAAGAATTATTAAGGACTCCTCTGCCTGTGTGCCAGGTACAAAATCTAAATAAGCAACCAGTTATCTAAAAATAAAACACAAGAACAGCAGATGATGTTAAAAGGCAAGCTCCAGGAGAGAATTAAAGGGAGTGGTGGGGACTGTGGTAAATCTAAGGAGGCATCCTCTGTCAGGCAGGATGTTGGTTAAAGTGCTGCTGCGCCTCCTGAAATCTTCCACTTTTTAAAGGATAGAAAATAATTCAAAGACTTTAACAAAAGACAAGCAAAACGAAATATGTTTGTAGGCAACTCTGACTTTGATATGGATTATTATAGAAAGACACCATGTTGTAAAGTGAAGGAGGGATTTGGTGTGAGCAGGATTAAGATGGAAAAGCCTGGGGGTTTTCTCCTTTATATTTCTTTTCTGACACCTTATACTTCACCCATCAATCCACATTTTTTTTCTAAATTCTCTTGCATTTTCTTAAGATAATGAAAAGAGATGAAAAGAATCTGTCTCAGCCTCCTTTTTTTAAAAAAAAATTTAACAATTCTATATTCATTATTGGATATTGAAATTGTATGTCAGTCTCTTTTACAGAGCAGCTGCCACTAGAGGTCTGGTGCCCTTTGCCACAACATTTCTCCTCTCTCCTTTCCTACCCCTCCCACCAAACTGATAATCACAGTCTTCTTTCCTATGGATTATATTGGGCATGTGTCTATTCATTGTTTTGTTTCCTGACATATTCCACATGTCAGGCAGTTGAGTCAGAGCTGAGTGGGGTGCAGAAGAAGGGAAAGCAAAACCTGGCAACAACTCAGTGCAGTCAGTTTAAAGTGCATCTAATCATCAGTCAGGGGCTGAGACAACTGAGACACATCCCGTGCTTTCACGCTTATGAGTGAAACCATCTTATACTTTTTCTTTCTTACTTATTTTACCTAACAAGAGCCCCTCTGGTTCCATCAGATTGTTATAAAGGGCACAATTTCATCTTATTTAATAGCTGCATAGAATTCCTTTAGGTGTAAGTACCACAGCTTCTTTATCCATTCATCTCTTGATGGGCATTTAGGTTGCTTCCATGTCTGGGCTGTTGTGAACGGTGCTGCTGTGAACATCAAGTGCAGATGCTTTTCCTGATTAGAGATATTGTGTCCTCTGGGTGTACCTCAGGCTGCTTTTTTAAGGAGAAAGATTGAAATCAACATGTCTATCTTAATTGGTCATCTCATTTATTTTCACACAGGATGCCTTCAAAGGAAACAGACTTGTGTTCTGTGTCTGGGCCATTAACACACACATGTAGACTCATAGGTCTGCTTCATACACCATCATCCTCACTTGTTTTATGAAAGAGAAACCAACTCTACTTCTTCAGAAGATAGGTGAGCTGTTTGCAAACACCAGAGATAGCATGTGGTGTCCTACTGCCCCAAGGGAGGCAGTAGATGGCTTTTGTTTGTCACCAGGATTAGATGAAACTTGACATTTGAGTGTTGGGTCCCCTGGTTGTCACAGCTCACCAATCCTGTGTGCCACCTCTTGCTCCACATACTGGTTTTGCCTGTGTGAACTGAGGCCACTTGGGTCTGTGACCCACCCCTAATTAAAAAATACTTTTTAAAGACCAGTAGTGGTCGATGCTACTTTATAATTGTACCCCCCTCCACCATAAATGCAGATCAAATAAGGTTTACTCTAAAAATTAATTTTAGACATGAAGTGTAGTAAGTTACTATGCATTGATATACTTCTGGGGTGACTTTTACTTGCACCAGCCTCCAGCACTGAGGACACTAGTCATTTGGGATCACTTTAATTCTATGCAAATACCCAAAATAGGAAACTTGGATCACTATCTATGGTCTTAATGTTTTGGGGAAGCAGACATAGTATTTAGAATTTTTTTTTAAAGGAAAGGTGCAGACATAAATAGAGGCATTAGACAGGTAGGAAGAGAGAGGAGGAAGAAGCGTTTTGTTTATTTTATTTACTTGTTCATCTTGGTTGTTCCCCCACAGACCTGGGCCTAGGTCAAGAACCTGGGTCCTTGGGATGTATGTGGATTGTGCCAGCTGGTGGCAGTGGATTAAACCACTAGGCCACCATGGTGGGTCTATGATTTTTTTTTTTGAAGTCTATACTGTACTTCCCCAGAAGGCTCGTTTACTCTAAATGTCCTTAGGCAACTGCTTCAGACCTGTATGCCCTCTGTCTGTAAACACCTGGGTTTGTGTCCTCTGCTCTACAAAATACAGGTTAAGGTGTCTGTTCAGCCCTTTCCCTACCATCAGGACATAGAAGATATTGGCCATAGATTGATATCAGGATTGATCTTGGACCTTTCTGGGCTTTGTTTTTTCTGTTCCCTGAATACCATGGGATCAGTCTCAAGTTCTAAGAGCTAAAGAAGCCTCAGGAGGTTAGACTTCTGAATATTTTACATCTGAAATCTATGCTTCATTCTTCCAGGAAAGTACTGTATCTTACCACAAACGTATTTACCTGTCTGTCATAGGGCAATACTTCTACATTTTATTATTTGCTTTCCTTTTTCCCCTTTCTGAATGCAAGTCTTCTAGCTCAGCTCCCCCCAGGCAGCCATCTCTTGGCATGGGGGTGGGAGAAGGAATAGGAATAGATGATATAACAAACGGAGTCCTAAGGGAAAGAGTGAGGGCATGTGTAGATTTTGATATTCAAAGTCAGGTTATTCAGCGAGACAGTAGTAGGTTTGCAAGTCACAGTATGTTCCAGTTCCCATCATCTCCTCTTAAGATCAACGAAGACTGGATGGATCAATAGCTGGGCAGAGCTCTCCCAGCTATGAGGAAGATGCTCGTCTGTTCATACTAGCTGACCCTTTCGAGAGGGAGGGAGGATAAGATATAGGAGAGTTACAGGAACACTTTCTCTGTTGGCTGGTGTAAGATGTGGAGAGAAGAGCAATAAGAAGGGAGGCAAAACGACATGAGTTCATTTTTTTCTCTCTCCCAGATTTAGGTTTGAGAAAGAGGTGTGTGGGTAAATGAGGCTGATGCCAGTGGTGGTGGCAGGGCTAACTGCTCCTTGTCTGTCAGGATCACAGCCACAGGAAAGTAGTGAGTGGTCATCATAGAGAAGCCAGTGGTTGAGTTTTCGCAAGTTGCCTAATTCCTCTGTCAGGAACTGAACTGAGGGCAAGTCAGCCTGTGAAAGGGGCTGATAGAGCTGTGGGCAGTGGCCCTTGACCAAAGATGTGTGTAGCTCAGGGGTCTGTAGCCTGTAGGAACTTAATATGGTGAATCAGCCAGGAGTACCCTCCTAGCCAGCAGAATGAACCTGAAAGACTCCAACTACAGGGAAGGTCAGATGAATCCAGTGACATTTAGGCAGAGTAGGACCATTGTTCTAGAGGCCAGCCAGAGTGCATAGAGTCTCAGTACCAGATTGAGATGGGGCCCTGTTACCCCCTCCCCATGTCCCCGAGGACTCACATACCTGCCTCTTCCATATACCTGTAATGCCGAATTCAGTGGAGAGAGAGAGGCAGTAGAGACAGCTTGGGTTCAGAGCATTCTTTTTAGAATACTATTTTAAGCAACTATTTATAATTTTGAATTATATACACAGTGGGTTGAGAAGAAATTGGGGACTTGGGAGAAATATTACTTTAATCTTAGACTAAAATAATTTGTCTACCTTGCACATCAGAGTTGGGTGAGTTAAATTGTTGGAAACTTTAAATGTACAAGCAGATGAAAAAAAAAGCTCTGGACCTCTAAGTCAGCAAAATTTTTAGGTAGGAGAATTATATGTACTTTCAAGTCAGAAGACTTTCATTAGAAAATTATCTCTTCTACTTAGTATGTAAAATGGTTCATGAAATATTGAAGGCCTTTATAAGGCCAGCCAACTATTCTTTGCTCACTTAATATCTTATATGGGAATCATTCTTCAGTTTTATATGAGAAATCTCATCTGCTTTCTTGGTAGGGTTCCCTATGAAGTAGATGGGGATGTTTATTTTGCAAAATCCTAAATCTGAACACTAAAAACCAGTAGTCTAAGGAACCAACTTTAGTGATGAACATGGCTGGGACTTCCCTTCTGATTCAGGTCTAAATTCAGCCAGTGGTCTCTCAGCAGTTCCTCTCATCCACTCCTGAGTTTAGTGATACACAAAGATGAAGAAGTGTCAGTATATGTGATAAAGGATTTTGACAGTGTAATCCCAGGTTGTGGAGGGGTATGATAGAAAAATTATATAAATTAGTTTTCTGAATGTGTATCTTGGGAAGTTGATGGATCCTGTAAGAGGTGAGTCCTGTTAATTTGAAAAATACTGTTTCTCATATATTAATTATTTTGAAAAATTCTCTTTTTAGTATTCTCAGGTGCTGAGGCCTGATAGATGTTTCTAAGTTTGAGATTGGACTCCATAGAACAGAGAGGCCAGGAGACCTGTAGTGGGAACATCATTCCATGCTTGGGTCCTGACTTAAGAGAATTGTAGGAACGTCTGGAAAATGTGCATTTGTGAGCGTTTACTCAATTTCATAAATAATACTAGTGTTAGACCTTCATTGATGGATCAAGGAAGTGTTCAACAGAAGAAATGCCCAACCTGAGAAAGTGAGAATTTGTCAGGTGTTCTAAGTAGGTGGATGGTTGGTGATTCTCAGTAGAAGACATAATATGTGCAAGACACGAAAATAAGGGGAAAAAGCAACATTCAGATGACTATAAGTAGACTGCTTGGACTGGCTTGTGAACTAAGAAGTTAAGGATGGCGTAGCTGGAGCTGTAAATGGGAAAGATTGAAAGGGACCTTGTTTTGTGAGCCATTAAAGAAATTAAAACGGGAAGGATCTGCTCCTCCACAAAATGATTTAGGCACATTTTAAAAAAGGGTTTATAGGTTACTCAAAGCACAAATAGACCCAACTGTATCTGACTTTTTCTAGAACATAGTAAAAGAAGAAAAATTTCCTGATTCATTGTATGCAGATTAGCATAGATATAAAAAACAAACAAGAGCACTATAAAAATAAATTGTAGGGCCATTTAATTTATAAACATATATAAAAATCAGAATATATAGACAAACATCTAAATATATTGAATAGACCTGTATAATAGTTGTTGTTTTTTTTAAAAGTGCATTATGGTTAAATATCTCAAGAGAAGGGGGATTCAATGTCAAAGAATTTATTAATGTAGTTTACCACACTTAGACTAAAAGACAAAGATATCTGAAAATGATGTTTCCTATTTGCTGTGCTTTTTATTTTTATTTTTTAAATTTTTAATTTTTTTTTTTGAGAGGAGCAAGAAGTTTAACTTTCATTTTCTTGTTACTCCTAAATTATTGAAAGTCATATTGACACTGATTTATTTCCCTTACCAACTTATACAGTGAATCTGATGCCTGTCTCTTCTTTCTCCATCCCAAATAAGGAGAGAAGTAGTCAGATTCTTGCCTTCCTGTTGTCTTTTCCTGCCTCTCCTCCATGTCCTAATTCTCTTTTTAAAGATCCCCTCCCATTGTTAAGGATGCATTTTCTTTTTCTGAAGTCCTCATTATCTGTAGCTGACATCTCAGGTTCCATCTCCTTTCTTCATCTCATTTCCATCTCCCTTCTTCTACACCTTCTCTTTAAACCACAAAATTCATAAATCTATAGATTCTGCTTACTTCCCTTATCTCTTCCTTTTGTATTAATTTCTTTTTCGTGTGGGAGCTCTTTCAAACAGCTTTTGTGTTGCTGTGTTTTCTGCTATTTTAAGTCTGAAATGTTTCTATTGTATCTTCATCTTTAAATGCTGTAGTAGGAGATAGCCTAGGGTTAATCCATACTTTTTATCATTTTGAAGATATTAGCCTGTTAAATATTCAAAGCAGTTAATAAATCTGACATCAGTTTCAGGCTTCTTGGAAGACTGTCTCCTTCAACTTCCTTGCAGTTTAAATCATTTCTGTCTGTGATCTCAGGTCTGTCTTTAGTTCTGGGAAAGTCTTACCAGTTACTTCTTCAAATAATTTCTTCCCTTTCTCTTTTTTCTCTGTGGACACATCTACTTCTGATCTTCATACCTTTTATCTTTTTTCCTCTTTCTATAACTTTATCTTTCCTAATGTTTTCTGGGCATATTCCTCAACCCCATCTTTCATTAATTTAAACTTTGTCCACTATGCTAATTCCTTTAACTGAGTTTTCATTTCAACCCACTTACCTTCTAATCCAATATTTCAGATTTCTAGCATAAGTTCTCTTGTCCTTCTTACACGATCAACATTGATTTTGCTTATTTTCTCAGGCCCGTCAGTTTGCTGTATTTATTAGAATTGTTAAAATTCCCATTCATTCACTTTCTTCATATAGAGGTGATTCTATCACTGGTGTTTCAGGAATATCACTTTGGCCTAATCACCTTGCCTGAGTCCCAAAGGCTAAGTAAGCATAGTAATTCACTCCACTGTGGGCTCATCAGCCCCTGTGCTCTAAATGGAAGATGAGGTGCTGTTATTGAACAAATGATCGCGCCCTCAGGAAAATTTCCATGTTAAAGCCCTAGTAATATTTGGAGGTGGAGCCTTTGAGAACTAGTAAATATTAGTTGGTAGAATCCCATGATGGGATTTTTATCCTTAAAAGAAGAGGAAAAGAGGTCATTCTCTCTCTTTCCACTGTACTGAGGAAACAGAACAGGCAGTTAGTTTTCCACAAGACGGGAAGGAACTTCTGTCCAGAACCTGACCTACCATGTGGTGACACCCTGATCTTTAGCTTCCAGTGCCCAGAAGTGAGAAATGTCTTGCTTGAGTTGGTGAGTCCATGCTACCTTGTTAGCGTGTCTGAGCTGACTAAGAAATGCAAATGGAGTCTTCATGTTCTTGGTCAGTGATTCCTTTGAGTAGACGCTTCATCCTTGACATGTGATCTGGCAGGAATGAGTAGAGTATAGCTAATTTAGTGTGAAGGTCTTCTGCTTTAGAAAAGTTTTTAAAAATTGCTTTGTTAGATCCCACAAAAGTCGTTTGTAGCGTAGAACACAAGCATTAGTGCAGTTAGGGAAAATAGATATATAAAACTCGAAAAGGAAGCCAAAGCTAATATTTTTGAAGTGATGAGAAAACAAAAGGCAATTTAAACTCTCTCAGGCAGAAAGAAATATTTATGGATATTAAAATGTAAGTTCATGAAAAATCTCTGTCTCCACCTCTAGCTCTTTACCAAACATCTTGAAGAAATATATCTTATTCTATCACTACTTTCACTTCGTAGTCCATCAATCTCATCAACCAAACTGAGACAAATTTTCCTGAAAGCCATTAAAAGCCCAGTGTCAACATTCAGTACCATCATTATCCTCTGTCATTCTCTGCTAATTAAGTAAGATACATTTCCAAATAAGCCATGGATTATTTTAGTGCAAACACTCCTTAATTGTCCCAAAAAGGAAAGCAGGGCGGTGGGGTGGGAATTAGCACACGGGTTAGCTACAGCAAGCAATCAGTAATTTAAAATTCTGTCAGTTCTTTTATTATTTTCTTTTTTTGTTAAGGGGGGAGTCAATTTCAAAATCACCCTTGCCTTTTTTCCCCTAAAAATTCAATTTTCTGATTTACACTTCTAACTGTACCTCATTCTTTTCTCCTGTAGATTCCTTTAGTAATGCCCCATCTTGCTTATATCTACTTTGTATTAATTTCAGGAGGCATTTAAAATACTGGTGTGCTTAGGCTGAGCAAAGACAGGGAAGTAAATAATTATTTTTATACTAATAAAATTGTGTGTATATAAAATGGGTATAATTTTTGTGTTACTAAAAAAAGAAAACTAAAAAAGCAAAAATTAGATGTTTAGTAAATACCTACATTAAAATCTGCAAAGACCAGAACTGCTTACATAGTCTTTAAAATAAATATTTTCCTTTGAATTTGGCAAAATAAAAGTGTCTACTACTTTGCATGTTTTTCTTCCCCAGTAGAAGGTGAAAAGTATGACGTCAGAAATCTTGTCTAACTCATCTTCATACTGTAGAAATTGGAGAGTTCCTGACACCCAGGAGAGGTTTAGTAATATTTTTTTCTGTGAATTAATGAATCTAGACATGGTCTACAGTGTCAGGGTTAACTGCTCTTCTGTAGACCATCCACATGACTTTGTTACAGAAGATAAGAAAGCAGATTTTGACGCTGGGTGCCCTTGAGTTTAAATCCTGATGTTTTCAACTTACTAGATAATTATCAATTGCTGCACAACAAATGATCCCAAATGGGATCGTGGTGGCTTAAAGTAATTTTACTCAAAAGTTTCTGTGGCTCCTAGTGCAGCTAAGGTGGATCCTCAGCACTAGGGTCTTTGTTGACCTGGGCTTCAGAGATCTCAAGATTCAACTGAGGGTAGGTTAGTTTCTAAGCTCACGCACATGGTCATCGATGGGCTTCAATTCCTTTTAGGCTATTGAATTGAGGGCCTCAGTTTGTTGCTGGCTCTTGGTCAGAAGTCACCCTTAGTTCCATTCCATGTGGGTCTCTTCAGGGGACATTCGCATCATGGCCGATGGCTTCATAGGCATGAGCAAGCTAAAAGAACTAGAAAGAATGCTTTTGTAACCTAACCTCAGAAGAGACATCCCATCACCTCTGCTGTATTCTGTTAGACATCACTCACTGGTGAATGTGAGTACCAGAAGGTGGGGATCACTGGTGGCCATTTCAGAGGCTGCCTATCATAATAGCTGTGTGACTTGGGTGAATTATGGACTTTTTTTGCTGAGTTTTCTCATTTTGAAACAGGGAATATAATGGACCCTACATGTTAAGCCTCTGGTGATAAAAATAAGAAAGTGCACATCTGTGATTTAACAAAGTCCTTGCTCCAAAGTGAAAAGTCAGTGTGCAATATTTTTTTTTTTTTTTATATCCTCTCGTTAGCATGTAAATTCCTTACCTGTAAAGTGAGAAGTAGATGATCTCTGAGTCTCTTTCTACATCCTAGGAATCTGTTGATTTTCTAGTCACACGAATCTATAGACATTTTCATTTTCAACATTTTAATTCATTTTTTGGACCTAACATTAGTGGGTTTTTTTCTCACCCCTATAATATCTTGCACTCACATTTAAAAACATATCTAAAGAAGTTATCCTGTTAATGTTGGGAACAAATAAATATTATCAGAAGAGATGTTTTTTGACTCTAGTCCCTGTTCTGGTTGGAGAGACTACAGACAGTCCTTTAACATTCTCAGTTTAACTCATCAGGCAGTGGGACAAGTGACTTGGCCTGGAATATCTCTCGTGACAGTCTTTGGACTTCATTTGCATACTGCCTATATTTGTTTTTGATTTTCCTTTCCTTGTGTTTCAAACATATTAACTTAGGGCCAATTTTCTGAGATTACTTTTCAGGAATTTTTTAATAGTATTTTTAATTTCATAAAAATGATAGGATTAATGAATATAATTATATAATTTTAGTAAAATGATTAAAATATAAAGAAAACTATAGATATCCTTACAGAGACCATTTCTGTAAAATAAAAGAATAATGAAGTTAGATAATTTCATCTCTATGCATAAATTACTCCCAATGGAAAAAAAAATTGGGACGCTGGAATGAATCAGAATCTAAAGTTTTAAAATGAATTTTTTATGTAATTCAAATTGCCAGGTACTTCTTGAGGTCTCACTTATGGCTTCTTAGATATTTGCTGTAGTAAAATAGGAAACTTGAACTAAAAACAAACCAGACCTTTATATATGAATAAGCTTAATCTCTTCTATTTGTGTAGAATGCTATAATAGGTTTATCACATTTAAAATTTCTTTTATGAAACTGCCTACAGTAAATGAGGCAATCCTTTTAAAACTACTGTCATTTTCTTAAAATAAAATCCATACTCATATTCAAAAGTAATCACAGTGGATTGAGTGACTGATGAAACTGGGTAAATACATTTTAGTGGCCAAATTAGAAAAAAATGAGTTTTGGTTCTTATATTAAAAATGTGCTCCAAAAGTAGCTTAAAAGATAACTTGAATGATAATTTATGATAAGGAGTTTACATGGCAGAAAAACATATATGTATTTTATTATGTTTTGAAAAAATGCCAGTCTCAGAGTTTGTATGAGGTATTAACTTGAAGTTGAATCATTTTGGTAGTTAATTCAAATTCTATTTCTGTTACTTAGGAACGGTGTGACATTGGGATGTCTGGTTTCTTTGGATTTCATCTGCATTTGCAAAGTGGGATAATATATCTGAGAGGCCAGATGAGTATTAAATGAGGAGCTGTGTAAATACATCCTGCAAATTCTAATGCATTAGTCCAAGGTAATTATCAATTTTAATAATATTTAATGCATGATTTATTCTTTAAATGTAATGGTATCACTAAATAAAATGTCATATTAAAAAGATGATAGGATAATAATGATATTTTCAGAATACTGTATCAGGCATCATGCTATACTCCTATATAATTACATTGAACTTAATCATCATAAACACTCTCCAAGTGTCCATTTTACAGGTGAAAAAACTAAGGTTTAGAGAGGTTAATTCTGCTAAAGTTAAACTCAGAAGGGACAGAGCCGAGATCCAGATACAGAACCAAATGACTCCCAAACTGATTTCTTTTAAACTTGATGCTAAACTGCTTTCATTTTCCAGCACCCAATCTAAAGAAAAAAGGAACATACAAATGGAAGGTTTTCTGGTTGGTTTGCTCATGAAAATTACCTGAGAAGTTTGTTGCTTTTTAAAATAAAAATGTTAAGAACATACCTGAAATCTATTAAATCAAATTCACTTTAGATTGAATCCAGATAACTAGCATTTGATAAACTCAAGTAAATTCAACATGCAACCAACTTTGAGATTCTGTATACTCAGCAGCCCCTAAAGACAGACCACTAGAGATTAAGACTTTGGACTTGTGACTGAGATGATTCTAATTTGTGCTTGGTGGCTGACAAATTAGTGTTTGCATGGGCGGCTTACCTAGATGCTCTAAACGTTGAAAGTGAAACTAACAAATTTTTGTGGTGAATATCAAATAAAATAACCTATGAAAGGTTCCCATCACATGGTCTAGAATATAGGTGGTGCCCGGTAGAATCGAGCTTCAGCTCCTGTCTCTTGTTCATTCTTTCCTCCTCTGCACAGATTTTTGGTTGCTTCATGAAAACTTAAAGCATACATTCTTCTGTTCCTGGTGGAAGTAGGGCCAGAAGACTACTGTTGGGCCCTTACATCTCTTTAAATCATGAAATTTATGTCATTTTTTTAGAGTAGTATGGAACTTGTATTTCTATAATAGACTGACAATATTTAGCAACAGAGCAATAAAACACTTATTCTGGCAGTAACTCTGGCCACTTATTAATGGGAATTTATTTGATGCTTTGATTAGTTAATATTAGTGTTTTGGAAATGACCATTTATACGCTTTTCTAGACAATCATTTTTTGTAGATGTTGCCCTTTCGCCTTATAACTTGTTTACTTTCCTCACACAGTTGTAGGCAGCAGGGTCTTTGAATTATCTTTTAACTGAATGTTTAATGGAGATGAGTAATTGCTTGCAGCTGCATATATCTGTTGGGATTTGTTTTTCTTTTAGTAAGGGGCAAGATAATTTGCCAGACATCTTTGGAAAGTGCAGTCTTGGTTGTCCTCATATGCTTGAGGGTGACCTTGCCTTTGGAATTGAAAAGCCACCAGAGCTTCCCATCCCCAAATAAGAGACATCAGGGAAGCAGGGGAACACAGGCAGCTGATTTTATTTAGAGGGTTTTCCTCTCTTCAATACAAAGGCAATCGATGTGGTTTCATTTTGAGTGCAGATTATTAACATGAAAAAGTGGTAGGTTTTCCATTTTGGAGGACAGTAATGACAAGGATCTGGGCCCTTTCAAATTAACGTCTAAATTATTTCATGAAGATGCGGTATCAGGATGTGATCTACTTCGAAGATTCAGATGTGGCCTGAAGGACCACTGGGTTAGGATGAGTCACTGGGAATCTGACATGATGATTTTGGGAAGAATCTCTCCATTAGATCTTATTGGTAGGTCTCCTGATACACAAAACTAATTCTATTGCTTGCTGATTGTAGGGCAAAACACGTATGTCTTTAAAATGCAGCAAGGAAGATACTTGCCAGAATTGGCAAGTGAGGATATTTTCTATCTGGCTATCCTTTGTCCTTATGTCCTCTGTGGCTCTCCTTGTTGACCTGCGAACAGAAAAAGGCAACAGTGGCTTCTTGAGAAAGTGGTGCTTTGGCCTGATCAGCCTCAAACTTCTTTCCATTTTCTCTTTACGAACGCTGAGTTTTGAAATGTAGGCACTGTTGGAAGCAGGCTTTGAGATCTTTCACTTTGAAACAGAATTTTCTAGAGACCTTGTCTACAGAGACCATGCAGGGGAAATAACAGGATTGGCATCAAAGAACAGGTTTGAGGGGTCATAGCTCTACCATTGCCTAGTTATGTGATCTTGGATAGTCTAACAATCTCAGCTTCCATCTCAGCATAATGGGGAATGGTATTTTCCGTACCAGCATTACTGTGAAGATGAAAATAGTCTTCAGTAGTTTCGAGAAACCATATTCTGGACAAATGTGGACATTTTGCAGGTCCAGTTTCCTGTTTTACTCATGGTGAGCAAATAAAGTGAATGGGTAGGAAGAGTTTTTCATTCGAAATATATTGACTCTTGGTCAGTAGCTTCTTTATCCTCCCAAATCTGCATGATCTTAAATATTAAGACTAATCCAGCAGTATTAGTGCAAATCCCAAGTTGAAGTTCACTGTGTGCTTGGCCTTGCCTTATGGAGGTGGTATAGCTTAGAAGTAGAAGGGTACAACTAGGGTTTAGGTGCCTGGGTTCAGTTGCCCATTGTATTACATACGAGCTGTGTGACATTGACCTTTCTGTCTTTTATCTTCTTGTAGGATACTTGTAAGATTAAATAAGATAATCCATGTGAAGTATTGGGAAGAGTGGCTAGGATACAGAAAATGTTACTGCAAATTACTAAAAGGTACCATTTGGACACATGGTCTTATGCTCCTATCTAGGTAGTCAAATTATAAAGGAAAGACGGTTACTCATGTTTTTCATAATTCTTCCGAAGACGTTTCACATATTATCCAAATTTATTGAGTGTGTGTAAATTTGTACAAACATATAAACTTATATATATTTATGTATATATAAAATTTATTGAGCACCTTAAAATGCCAGGACTTGTACATACTTTTTTCCCCCCATAGCCTCTACTTTGTGAGACAGACCTTTTTATTCCCATTTTTAGAAAAGAGGCAACCCCAAATCAACTGACTTAAGATCCCTTAACACGGGATCCGAACTTGCATCAGAGATCTTGAGACTGTGCTATTTACTCCAAACCACTCCCTAAATACCTTTGCTCTGCGAAGAGGCAGCATCATCCTCTCATCCTGAAATTGCCGTGTATGCTATGTACTCAGGCCATATGTGGATTCCTGGAATTGTGGACAAATAGGTTTTTTATAAAAAATTTAATATTGAACATAAACATTTACATTTAAGTAACTATTTGGAAGGAATCCTATTGTAAATCTTTAAAAAATTTTTTTGTAATTGTACTTGAGCTATTACTCAGCGAAGATTAAGTGTAGCCAAAACAGCTAACCTACCAGCTAATGCTGTAGTCCTAGTTTTCTAGTCCATGGTACCATAGAGGGACTCATTTTTAGTAAATACAACTCTTTTGTGAATTTTCTCTTGAGGAGAGGTGATCAGTCTGACAGAAACCCAACAGGCAAGTAAACTGTCAAGTCAGCTACCTGTTGTTGCCACTAGAGGGTAGTATTGGCATTGGAATGACGCATTCACAGTTCTCCAAATTAAGAAAACTGTATGAGTGTAGACTATTACTAAATGTATAATCTATAAGTGATTTGAAACAATTTGATATGACAGGAGACCCCACATTATTGCAATTGGAATCTGCTTTATTATTGGCAATATACATGCTGAAGAGAATTCTTAATGCCTTGTGGGTAGTGGATGTGATTATCTTAGACCTCAAACCAACTGGGTGGCTCTGGGGACTAAAACTTCCTCTTCTCACCTTTCTACTGCCATAGCTGCTTGCTTTTCCATTTTTAAGTTGTAAGCATTCTGAAAAGTTCCCAGTGTGAATTTCTGACCCTTTTCTTCAGTTTGTATCCATCACCGCCATTGAAGTTGATTCTTCATTTAAGTAACTCTTTTGAAGAGCTGGATAATTGTCACAGAGGTCAAGCTGCTTATCCTCGTGAGAATGCTGTGCATTCTCATGCAGGTGCAGGGGACTGCTGTCCTCATGCCCTTTTACAGAGACATGAAATCCAAGTCTCCTTCCTGTTTGGCGTTTTATTACTCAAAGTTGTATGTGTGTTTTCCAGTGTTTAGAGAGGACAATCAAGGTGAGTATGATGTATGTGGGACTTCTCTGAGGGTGTGTTAGGCCGCTGGGCCACCAGGGCACACCCTGGTTTCTCTATATTCCATATAAGGGTGAAATCATAATAGCGTTTGTCTTTCTGTCTGACTTATTTCATCAAACATAACTTTGATCCAAAGTTGCAAATGGCAGAATTTTATCTTTATAGCGTAGTAGTATTTCATTTTATGTATTATATATACCACATCTTTATCACTCATTTGACATTGGGCACTTGGCTTATTTTTCATCATTTCTGTTTTCTTTGTCAGTCTTTCTTAAAGTTTGACTATTTTATTGATCTTTTAAAAGAACAAACTTTTGTTTCTTCTTTTTTTTTTTTTTTTTGCTTTCTTTTAGGTTCTTGAGACTAGAGCTTAGACTATTGGTATGAGACATTTTTCTCTTTTATGACACCTGTATTTAGTGCTATAAATTTCTCTAAGAAAATCGTGTCCCACCAACTTTTATGTGTTCTATTCATTTTCATTCAATTCAGTGTATTTTAAAATTTCCTTTGAGACTTACTCTTTGACTCTTGGACTAGTTAGACGTGTTTTAAAGTATTTGAGAATTTCCCATTATCTATTATTAATTTCCTTTTGATTCTACTGTGTTTAGTGACTATATGATATTATTTTATATTTACTGTGGCTGTTTAAGGCTTAGTATATTATATAACTTGCAAACATTCTGTATATGCTTGAAAGGAATGTATATTTTGCTTTTGGGTAGAGTGTTCCATAAACATTGGTTTATGGTATTACTGAGTTTTTCTATTCCCTGCTGATTTTCTGAGTGGTTGTTCTGGGGAGGAGAGGAGATGGGAGGGGAGGGGAGAGGAGGGGAGGGCATCTCCAAGTAAAAGTGTGCATTTGTCAATTTTTTCTTCTATGCTATCAGTTTTGCTTCACATTTTTAACAGCTATAGTTAGATACACACATAGAGGACTGCTATGCCTTCTTTGTGAATATTGTCCATTTTATTATCTCTCGGTCTCTGGTAATTTTTGGAAGTCTCCCTATCTGATATTAGTATAGCTGTTTCTTCTTTCTTTTGGTTAATGATTGCATTGACATATCTTTATATTTTTATGTGGAACCTGCTTGTATTTAAAATGAGTTTTTTTTTTTTTTTTTAAGATAGCATATAGTTGGATTAGTTTTTTAAAAATCCACTCCACCAGTCTGGTGTTTCTTTTATTTTTTTGAATATGTATTTAGACCATTTATATTTAATATAACTTTTTCTATATTAGGTCTTGAATCTGCCATTTTAATTTGTTTTCTCTTTCCTGCCTTTCTACGTGTTACTCGAACAACTTTTCCGAATTTTTGATTATTGATAGTGTTTTTATTTTGTGTTCAAAAAGAAAGGACGCAACAAGGAATGAAGGCAAGTAGGCAGGCAGACAGAAAGGAAAGGGAGAGAAGAAGAAGCATTTTTAGTTGTTCATTTTGGTTATTGTCCCTCACCCCAGCCCTGAGTTTACATTTGGGTCCTTGGAGTTTAGGTGGACCACACTGGACCTGCAGATTACTCCTGAGCAGCCAGGACAAACCAATCTGAGTTTTTGGGAATCTGTTTTCTCTCTACACTTGCATCTTGTTTGTTTTATATATAATGTCCAGGAGTTTCATCTGTGCTTAGTAGAAGCAATGGGGATAATGTTTAGTTCATATTTTCAGAAGTGGACATCTGATTGTACTTTTATTAATAGCTTTATTGAGATAGGATTCACATGCCATACAATACACCTATTTAAAGTGCACAACTTAGTGGGTTCTAATATAATCACAGACTCATGAAATCATTAACAAAATCAATCTCTTCACATCTTTTTCACCTCAAAAGGAAATCCCATGTCCTTTAGCACTCCCACTGCCCCTCAGTCCTGGACAACCACTAATCTACTTTGTTTCCATAGATTTACTGAGTCTGATTATTTTATATGAATGGAATCATATAAAATGTAGTCATTTGTAACTGCCTTATTTCGCTTACCATAATACTTTCAAGGTTCAACTCTGTTGTAGCATGTATCAATATTTCACATTTTCTTGTCAAATACTATTCCATTGTATGGATATACCACATCTCTAAAATTTTTTCTAGTCAATTTAGTCAAAATATAGTTAAAATATACATGTCAAAAATTGTGCTTGAGAAAGTATATTTTAGTTTATCATAAGACCAAATGCCTCAGTTGAGTTATACTCACCTATAACTTGCTCGGTCTACTGTTTTTTCTCTCATATTATGGGTCATATTTGTGTATTATATTCATAGCTGTCTGATTCAGTGGAGGACAAATGTTGTAATATAAACTTCCGGGTGTGGATTGCAAGAAGTAGTGTATTCAGTCTCCACTTAGGTTCTGCTTCTAGCAGGGACCATGCTAGCCCGTGGGGACAGAAGAATGGTAAAGACATGGCACCTCCCTGCAAGTGACTCCCAGTCCAGTTGGAAGTGTTGATATCAGTATGATTTGTTCTTTGATTGGGTAAGCACATGGCGTTATGGGAACACAGAGCAGAGACACCACAATAGTCTGTTTTTCTAAGGAGATGTCTGCTGTAAGATATGTTATTTAAAAGTGTATGAGTTATACAAAGGAGAAGGAATATGGATGAGGAGGGAATTCCAGGGTGTACGTCCAAAGGTACAAAGGGAAAGAGAAAGTGGTGAAATTGGAAAAAACTTTGCTGAGACCTGTAATTTGGGTTGCTTTTTCTGTATTGTCTTTCTTCTACAATTCGATGAATAGTTAAAGGAACTTCCATTTCACAAATATTTATCGAGCACGCTGTATGTCTTACATTGCACTAGATTCTGTAGATTAAATAATTTTCATTCAGCTCTAATCTAAGTTCAGAGGAGGCAAGAGAAGGTAAATTTGGGTTGGTTGTGAAGGCTTTATGGAAGAAGCTATATTTGAGTTCAGCCTTGAAAGATACACCAGACTGAGTACCTCAGCATAGATGAGTGCTCTCTTCCCATCCCCTGTAGACTATCTTAAGGTAAGCAAATCTGGGTGAAAACTTTTCTGAGTGGAAAATTATTAGGTCAAGTCCAAGTTGGCATTGCTCACAGACAGCATTCATCTGTGTGCATTGCTGGGGCAGGCCAGTGATTTCTCCATCTCTCTGCAACAGGGGCCTCCTCTCTCCTGCCTTGGCACATTCTAAAATTCATTGAGACTTATATCAGGGCTTTCATTCTCTAGAGTTGAGCTTCTGAACCTTCACATTCTTAGAACTTTGATTATTTTCAATACTCATAAGGCTCTTATAACTCTTAACTTATATTGCACCATTATGTTTGAACTGTCTAATTATATTTTGTGCTGCTGGAGAGGAGTCACATCTTCTACCTGCCAAAGCTGTAGAAGGGGATCTAAAATATTACTGAGATAGTTGGTCTCCAAGCTGATTATCAGTATATCATTTGAGCGCTCGTAAAAGATCTAGATAATTGGAGTCCTCATCTCATACGTAATTAATCATATTTGTGTATATGTGAGTGCATGTAAATATTTGGTGGGAGTCAGGTGAGCTAAATGGTTTTTGTCTGCAAAACTGTCTAATGAATATAGCGCCTCCTGATATATTTGCATGGCACTTAATGTACACCGCTTACTTCCTGATTCTACATTCAACATAGGACTGTGAAGTTTTATCACTTTCCCATGACCCTGGCTAGATTTTGGAAAGAGGAATAACTCTGTTTCAAGAATGGATAGTGAGCCGAGCTCAGTGCCATTCCACTCTTCTGTAGAGGTTTCCTGCTTATATTCTTGGAATTGTATTCCAATCCTGCACATCTGATCCTGGAGGATTGGGATCCTTGAATTTGACCGTATTCTTTCTACACAGGGGTTAAGAAGGATGACAATTGGTTGGAAGACTCAATAAATCATACTGCATATCATGTATTTTGTTAACAATAAGCTTTATCAAGTTTTTTTGTTAGAAAGGGGACTGTTCAATTGAAAGTGTCCAAACCTTTTTATTTTTAAATTTCCTTCTGAAAACTAAGGCATAATTTCAGTATTTGGTGTCAGTTATTCAGAAAATAGAAGTCAAACTTTTATAAAGAAGGATTTTTATTCATTTTTAAATCTAGTGGAAAATTAATCTTACAAAATAAGATGGTGCCAAGAAAGCATTTGCAAGAGCACAGATGCATGAATATGAAACATTACATTTTCCAGGCAATGCGTTTCCTTATTGGAGCAGACTCCTTCATGGCTAAAGTGATCATTACTCAACAGTGATGGGTGACAAAGGCTCATATTTTCCTATGTTTTAATCATTCCCTTGAACCTGACTGTGGAAGCAGGAAATGCGTGAGAGAAATGTCCCCTTGCTTTGCAGTGAATACTGCACAGTAATGGGGCATATTTTTGAGGCTTTGTCTCTGCTTTCTGTTTCTGGGTAGTGTCTACATAGACTGAACTGAATATTGAGATATTCAGCACCTTGCATTCCAACTATCTAATTGTCACATTGATTAGAATGATTTGGCGCTCTGTGAAAGAAAGAAGAAACATGCTCAAAAGCTTGTGTCTGCTTCAGACTGTTAGGATGGGCTGGATGTGGATGGTGCTCTGGAAGCGCCAGGGTCAGGCCAGGTGTGGCACCATTCTGGTGGCAGTGGATGTACAACCACTGCGACTTGTCTCCCCAGGACATTTGCTCAACTGTTACCTTCTAAGACATACTGAATTTTAATGTCTATATCTGGTGTTTTAAATGGTATCTTGTTTTTATGTTTGAAAGCACTTAATTTTTTTTTCTTTTTAAGGAATTTACAGGCAGGAATGAAGGTGAGCAGGCAAACAGGAAGGAAGGAAGGGAGGAAAAAGAGGAGGAAGAGCTTTTTATTTATTTATTTTCTTATTTAGTATTTCACATTTGTTGCTCACCCTGGCCCCAGGTCTTGAACCTTGGACCTTGGGATGGATGTGGGTGTACTAGACCAACAGTCCACCAGGATACACCCAATTCTTTTTTTTTTTTTACTTTAAACATTTAATTTTGCTTTTCTGAAATATTCCTTTAGTGACAGTTTGCAATTTGGTTCACCATACATTTTATGCATACCACATTTGACTGATCATAACTTTTTCCATTGTGACTCTTTTCAGCTTTATTGAGCTATGATTAACATAACATTGTGCAAATTTAAGATGTACAGCATATTGATTTTATATCTTATATATTATGAAAATGATGACCACCATAGTGTTAGCTAAAACTTTTATCACACCACATAATTACCATTTCCTTTTTGTGGTGAGAACATTTGAGATCTCTTCTCTCAGAAGCTTTCAAGTGTACAATACACTATTATTTACTATCGAGTATATAATACAGTGTTAGTAACTATAACCACCATGCTATACATTAGCTCCTCAGAATCTACTCACTTTATAACTGGAGGTCTGCACCCTTTAACCAACATCTCTTTGTTTTCCCCATCCTCAGACTCCGGTAACAACCACTCTTTGTTTCTGTGAATTAGGCTTTTTTAGATTCCATATATAAGTGAGATCATGAAGTATTTTCTTTTTTCACTAGCAAATGTTCTAGAGGTACATTCATATAATCACAAATGTCAGGATTGCCCTCTTTTTCATATCTAATAATACTCCCTTGTATGTATGCCACACCTTCTTTATCCATTCAGCAGCTGTCAGACACTTAAGTTGTTTCCATATCTTGGCCATTGTGAATAATGCTGCAATAAACATGGGCGTTCAGGCATCTTTTTGATACCTTGTTTTGATTTCCTTTGGATATATACCCAGAAGTGGGATTGCTGGATCATATAGGAGTTTATCTAAATTTTTTTAAGAATCACTGATTTGTTCCATAATGATTATGCAAGTTTAATTTTCTATCAACAGTATATAAGCATTTCCTTTTCTCCACATCCTCATAAACATGGGTTAACTCTTGTCTTTTGGGTGATAGGCATCCTACTAGGTAGGAGGTGGTTTTGATTTTGGTTTTGATTTTTATTTCCCTGATGACTAATAATATTGGATACCTTTTCATTGACACGCTTGCCATTTGTATATCTTCTTTGGAAAAATATCTACCCAGTTTCTCTAGCCCATTTTAATCAGTTTATGATTTTAATCCACTTCAAGTTAATTTTTGAGAGTATTATTCTTGAGTCACCAATTCTTTTTTCTAGTACTTTGAACTTACCATATCACTCCCTCCTTCTGACCTGTAAGATTTTGTCTGAGAAATCTACTGATAGCTTTATGGGGGTTTCCCTGTAAGTTATAAGCTATATTTCTTTCGATGCTTTTATATTTCTTTGTCTTTGACATTACTATGTTATTTGAATATCTATTTTAAATTTTTAGTTGTTGATATTATCAGATTTATGAATGTGGACATACAAATCTCTCCCTAGACTTGGGAATTTCTCAGTCATTATGTCTTTAAAAAAGCTTTATGCCCCATTCTTACTCTATTATCCTTTGGGAATTTAATAGTTTGCAGATTGGTATCTTTTGATGATATCTTATTGATTATGTAGGCTTTATATCACTGTTTGTTATTCCTTTTTCTTTGGAATTATTCAACCCTGGTCTTCTGTTTCACAGATTCTTTTGCTTGATTCATTCTGATGCTGATGTTCTCTATTGTACTTTTCATTTCATTTATTGTATTCTTCAACTCCAGAATTTTTTTTTTATAATTTCTATTTAATTTTAAGCTGTTTTGTTCATGTTTTGGGTCATTGATTTTTGTTGAATTGTTTCTTTTCTTGTAGTTTATTGAGTTACCTTAAAACAGGTTTTTGAATTCTTAATGGGTAAAAGGCAGCTCTCAATGACTTTAGATTTGGTTATTGGAAGGTTATTGTTATTCTCGGATGGCGTGAATTATTATTTTTTTAATGTTCCTTGAAGTTTTGCATTGCTGTCTTCACATTTGAAGTAGCCACCACCTCCAGTCTTAAGTACCTGCCTTTGGGAGAGAAATGACTTCCATCAGTCTTTCTTGAGATTCTGAGACTACTTCAGATCTCATATGGTTGCATTGGCTCCTCCATGTTTCTTGCTTATCTTGTGGCAGAATTCATACACTGTATGGCACCTTTGGATCCTGTAACACATCAAGCCAAATGTCCAAAGAACTTCTTTCGTTTTTCCAAAGATGGTTCTACAGTTCAAGTTTGTGATCTCTCCTTGACTGGTAGATTAGTGCTACCTTTCTGTGTATACTCATCATTTTTTTACCAAAGGTTGCTTTTGCTGCCACTACTGGAGCATATGCATGGAGCCAGCCACAGAACAGAATGATGAGCCAGTGAGGTTCATGGAATTGTTGGGGGTGCTTATGGGCCGGTTGGGGATCTGTGATGAGATGTTGCCTGCTGTTTATGAGTGGGCTTTTTGCTGGAGTTATGGTTGCAGTTAATTCATTTAATGGCCTCTGGGAGACCTATCTGCTATTGTCCCAGCCTTCTTACTCCCTTATCCCATTGTATAACTCATAATTCATTACTCTGAATGGAGTGAGAGATTACCTAACCGCTTTTGCAGAATTCCGTATAGCTAGAGGACCCTGTTGCTCATTCACACACTCTCCTTTTCTCTGCAGGAGAAATCATGGACCAAGAAAGATCTCTCTAGTCTCTAAGCTGTGCTGCTTTGGAGAAGGAGTGATGCAGGTAAAGTCAAATTGTTCTTACCTACTCCAGTCCATTCAAATGCATATTCCTTTTGCTCCAATGGTGTGCTGGAATTATTCTGGAAACTGTGACTTTTACATAGGTTCTCTCATCTAGAGGTGAGTATGTAAAATATTTTTCCAGGGGCTCCAAGATTTCAGCTGGGGGTGGCTACAACACAATTTATGGGTTTTTGCAGGACCCGCAGTTGAGAATGATGTCTGTCGCTCATTTGATGATGTGTGTGTAGGTGACACTCCTCCTGGGTCCTTGACCTGTGGTGCTGCTTCCAAACACCTTCCTCAAAGGTAATTTCATTTGTGAATAAATATTGAATTTTTGTGTTTTGGAGCAAGGGACAAAAATGAGGGCTATCTTATGCTGATATTAAGGTGATGTCAACTCTAACACCTCATGCTTATAATGTGTTTAAAAATAATGTATTTTGGAGTATAATAATGAATAATCTTTTCAAATATTTTTTCTCTGTATTGTCTCTGCCTCTTCATTGCATTATTTTTCTGTTTTTTTTGGACTCTGTTTTCATTTAGAGACATTACTTAAATATCTGGTGATCGTTTGTTATGCATGTCAAAGTGGGGGATTGAAAAGCTCTTTGTAAAGTATTGCGTGAGTGTCAGGATTGACGACACTTGTGATCAGTGTAAACTAGACATTTTATTGTGGCGTGTTTGGTGCAAAATGTCAATATATTTAGGTCTTTCTCTCAAGCTGTAAATTTTCCTAGAGAGAATTCTCAGTCTCCTGGCTGAAGAGCTTATGTCTGTCTACTTTGCCTGCTGGGAATGAAACTGAGAAGAGAACTAGAGATTTCATATTCAGAGTATTGTTTTTCCCCAATTCCTCACAATCTCAGAGACACTTAGTACTTCTAAGGAATTCCTGAGCCTAAGGAATTTAGCCTAACTTTTGAAATGAGTTTGCTGTAATTTTAGTGGGTCCGGGGAGAAATGAAAATAAAACCTGTGATTAAGTTGTTGTGTTTAATTGGAAACTCGTTTGGTATTCTGATTTATGAAAATTCACTCAATATAATTTCTTTAAGAGACCTTTAGATACAAGGAGCATAAAAGCAGTTTGAGTAGCCATTGATCAACTAGTGACTTTCTAGCATCAAAGAACTTTAAGACAGTGAAGAGTTAGCACCCAGAAAGAGGAATGAGTCCTCAGTCCTCTGGTCGGGGATATGAGAGTGAGTTTTCAAAATATACTAGGGATATAACTGGGGATATTAAAGAATTTGTGCACATTGCATCTCTCTATGTGGTATTCCAGATCTTGTGTTTATATTAATTTGACTTTTCTCCAAATTATTTTGGGATCAGCTTTCCAAAGATTGACCTTCTTGGAATTGCTGATGCAAAACTTTAATCTTATCAAAACACTTTCACTTGTATTTGACCATAGGTTTTCAAAAATTATGAATGATAAGTTAATATTAAGTGTGTTTATTGTTACTTTCACATTATTAAAAAGTCTCACAAATATGGATTAGATATCAGTCTTATGTGACAATCCCTAACAATGGAAATTGTTAAATTGAATTGAAAAAATTTCTCATTTTAGAGCGTCAAGAAGAGCAATTCATTAACCTAAGCAAGGATTTCGAATTCTTATAGCAATGTGGTCTTGCATTTGCTCTGGATAAGTCTATGTATATTTAAGTAATTGCTGATAGAATAGAAGATGTTCGAGGGCTAGAAATGTGTGCAGATCTTCACCTCTTGTGACCCGAGTCTTCTGCAACTCAGCAGAAGCTAGATTGTTGAGGTACAAAATCTTATATGAAAGAGTGAATATCCAGACCTGGGAATAAATCATGAACACTTATGTATTTATGGTCACATAAATACCACAGCATTAAATTCTTACCTGGGGGCTTCCTCTTGAAAGGGAAAGGCAATTCTAAGGTCATTGAATGATGACTGGGAAGTGAAGAATAAACTATTTTATTTTTCTAGGCTTTGAAATTAGGAACTTATTACATTGAAAACCAGGGTATGTTCAAGGCCATTTTTCCAAGAATTATGTGTAGTTCATAAGCAGATTTCTAGAACATGGGTTAGTTGGGAGAGGTACTGTTACAAAGTTCTCTCGAAGTTAGTCTTCGGTCTTGGTTTGTGGTTTTGAGGACCCCATATCCAAAAGTAGTTTCAATTTTGGTTTCATTCCTTTTTTTAATCCACAACTGTAATAAAACATTGTTGTAAATGGGATTTGAGAAAAAAATCTGTAGCCAGGTTTCAGATGAAGCAATTTGAGGGGAGTGACCTGCTGGAAACTTCTGAGTCAGCAGCAGGAGGTCCTATATGCTGGAGCACGCAATGGCCCACAGATAGAGGCCAGGAGGCAGGCGACTGACTCAGGTGGCAGTTAATAATGAAGCTGGATTTGAAGAGCATGCAAGCTTTTACCAGGGAGTTCAGACTACTTGGGGTGGAAATCTGCAAAGACTAAATTTATCTAGTCCAGTGGGATAAGGAGCTCAGAGACTGTATTTTGGGAATTCATGAGAGACATGAACTATACTTGCTACACTGATAAAACAAATTACTTTGTAGTTCTCCTGCACCCCATTTAGCATTTTTATACAAAATCCCCTAAATACTTATTGAGTAACAAATATGAATCACAATTTTAAATGGCTTCTTTCTCTTCCTTTTAAAAGATCCCCACAGTTTTTTCTCTTTTGTGTCTATTCTGATTTTACTGGTGTAGCACTCCTGACTCCTCACTAATCCTGACTCCTCACCAATCCTAACTCCTTACCAATCCTAAATCCTCCCACATGGATCTACGTCCTTTGCCTCCTTGAAAGAAGCGGTAGCTGTCCCTTCTTTCTTATTCCCGCTCCCTTCTCTTCAGCAGGCATAATCTCCCGTAGTGGAATGAATGAATGATTGAGTCTAAGCTGAACCAGGCCTATGTTCCAATTCAAAATTCTCAGGAAAGGAGGTGGGCCTGACTTTAGACAAAATTTCAGACTAGATCAGAATGTTCTGGAACCCTCCTTTCTACATTTTATTCTGTCCCAACCCACGTCTTCTTGAAAGTGCTCCTAACGATGTTCTTCAAAGCCTGCATTTTTCAATCTGTGAGAGTGAATAATCATTGAGCTAAGTGTAGTGTGGTTGCTTTATAGGTACTATGTGATTCAGTTTCTAAAAAAATACTTATGAAGTAATTGATATGATCTCCATGTTTAAATGAGAAAACCGAGGCACAGACAACTTAAAGTCTAGGCCAAAGTCTCACATGTGGGACTCATGCTAGCCCTGGGATTTGAATATAGGTAGCAGAAAGCAGGTGTGCCTTTTTAGGACTGTGCGATTCTCTCTCCCTATCCCAGGATCCAGAACACTCTTGCTTTCTCACTACCTCTCCTTCAAAATGCAACTTATTTATTCTTTTAATGTTAGCATTAGGAAAACTTTCTATCTGATGCAATGAAGAAGCACTCATGAATAACTATTTTTAATACTTTGACTCATCTGTCAGTGGGCACATAAGGTTGTTTCTGACTCTTGGCTATTGTAAATTATGTAATGAATCTGGGGGTGCATTTATCTCTGAGAATAAGTATGGTTGTATTTTTAGGGTAAATGCCCAGCAAGAGGAAAACTGGATCATATGGAATTTCCATTCTCAGTATTTTGTAGAATCTCCATACTGCTTATTTTAAATATTTTGATGTAATGATGACACCCTCAATATTGTGATGCTTTTTGTTTTGTGACAGTGGACTAATGGTGAATTGCTGTTTTGTGGTACTATATACAAAAACATTACTAGATTTGTGTATGTTTCTTAAAACGATATTTCAGTTTTACTGAAACACCACTTTATAACAGAAGTGTCAGGTGTGCATCACTATAAATCAATGTCTGTATAAACAACATGAAGTTCACCCAGAATGTCCAATTCTGTCCTTCATACAGTGACTCTTCTTACCTGATTTTTCCTTTTCTTCCCCTTTTCCTTCTGGTCACTGCTAATTTGGTTTTCTAGTCTAAAAGTTTGTTTTTGTTGGGTTTATTGTTCTGTTTATGTCTACACATGTGCAAAGTCATATGGTGTTTCTCTTTTGGTTTTTATGTTGGCTCTTACATTGGTTGTCATCTCTTCTACACTTACTATACTCCCTTAGCCTGGCATTAATAGAGTACCTCTGAAGCATCTGGCACTGTTCTAAATACCAGATTATAAGAATTCTCACACACTCATGAGCATCTCCCTCTCCAGTTTAAATCTTCTCAATATCATCTCATATTACAAACACAATGAGCACGACTTTAGAATCTCATGGCCTGGCTCCTGCGTTCTTTCCCCTACTCTCACTCCTCCTTAATCTTTACCTTCCTGCCTACCTTCTAGCCCCTAGTGAACAAACTCTCCTAAACTTCTTGCGGTGATTCTATTCTAAGTTTAACATAGGTCATTCTTCTTCCTAGAACTCCATCCGCCATGTTGTCTAAACTTGATTTTTAGATTTAGCTTGGGTATCACACTCTGCAGAAAGCATTCCTCGCCTCCAGAGTCTGGGTTAGGGCCTCTTTTACAACCTCTGCAAAGCCTGTGCATCCCTGATTCTAGACAGGCAGGGGATGGCTCTCTGTTTTCAGCATCTGATGCCATCAGCCCGCACAGTGCTGTTTCAGAGAGAGACATGGCACGTGGGGGTGATAGACGTGGAAGGGGACTGAGTGTTTAGGAAACTACAAGTATTTTGATTCCTAAATTTTGGCTGCCTTTCAAAAAAATCAGGAAAGCATCACATTTTCTTCCAAGTAACTTAGCATTAACTTATTTCATCTATCTTGCTCTAGTTGTCTTTCCTTTTTTGGAAGGATCACAATTCTTTGAGCTCAAAGTCAACAAAAATCCTCTATAAAGCAGAAAATATTGGTGACAGAAACCTCTTATTTTTGGCAAAACTTGCTGCTTTATAACACATTTTGGAAGCGTCTTACCAATCTCAAGCGCTTGGTGGAAAGTTCTCTTCCCTAAAAGGAACCAGGGGCTTCCCTGGAATCCCTCAGATTAATTGCAAGGTTAACAAAGTCACCACTGAGGTCTCTGTATGTGTTTGGATGAGCTTCCAGCTGTCCTAGAAGCAGATGATTTTTGTCTTGGCCTTGGTGGCCAAGCACAGGGTGGGGGTGTCTGCATTCCAGAGAAGGCATAAGGGGGCCTCAGGACACTGGTGTCTCCTCCCAGCCTTGCCTCTCCAGCAGGGAATTGTTTATCTTTCTACAACTGACCCAGAAACATTTGATTTGATTTGATGAAAACTAAAACAGTGGTCATTTCCTTGAGGCTCTCATCTGCCATACTTGTTCCCTAGCATCACCAAGGTGCTGTCTGTGCAGTCGCAGAAGTCAGGAGATGAACTCTGTTGGGAGTTTTGATTAACTGCAAAACTGAATTTTATGTGTTCTCAGTCTTTGCAGTTTGAACTTACATTCAACTTTTAAAAAGAAATCAAGAAAGTATTGTTTTTCAGTCTGTCACTTCTCATGACTCAGTTCTTAGAATTCTGGGCAAGAGTGAAAAATCCAAGTCGTGTAGCAGGGAAAATGTTATGGTAACAAGAAGAGGAAATGTTTTGTTGTGTCTGTTTAACATTCAATCTGGGTTGTAGGCATAGCTGGACAAAAGCAGAGCTCAAAAGAATTGGCTAGTGATAGTGGCAAAGGTACTGTACAGAGAAAGCAAACAATATGGAGTAAATGTGAATTCTGGTGGCGATAAATTGATATCTCCTTGAGGGTAGAATGAATGCAATATCATTAACCTGCAACAGCTGACTAGTCCTCTCCAGAATGATGCCATATGTGGACTCAGCAGCATTGGACTTTACTGCTGGCAAGTTTTATGTTCAGCAGAAGCACAGATTAGCCTTGCTGAGAGGGAGTCTGCACTGTAGGGTCCTTGCACAGCTTCCATTCCTGTGACCATGCTCATTCTGTTCACGGGCTCTTATGTCAGCTTGAGTTGGTCTGGGAGATCACCTGACTGACACCGCAGGACAAATTATTCCTGTCTGTTTTTTGAGCATTTCCTATGTGTTGCATGTTCTCTAGAAGACAACACGAGGTACAAACTTGCACACTTTTGACCATGTGTTTATCCATTCTTATCTCTTTTACCTCAGTCTTCTAGTCTGTTCATCCCTGACCAACCAACCAATCCATTCACTATTGCCTAAACTCCTTATGTCTATACTTCAGGTCACCAAAATGAAGGATAACATATATTTCTCACAACTCAGCTCATGAAGATTTCCTGAAGCATTGTCCTTTAGAGTCCTCTCTGAGTGGGGCCAAACCCCAAAAAGCAGGATAGAGGAAGATGGGAAGTAAAGCAAGAAAGGCATGATGGTGGACTGCCAAACTAACATGAGGTACAGTTGGTTCTATAAATTACTGGGACAGTGTGTTTGAGGAAGGAAGAAAACTTTGTCCAATGGCTGGAGTTTCATATTGAGGGTTAATGATTATGTACTTTAAGGTTGCATCTTGCATCAGAGTCCTGAGAACTTTGTTTTATTTTGCTAAGTTTTTTTGTTTTGTTTTGTTTTAATAGTCCCCGTATGAGTGAAATCATCTGATATTTTTCTTTAAGGCTTATTTCACTTAGCATTATCACCGCAAGCTCTGTCTAGGTTGTTACAAAGACAATAGCTGAGTAAAATTCCCTTGAATATAATAAATAGATCATCTTTATCCAATCACCCATTGACAGGCATTTAGGCTGACTGTATATCTTGGCTATTGTGACTTGTGCTGCTATATACGTAGGGGAGCAAATAATCTCTTCTGATTGCTGTATTTGTATTTTTTGGCTATTAGCCTAGGAATGGAATTGTTGGATCAAATGATAGTTCCATTTTTATTCTTTTGATGGATCGCCATACTGTTCTCCATAGAGGTTGCATTAATTTACATTACTACCAACAATGTAAGAGACTTCCTTTTTTTGCACACATTCACCAACACTGGTTTCTAGTCTTTTTGAAATAGAGTGATATTTTTAATGCTACATTTGTGGTAGGTGAAAGACTGACAGGTTTATTTTCAAAGGCATTTATCTTCCTGGTCATAAAAACAAAAATGCAAACTACAGTATCTTTAGAAAATAAAAATTACAAATAAAGCAAGTAATACTATGTATAGTCTTTCTATCCTTAAAAATGCTGACTATTTTCTCATATTTAATATTTTAATATATTGACATTTTGATTGCTGTATTATTTCATGATATACTTATAATATATTCCCCTGGTTGGAGACTAAGTTTTCCAGTATTAAAAATATTCATTAAATAACCACATCTTTGCAAAATGCATGATAAAATATCTTATTATAAAATTCCTGATGAAAAAATGTATATGCTTTGATGAGCATGCATGTCAATCTGAGGGTTCCCATAGTCTCCTACTCTTGCCAACCCTGAATATTATAATTTTTGAATATTTGCTAATGTGATAGAAGAAAAATATGAATCCTTTTAATGACCACAGGGAAAACTTTCATTTACTAAAAGAGCTGAAATTCCTCTCCAAATAAGTATAGAGCTAATATAATTTATCTGACACTTATGGATACTTATGACCAATTTTGAATAAGTATTGTAAATAAGTATTTTCTTCCTTATAACTGACTTTTCTAATGTAATTTTTAAAGTAACTTCCATCAAGAGGTTAAATCTATTTCCTCACCCTTTGGTCTTGGCTCATCTGTAACTTGCTTTGACCAATCGAGTGCAGAAAATGATATGCTATTTCTGAATTTGTGTCCCAGGAGACTTTATAGCACTTCTGTTTGCTCTCCTGGAACCCCGAGGCCACCATTGCCTAATTCCAGGCTGCCAACTGACGATGAGAGAAGCAATGCCCACGTATTTCATCACCTCCGAAGCTCCTAGTTAACTTTAACCTAGGGAACCAATAGGATTACATACTTACGCACAGACAGGAGTTCGTGTGCCATGAAACAGATGGCTCTTCAGAGTAGGAGCTCAGGAGCAGTGTGTTTCTATGTGTAGACAGAGACGTGCAACTTGAAAGCTATGACTTCTTATTGATCCAAGGATGATAACTACTGCTTCGGTAGGTGAGAAGTTTCCTTCATGGTGAACACAGGGCTCCTTAGCTCCTGAAAGTAAAGCTGGGTTTTCTAGGGACCTGGTGGCTGAAGTACAGAAAGAGTGAGGATTCTCTCTAACAGCTGTGGTGATTCAGGAAGGAAGGGTACTTGTTCTTATAATTCTGTTAGAGGCAAGGGAGAACTTACTGCTTTGTGGGTGCCGTGCAAGATAATTAGAATCAAACCATATAGTTGGCAGTTGTCCTACCTTAGCTGCTATGACTTCTGGTATAAGAACAAACAACAGTTGGTCCTCATTTGCTAATCGTGGTAAGGCGTGAATTTGTCTCACTATGCAGGAACCAAGCATGTGTTAGGAAATGACAAGTAAAATCTGAATGCTTAAATCATACCCCATTTTGTGAAGCACTATTATCTTTCAGAGAACTTTCACAAATATGATCTCATCTGAAACTCAAAACACATCCCTGAGGGAGGTAGGGTATATATTCCTAGCCACCTAAACAGATGAACCAGCTGGGCCCCAAAGACGAAAACATGATTCACCTAAGAACCTCTAACACAAAATCTCAGTTCTCACTTTTCCTTGTGTGATGCTTTTCTGGCTAAGCTGAGATGCACACTGACAGTGAGGCAGCATGGGATATGGAGGAAAAGTTTTTACTTTTTTTTTTTTTTTCGCTTAGGCGATTTCACATGTAGCTGATGCAGGACTTAGAAACAGATGGCTGACACCTGTGTTGTTAAAGCTGTTTTCTAGGAACAAGCAACACCCGGGTTTCCTGCATTCCAAAGACTGGTTTGTGCTTTCACTGATAAAACCTTAGAGCCCTTTGCTGGAAACTCATACAGGATGTTGCTGCTCAGATTTTCACGTGAGTAAGAATCACCTGGGGCACGGCGTTCAAATACGCTGTATGAGTCATTCATTCTGGCGCAGGAACTCAGATCTGCGTTTCTAACAAGTTCCTCGTTGATGCTGATGTTGCCTGTCCCCAGACGTCTGGTACAGTGGAAGAGACAGTAGAACAGATAGAATTGTTTTCGTGGTCATTATGTATTGTGAGCTGTAGAATGGAGACTTAGGGACTACAAATTTTAGAAACTGGCATCTTTATCGGGAAATAGGCTCAACGTTCAACATAAAGCTAAGGAAAATCTTTCTGAGTTGTACATCCACTGTAAGAAAATGGAAAATTTGATTTTGCTTTTTCCTTGCTTCACAGGAAACAGAATTTATGAATCTGGTGCTTAAACTTCAGCCTTTCATGGTGTGTACTCTGTAGCAGCCATAGTTCTAGACCCTGGGCAGAGAGCAGAATATTAAATGGACAATGTCCCTGCATATGAACTTGACAGGCTGGTGGTATTGGAAAGCAGGGTCAACTCAGACAAAATGTGAATATGTGATTGTGTAGGATGGTTTTAAGTGATGTGGAGTAAAACAGTTTTTAACTGATGGTGGGACGTATGGAGTTGCCATTTTAAATAGGAAGGCATTATTGAGAAAGGCATCGTTGAGAAAATAACAATGGAGTCGATGAGGAGGAGGTGAGAAAGTGAGCTGGGGGGATAACTTTACAGGCAAAGGGAACCATAAGTTCTTGAGGAGCCAGAGTTCCTGAGATGAGCACAGCTGATCTGTTTACAAAAAAGGCATAAAGGCCAGTGTCATTAGAACAGAGGGCAGGGGATGATGAGCTGAAGACAGGAGGAAAAGGGGGCAGCTTGGATAGAGCCTCAGAGGCTGTTGTATGGACTTTGGTCTTTACTCCAGTAAGATAGGATGCCATTGGATGGTTTTTTGATCTAAGGCGTGAGAGTGACAGGGTCTGATCTATGTTTTAAAACACCTGTGCTAGAAAAGTAGAGGCTAAAAGTAAACACATTTAGCCCATATAGAGACTATTAGTCACCCATTTGAATGACAAAGATACACGTATATAGATGAATTTTTTCTTCTTCTGTGTTTCCTTGGTGTGAACTAGGGATTTACTGACCAGGCTGTTTGTCTCTTGAAACTCCTGGCCGTTGGAGGATAGTAATATGATTTGCTTTCTTTTTTAATATGTATTTTTTAAAGTTTATGACTTCATTTTGTTTTGGCTGGATTACTGCTTCTTTATCATTTAAAAAATTAAGGGCTGTTGAAGGCAGTGGTATTTGAGGTTAACCTTCACTGATACAAACTGCTGAACAATTTAGCAGCTTTATTCCATTGTTAAGTTTTCCATCACAGATGGGTGTCTTTCCATTAAAATATAAATCAGGAGTGGCAGCAATTGTCAATGTTATTTTTCTTCTTATAATTCTAACTTGAGTATTAAAGATAGAAATTCTCCAGAGGATTCATATTCTGGGGATGGTAATTATGGAGCAGATAGCGTCATCCACCACTTTCTCCCTGATGGCAGACATTGCTAAATGATCACAGCTTTCTTTTTCACTGAGCCAGGATGGAGCATTGGAATCTTCATCAAAAAGCCACATATAGATGGGAGTTGGCATAAGTTCACATCTTTTTTGCCATTCGTGTGTGTAATCACTCTTCCTGATGGTTTAATTGGATCAGACAGGAAGCTGTGCTGCACAGTGGTGCGGCTGCAGTTGGATTTCTTCTTTGTCTTATCAAATCCCGTCTCCATCACTTGGCTGGCTCTTGAGCCCTGGACCTAAGGACTTTATATTTCTCAGCCTCAATCTCCTCCTCTCTAAAATGGAGAAAATGATAATGCTAATCTTATCAGGTAGCTAGGAGGATAAAAGAATACATATAAAGTGCCTAACACAGGGCCTCACCTGATTCACTTAAACACTTATTTAGTCTTAATCATTGTTACTTGAATTATAAATTAATTAATAAATTGATTTTTTTTAAGGAAAGATACAGGCAGGAATGAAGGCAAGCAGGCAAGCAGACAGGAAGAGAGGAGGAAGAAGCATTTTTATTTATTTTATTTAGTTGTGCATCTTGTTTGTGCCTCAGCCCCAGGACACAAACCTGAGTCCCTGAGGTGTGTGTGGACTGTGCTTAGGCCAGAGGCAGTTGACAAAGCCATTATTCCACCATGGCACACCAATAGATTGATATATTGAGGACAAAAATTATATTAAAATATCCTTTCTTTGCCTGCCTACTCCCAGACCTCCTTTTTAGCTTATAAGCCTGTTCATATAATCATTAGGAAAGGAAACATTTCTTTGAGACTATTCCCATAGCTTAAGAGTGTTATTAGAGCGTTTTGTCTTCTGGCTTTGGATATAAGTGGGGTTTAGTAGACGCACAATGGAGTCAAAAAGACAAGGATGGGCATGCCCTGGTGGCCTAGAAGATAAGTCCACTGTCTCTGGCTGGTGCAACCCACATACATCCCAAAATCCTGTGTTCATGACTTAGGGCAGGGTTCAGGGAGGGAAAACAACCAGGAACAACAGATAAATAAAGTAAACGAAATTATTCTTCCTCTTCTCCCTGCCTGCTTGTCTGTTTGCCTTCATCATACCTGCATCTTTCCCCTTAAAAAAAAAAAAGACTAGGCTGGAGGAGAGGATGTTGGTCTTACAGACTGGATCTAGCTTTTTTCATTGGGTCTAGCCATGGACATTCCTTTAGGAAGAAGACGCGTTAGTGATATGCCTAGTGATGTGTGTTCTATTTGGTGATTTATTTTTCCCCTGTAACATTGAGAGCTAATTGCTTTCTGTTATACCATTTCTATGGGAAACTATACCATAGTTTCCTAAAGAGTTTTATGTACTGTCTAGTATTTTAGTCATAAAATCATTTCCTTTTGATTTTGGAGTCCCTATTTTAAAAAATCAATTAAAATTATGCTGTAAACCTATGTTCATCAATGACTGACCATTGTCAAGGAAGGTGGTGATAAAGAGGGCCAGTCTAATATTTGCTTTTTTTGGTTTCTTGGTATCTATACCACAAAAATCACCTTCTTTGTTGAAGGGGACATGTCTGAGTGCCAAGTATTGGGACTCAAGTTTGTTGAAGATCCTTTCAGCAGTGTTATTAGAACTTTTATTCCATTTATTGAATCCAAATCTTTTTAGAGACATGGGGTGTGTGTGTGTGTATAAGTTTGATCTTAGAACAACTTCTTTAACTTAAGGGCCTTGTTATGACTTTTTGGCCACAGAAAGGTATTTTCTGTTGTGGGGTAATGACATTTTCTTGCACTTCGTGACCACTGTGGTCTTGATCTTTCATGGATGACCAGTATACATCCTCTGACGCTTTACTTGACTACCTCTACCAATGACAGAGCAATAATTGATGGAAGTGCTGTTGATGATTTTCCTGCCGAGACTAAGTGGACTTTAAAATCCTTCCAGTGAGATATAACAAGGTGATGGAAGAGGGTACTTAAAAAAAAACATAGTCATCATCTTTGGTCTAAATCAAACTTGTTTTTGAATTCATTTCACTAAGATTCTGGTTTTATTTTTGAACAGAAGACTTATACCATAATTGGTGCTGCTTTTTAAGGTAGTTCAACATTTTTTTCTTAGTTACTCTCAATATTTTCTTTTTCTGTAACTTTTTTTCCTCCAGTTTCAGTGTTATTTATTCTCTTGGGAATCACTAATTCCTGAAACTTAGGATTCTTGTCATTTTTATTTAAGGCCATGGTCAACCATTACTTCCCTGAAATTGCCTCTCATTATCATTCTTCTTTTCTGGAACTCCTTGTAGATACATATTAGAGCTGTTCTTTTATGTTCCATGCCTCTTTTTTATATTTCACAGTTCTTTACTTCTCTTTGTTTCATTCTGGATTCCTCAAAGGTATCTTCCAGTTCATTAAGTTTCTCTTAAACTAAGTTTAATTTGCTCTTGATATGTATACCTCTTTTTAATTTCAATGCATGTGTCTACATATATATATATACATACATATATATGTGTATATATACACATATATATAGAGAGAGAGGCATTATATGGTGATTTGTTTAGTTTTCTCTTCATAATTTTAAATAATGTCTCATTTCCCCCCTTAGGCTTTTGACTATCCTTTTAATTTCTTGAGTAAAAGATGGTATATTATTACCTATGTTCTACTCCTGAATTTTATTGTCCATATTCTTTTACGGTGTCTTACTCTCCTTAGGAATTTGATTCTTCCATATGTGGGTTAATAAATTTAAATATTTATATTTTCTTTTAGATTGTATACTACAAGTCAAAGTTTTTTTGAATACTTAGGTTGTTTCTAGCACACAGTGGATTGTTTCCTTGTGCATTTTGTCATTTTGGGTAATAGTGTGGATTTGTTAGATGGAAAGTAACTGTTTTCATGTCTGACATTTGGGAATTCCCCTTCTCTGTAAGCCCAGCTGTGCCTCTCAATCAGCGTTCCACAGGTTTCATTTAGCATTTGTAGGTGGTTATACTGGGAGTATTTTCAAAAGTGTGAATAGGAGTAAACCAGTAAAAACTGAGGGAGAGGAAGGGAGGTGCTTGGTAAATTCTAGAGAACCGAAAACATGTCTTCACTATTGGAGGATAGCGTTCAAGGAACTAGCTTCATTTTACTAGACTCAACAAACATTATTGAGATCATTGATCTCTCCCACTACCTTGAGAACGAGTCAAGGACAATGTCATAACAGATACAACTTTCTAGTTACAGGCAAGGGATGGGTCCTTGATACAGTCAAGCCTTCTGGGAAGCAGATGCAAGGGAAATGTTAGAAGTAAAAGATAATTTATTGGGATTGATATAGATAAGAGAACAAGAAGAGAACAGGGCAAGGCAAGGGTAGATTTCAGTTTGCAATGCTGGTGTCACATTTGGGAAAGCTGGAAGTTCAGTAGGAAGAATCTTAGCCTGGGTAACAATTCTGAGAAAATAGTCACTAAGCAAACAGGGCACTGCACTTAGCAGGAACTGCATCAAGCAGAAAGGACCAGGCCACAGTGCCCTGCTCAGCGCTGTCCTCTATAACTGGCAAGGGCTGTCTGGTGAGAACACAGCCTTGGTGTAAGTGCTGTAGTGGCTCTCAAAGGTCAGTCTCACCCCTTGTGACAGATTCTTTCTTGCACCTCTATAAACTGGACTCTGGTTTATGTACATGTCAACATGTGAATTTAATTGTTTTGTCTCTGTCAGTAAGAATTTGTTCATTTCTGAGTCCTCGGTAGCTAAGCCTGTAAAATTGAGGATAGGAACCACATCATGACAACTCTATCTTGGTAATGTCCAGTAGGTCTTAGGTCTCTTAGCATCTTTTTGACCTGTCTTTTTTAGACAAAATCCTCTGTTCATTGTGCCACATAGGCCTGCCTTTTCCACTCTCAGTTCCCACTATCTCGTCCTTTTTGTCTTGGTGATCCAGACATCTTTCTTATTCACGACACACTTGTTGATCTCTCTTTAGATTGGAGGAGAAGGCTAGATATTATACTCTTAGAAAACTTTGAGAATAATTGTCCTTAAAGAGATTTGAGCTTTTAAATTTATTTTCGGTGTGTTTAATACTACAGTTGATAAGTTTATTTGGCTAGTACAAATCCAAGAAGTATCTCTATAACTAGGAACCATAAAAAACATTTTCCCCTTTTCCAATCCCTAACACAAACTGCATTCTCCCAGCTCTTAGGTTCCCTCTGTCAGAGGCCAACAGGCAGGGTGGAAGAAGCTGGTACTCAAGAATAATGTCTGTTAGGAAGGAGATTTTATACATTCTCTAGTGTGGCCCTTTAGAGGGTTTTGTTAGATTGAAGCAAATAAATAAAAATACATCAATATAAAAAATACTAGCTGATTACTATCATAGCCTTCCTCCTAATTTTTTTTTAATTGCTGAAAGATTTCTTAACACGTCATGGAAAAATTGGTCATATAATTTGAACCTTTCAAATTGCATGCTGTTAATTTTTTTTCAAACAGGGAATGGAAGTGAATCATTGTGAATGAGTCACTTATGTTCCTTTTGTGCGTTACCCACCACAAGACTGTTAAGTTCGCACACATCTCGCCTTGACGTTCTTGAGAATAAAGCAACATGTCTTTGCCTTTGTGGTTCTTCTTTTCTTTTCTTATTTGAGAGCACACAGAGAGACTGGGATTAACAGTTAACCTGCTCAGGCCACACTCCTCTCATTATTTCTGTTGCTCATGCACAGGGCATCATGACCTAAGATAGTCTATGCCTGGGATGGCTAATGTGGTACCTGACATTGAACAGCAACATTCCTAGTGTCAAGGAGTTCTTTTTTCCTTTATTCCCCAAGGAGAATTGTAATTTTATTAAACTGCATTAAATATTCCTTGTCTTCATTTGGACTGAAGTGAAGTGTTCTTGAGATATGTAATATTTTAAAGCAAGTGATGTAGACACACCTGACTCAAAACCATGTCCTCCTGGGGAACTGAGTCAAGCTCTCAAGTATCTAAGTGAGGATGTTCAAGAAAAATAGAATTTTATGTGACAGGATGGTAAAAAGGAAAAGGAAGGATGTGAATGGATACTGAGAAAATATGGTCAGGGACACAGATCCTTCTTTTTTATAGTAATATTTATTATTTCTTTAGTTCATTCATGATGGTAAATCCATTTAGTGTGTTTAAATTGCATCTCAGTCTATATTTCACACCACACCCACCACTAGAGTTCCAGTGTCCCTTACCGCCACTTTTCCTCTCACCCACCCCTGTCCCTCATAGCCAGTCCCTGAGCTCTCTTATTGTTGGAATTCTTTTGTTCATTTCTTTTGTTTCATTATACTCCACATATGAGTGAAACCATCTTGTTTCTTTCTAAGTTGTGTCACTTAACATGATCCCCTCCAGTTTCATCCAGATTGTTGCAAAGGGCACAATTTCATTTTTTAAAAAACGGTGCTGTAGAATTCCATTGAATTCTTGTTCATCCAGTCATCTGTCGATGGGCATTTAGGTTGTTTCCATATGTTAGCTATGGTGAATTGTGTTGCTACGAATACAGGGGTGCAGACCTTTTTCCTGATTAGAGGTTTTGTATCCCCTGGGTATATGCCTAGGAGTAGGATTGTTAGATCAAATGGTAAAGTCATCTTTATTTGTTTGAGGAATCTTTATACTGTTTTCCAAAGAGGTTTCATCAATTTACATTCCCACCAACAGTATAGAAGGGCTCCCTTTTCTCCACACCCTCTCCAACACTTGCTATTTCTAGTCTTTTTGCTGTTAGCCATTCTCACTGGTGTGAGGTGGTATCTCATTGTAGCTTTTATTTGCATTTGTCTGATGAGTAATCTATAACCTTTTTCAGGTGTCTATAAGCCATCTGTGTGTCTTCTTTAGAAAGGTGTCTTCAGCTCTTTCGCCCATATTTTGAGTGGGTAATTTTCTTTTTTATTGTTCATATGTTTGAGCTCTTTGTATATTTTAAAAATTGAACTTTAGCTAATGTATTTTGTGTGAATATCTTCTCTAGTTCTGTGGGTTGTCTTTTTGTTTTAGTGATGGTTTCTTTTGCTGTGCAGAGCTTTTCAGTTTGATGTAGCCCTAATTGTTTAGTTTTGCTTTGGTTTCTTTCTGTTACTGTTCTGCTTTCAAAGACCTCTTTGAGGTTGAGGTCATGGAGTTTTTTTCTTATATTTTGTTCAAGGTATTTTATGGCTTTGGGTCTTATGTCCAGGCCTTTGATTCATTCTGAATTGGTTTTTATAGTTAGCAATGAAGAGTAGTTTCTTTTATTTTTTTGCAGTTTTCACATGACCATTTATTGAATAGACTTTCCTTCCTCTATTGTATGCTCTTGGCACTTTTGTCATAGACTGTTTAGGTATGGTTTTATTTATGAGTCTCTATTTGATTCCACTGATCAATGTGTCTGATTTTGTTCCAATACCATACAGTTTTGCTGACGATTGCTTTGTAGTATGGTTTGATGTCCGAAAGTGTGATGCCTCCACTATTCCTTTTCTAATCTTAGAATAGTTTTGGCTATTCAAGGATTTTTTGTGGTTCCATACAAACTTTATTAATTGTTTCATTTCCTTGAAAAATTTTCCTGGGATTTTTATGGGAATTGTTTTGAACCTATATATTGCCTTGAGTAGAATGGCCATTTTTACTATGTTGATTCTTCCAACCCACAAACATGGGTTGTTGTTCCATCTCTTTGCGACATTTTTGTTGTCGTTGTTAGGGTCCTGTAGTTTTCATTGTAGAGGTGTTTACCTCATTTTTCAAATTAGTTTCAAGGTATTTGATCTTCCTTGGTGCTATAGCGAATGGGATTTCTTTCTTAATTTCTTTCTCCTCTGTTTCATTGTTTGCATTTAAGAATGCTACTGATTTTTGTGTGTTGACACTATATCCTGCCACTTTGCTCTATTCATTTATTATTTCTAGCAGTTTTTTCCTGGAGTCTTTAGAGTTTTCTAAGTATAGTTTCATGTCATCTGTAAATGATGATAGTTTTATTTCTTCTTTTCCAATTTAGATTCATTTAATATCCTTATCTTGACTGACTTCTTTGACCAAGACTTCCAGAACTATGTTGAATAGTAGTGGTGACCTTGTCTTGTTCCACATTTTAGGGGAAAGGTTCTCAGTTTGTCACCATTTGTTCTCATGTTGGCGGTGGGTTTGTCATATATTGCTTTTATTTTGTCAAAGTATGTGCCTTCTTTTCCTATTTTGGTGAGAGTTTCTTTAAATCATGAATGGGTGTTGAATCTAGTCAAATGCTTTTTCTGTGTCAATTTAGATGATCGTGTTGTTTTTGATTTTCATTTTGTTGATGTGTATCACATTTCTTTGCATGTGTTGCACCATTCTTGTATTTCTGGAGTAAATCCCACTTGGTCATGGTGTGTAATTTTTTGATTTATTATTGAATTCTATTTGCCAGGATTTTGTTGAAGATTTTTGCATCTACTGTCATCAGCAATATTAGTCTGTAGTTTTCTTTTGCTGTCTTTTAAAATTTTGGAATCAAGGTAATATTAGTCTCAGGGAACATATTTGGGAGTTTTCCCTCATATTCAACTTTATAGAAGAGTTTAAGGAGAATGGGGATTAGCTCTTTGAATACTTGATAGAATTCTCCAGTGAAGCCATCTGGTCTTGGACTCTTGTTTTTGGGAAGATATTTTTCTTAGTACTCCAACTTCTGTTCTTCCGATTGCTCTATTTAAGTTATCTATGTCTTCCTGCTTGGTTTTGGTAGGTTGTAGGATTTGAAAACTTGCCCATTTCTTCATGATTGTTCAGATTTGTTGGCATATAAGTGTTCATAGTGGTCTCTCATATTCTTTGTATTTCTGTGATGTCAGTTGTTATCTCACCTCTTTCATTTCTTATTTTTGTTATTAAGGTTGTCTCTTTTCATGAGTCTTGCCAGGGGTGTATTATTATTTTTATTTTTTTAAATAATCAATTTTTGGATTAATTGATCTCTTGGATGGTATTTTTGTTTTCAATTTCATTTATTTCTGCTCTGATTTTTATAATTTCATTTCTTCTGTTGATTTTTGGTTTCAACTGATCTCTTTCTAGTCTCCTCAGAATTTTCCTCTCAGAACTGCTATTGCTGCATCTCACATGTTCTGGTAGCTCATCTCTGAATTTTCATTTGCTTCCAGATAAGACTTATTTTCATCTTTAATTTCATTGATGAACCAGTAGTTGTTCAGAAGCATATTTTTAATCTCCTTATCTTGTGGTTCTTCTAGTTCTGTATTTTTGGTTCATTTCTAGTTTTATGTCCTGTGATTAGAAAAGATGCTTTCTATGATTTGAATTTCACTAAATTTGCTGAGACTTGTGTTTTGTCCCAAGATGTGGTCTATTCTTGAGTGTTCCATGAACATCTGAGCAGAATATATGTATTCTTTTTTGTTGGGTAGAACGCCTTGTATATGTCTGTTTGGTCCACGTGATCTATTGTTTCAGTTAGGGCCCTTGTTTCTTTGTTGGTTTTCTGTCTGGATGATCTATTGATGTAGATGGAGTGTTAAAGTTCCCTGCTATTATTGTGTTACAATCTATGTCTGCCTTTAGCTTTGTCAGTATTTGTTTTATATATTTAGATGGTCCTATATTGGGTGCATATATGTTGATAATAGTTATTTTTTTTCTTGATGGTTTACCCCTTCATTTAAAAATAGTGTATCCTTGCCTCATGATACCATTTTCAATTTAAGTTTGCATCTGATATTAGTATTGCGGTCCCTGATTTTCTTTGATCCTTGTTGCCTTGATATATTTTCCCATAGCCTGTGAATTTCATTCTGTGTTCATGATTGGATTTGATATGTGTTTCATGTTGACATAATATTGATGGGTCCTGCCTTTTTATCCATCTAACCACTTTATGTCTTTTGATTGGTGAGTTCAGTTCATTCACATTTAGAGTGATGACTGAAATGTAGGTCTTTACTGCTGTCATTTGAGCCTTTGTTTTTTGTTTGTTTTCTCTGCCTATTGCTTCACTTCCTGTGTGTTTAGGTTCACTTTTTCCTTTGGATGGTATTCAGTGTTCTGTCAGTTTCATCTGCTTCCCAGCTATGTCTCTCCAGATTTGGGTTTTGTGACTGTCTCATTGGTTAGCTCTAACTGTCCTGCTCATAAGATTTTTCTCCCCCCCTTTAGTGGTTTTTGTTGTTACTGTTCACTCCTGTTGGGCTCATCCTTGTTCCTGCTTTTTCTTTCCTATATATCACCATTTTCAAGTTTTGGTGAATCCTTGTTTTTGTTTTTTCTGCTGTAGGACTCTATGGATACTTCTTAAATATGCCCTTTCAGGACGAAGAATGCATCCAGGAGGTCTTCTGAAGTTATTTGATATTTAATTTTATAGCTAAGTGCCCATTCCTTGTGAGTTAATGATCCTGTGAATGAATACCGACTTAGGAATTTAATCTAAGACTTCGTGCCTACCACAGGCACAAAAAGTCTAATGCAGACAAACACTTCTATGCGTTTCTTCCTGCTAATATCTCAGTGTCCTATAATTACAACCCATTTATGTTTCCAAGGGCAGATATTTATCTTGAAATTAATATATATATATACACACATATATGTATGTATGTATTGACACCTCAGAGAGAAATGTACTCTGGCATCTAATTAAGCAAAACTAGTAAACATGCAGAAATCAATGAAGAACATGACAAAACAGATGATAAAGTCCACCAGTGTCTGTACTTCTGAATATATGCATAGGCAGATTAGCTCTCTAACCAAGTTAATGTTAACTGCTCTTGCTTATAATTGTTCTGCTCCAAGTGTTTATATAATTATGCCATTCTTTTTCTTGGGGTGTTTTGGTTAGATAATTCAACTAGATGTTTATTCAAATGAATAAATAGAACTGTAATTGACTGGGGATGATGCCAGCACTGAGATTATTATTAAGGTTATAGGTTTTAGCAAAAGTTGGATTAAATGCTGATTATACCTAAATACTCCAAGAATGTTATTAAAACATGTTTGAGTTGTGCCCTGGTCGAGCAGCAGTAGAGTCAATCTCCTCCAAAGGATCAAACCATGTGCCCCTGGGTTCAAATCCTGGGTCCAGGGGGAATTTTCTTTCTGCCTGGCTACCTACTTGCCTTCATTCCTACCTGTACATTTCCTTTTAAAAAAAGTCTTTGGAAACACTATCTATATATACATTTACACAGAGAGAGAGAGAGAAAGAGAGAGAGAGAGAGAGAGAGAGAG
>RJWH01002023.1:0-278338 GCA_004363575.1 Solenodon paradoxus | reverse complement strand
CTCTTTACCAAAAAGAAAAGAGAAAAAAGGAAAAAATGAGATCATCTTGACAGCCCTTCCTGGCCTGGCACACGTGTGTAGCTCAGCAGGGCCTTTCTGGTATGTGACCTCTTTGATTTTTAATTTCCTGCCCCATTCTTCCCCAGGGAGAGAAAAGGGCGTCATCCCCATTCCGAAGGATCAGAGAGGAGGAAATTGAGGTGGATGCTCGGGTGGCAGACAACTCCTTTGATGCCAAGGTGAGGGGAGACGGTTCCCCTTTCTAGAGCAGGGTGGGGTGGAAGAGGACCACTTGTCTCGACTTGGTGGAAAACTCCAGGTCCAGGTCGCCTTACGCACAGAGAAGAAAGTGCCAGGCCCTGCCGCCCTGCATGTTAACCCCTCTTCCCGTTTGCCAGCGTGGTGCAGCCGGAGACTGGGGAGAGCGAGCCAATCAGGTTCTGAAGTTCACCAAAGGCAAATCCTTCCGGCACGAGAAGACCAAGAAGAAGCGGGGCAGCTACCGGGGAGGCTCCATCTCTGTCCAGGTCAATTCTATTAAGTTTGACAGCGAGTGACCCGAGACCCGTTGTGACAAAGCGGGGTCTATAAGTCAAGACCACGTACTCTTTCCTCGTGGACTTACGAGCCCTCAGCACTGTCGGGAGGGTTTTGGTGAGGACGGCAGTTTACAGTAGGTCTGAAGACCGCTCTGACATTCTCTCCTGTCCTTTCTGTGTTCCGTAGTTTTGTACAGATTTGTTTCTGAACATTGAGTAGCAAGGACAAGAGGAACATTCTTTTTTTTAAGAAAATTCATTTTAGTTGTCCCCTTCCCCTGTTCCATCAAGTCCTCATATTGAGAAAATTTGTATATTTTATATTAAATCATTTCCTGTTGATTTTTGTTATGATTTTTGGAAATGGGTTCTCAGATAAAGTCTTAGCTATTGCTCAAGAATAGTAAAGGTTTTGTGTATGAATTGTTCTGATTGGAGATTCTGCTATGAGTGCGCACATGTCTGCTTTTCACCCCACCTGCCCCTTGGCTCTGGTGAGGGCGTGGACTTGAGGACGTGGTGTTTACATCTGTCGAGCACACACTCCGCAGCTCGTCCTCATTCACCGGGTCTAGAATGGAAGTTCTCAGCAGGCGTGGATTAGCTACTTTTTGAGACAAAATTTTCCTGTTTTATGACAGGCAAAATTCTGTTAGAATGTGAATGCCATCGTTAGTCTGAATAGTTTGTTTTCTGTAATTTGTCACTATGACATGTTGTGCAGTACATGTTTTGTTTAATTTGAAAGCATAAACTTTATTCAAAGACCATTTTTGATGACTTGATTCTCATTAGTGTTGAGGACAAAAATGAGACCTGTGTCATTTCATTTTTATATGTTTTGAAGAACAAAATAATGTAATCTGAAAAGCACATACCACTTGAAATTTCAGTCTTGGAAGCAATGATGACACAAAATAGTTTTATTAACTCTTATGTGGTCGGGAATCAGTGATCAAGAAGGTGCAAGAAGAAAAACCGTTAATTAGCCTCAGTCTTTGGTAGGAATGATGTGGTGGTTAGATGAGTTTGTAGGTGACCTGTGTGTGTGATGGAGATGGGAAGAACCCCTATGAGGTATAACCCCTGGTAAGACTTAAGTAGACTGGGGAAGCATCTTACCAGGACTCTTGTTTCTGTAGTTGGCACAGGGGAGCCATGACTGTCAGTAACAGTGGCGGGAGCAGTAGAAGACAGTGAGCAGTGGTAGCGATCCATCCCGAGGCCAAGCTGGCCGATTGGCCAGTTGTAGGTAACAGCAGTGCTCAGCCAGAGCAAGACGGGAGAGAAGCCGGCCAGTTTCTTGGACGCTGGGCTGTCCTCTGGGGAAGTGCACCCTCGCTTCACAAATGGGGTGTAGGTCTCAGATGAACTCCCCCCACCGAGCTCTCTATTCCTGAAGTAACCTAGTAACAGCCTGGTTTTCGATGGAACTGCCTCTAGGGAGAAAACACTGTTCGTGCTGACAGACATTTCAGTCCGCATGATAAAAAGTTCTACAGCTCGTCACAAAATAATAAACTGGTTGGCTTATGGTGTGTCTTGGGAGTTTTACTGTTTGTGCAAATGCTTCCTACCTCCCACTCAAACCAGAACAACGTGGGTATTGGCTGGAGGGCTGGGATCCGGACTTGGGAGGCCGCTCCAGAGCCTTGTCCGTTCGATGGCTCTTGGCCGTGTCTTGTCTCCTGGTTACTTTTCCAGGCAGTAGTCCAGCCTGCGCACACTCTTGGGGGTTGGCAGGACAGCCTAATGACTGACAGCCCGCAGCGCCTCGTGTGGCCTGAAAACTGATCGTGGGCATGCCCTGGTGGCTCAGGTGGGTGTTCACTGTGTCAGGCCCGAGGACCAACCCAGGGAATAACCAGAAACAAATTACGGTGCTTCCTTCTCTTCCTCCATCCCTCCCAATTATTTTCTCTTATTTATTTATTTGTTTTGCATTCTCAAAGGGCTTAAAGGAAATGCACGCGCGCAGCCGGCGTCTCGGATGCTGAGTGCAGCTTGGCTGCAGCCAGGCGATGTGAAGCCCAAGGACTTTGGTTGCCCGTGTGGCGTGGAGGGCAACCAAAAATAAACACAAAGATGCTTCTTCCTCTCCCTTACTCTAAAAAAAAGGAATATATGCCAGGCCTTCCTTGGCCCACAGTCTAAATAAAATACCTCTCTGTGACACACAAGTTTGCTAGCCTGAAAATTAGGATCACCCGGGGGACGTGCCCTGGTGGCCTCGCCAGTAAGGCTGCCAGACTGGTGTTCTCTGGTGGGGTCTGGGTGTTAGGTTGTTTTTTGTGTTTTTTTCAATCCTTGCAGACTTGAATGAGTAACTGGAGTTGAGAACTGCTAATCTGGTGCGCCCTGGTGGAGTAGCAGTTGGGTCAGTCGCCTCTGAAGGAGCACTGGCCACATACCCCTGGGTTGGAGTGGAGGAGGGGTGGGATGGGGTGGGAGGCAACCAATTTGAATAACTAAAAATTAAAATGCTTCTTCCTCTTTCTTCTTGTCTTCCTATTTGCCTTCATTGCTGCCTGTATTTTTCCTTTAAAAATAAAACTGCAAACCTAAGTGTTTGAAAAGAAATGAGTTGGTATTTTTTCTTCCCTCAAATTTATTTCCTCTGTGATCTAATATCTTAGTAATTTGATGAGGGAAATCTGAAGTCCATATTGGAGAGGTTCTGGAACTCCAGGGTGTCTTAGGCTGTAAAGGATTGGCCTGTCCTAGTGGACCAGGTTTGCCCAGCAGGCAGGCTAAGAGAGGGAGCCCATCTAGCTGGAGCCTTGGGTGTGAGAGACTGATGCAGACACTGGGAAGGACTGGCTGTCCCTTCATTGGGAATGACAATTCCATGATTGGGCTGTGTCATAGGCGAGAGTGTAATGCAAGAACTGAGGCCACTACCCACTCCGGCTGAGGACCTTGCATTCAGACCTTGGTTGTGGGATTCCCAGTGATGACAGGGTCCCATGCCCCACTGGGAGGCCCTAAGGGCAGGGGTGGAAGGGAGTTGTGGAAACTTGAAACTGCAGGAAAAAAGAATAAGGACTGTTGATGGTGTGGGTGAGATGGGCACCTTGGCTGGAAGGACGCGGTTGGCTGGCTTTAGTGATTTTCATTGCTGCTGCTTCCCTTGGTTTGGATTGCTGGTCCCTGCACCAGATCTTTGCTGTGGGTTCTGGTGGTGGTTGTCGAATTTCTCGGGGAGCTCCTCAGGAGACTTTGATCTGGAAACACCGTGTGGCTAAAGGAAGCCTCTGACTCTTCATGCCATGTGTGGAGAGACGAGGCACATTCTTGGATTTCCACATTGTTGAAGCAGACATTCTGTGGTATAATGTTCATGCTGTACCGGTCCATGTTGGTAAATGTCTGGCTGGGGATTCTCTGGGGCCATTCTGTTTTATTAGAGGTGCTGAAATCTGAGGTGGACAGCTGTTACCAGCAGGGCCTTAAATCATCACCTCACTGCTGTAATCACAGCATGTGGATGAAAAAAAAGGGTCTTGGCGCCCCCTGGTGGAGTAGCGGTTAGGCGCATGCCACATCCATCCCAAGGTCCCGCCCTTGAGCCCTAACAACCTACATGAACAGCTAAACAAAATGCTGCTTTCTCGCCTCTCTTCCTGCCTGCTTATCTCTGCTCGCCTTCATCCCTGCCTGTACCTTTCCTTTAAAAGAAAAAAAAGAGAATCGGCCTGGAAAGTCCCAGGGGCCGGCCCCTCTTCATATGGTCATCAAAGAACTGCATTGGGAGGTCAGTCCTGAAACCCCTTGGAGAGCCTGTTTTCAAACCTGCTTCGGAAGTCTCTCTGGAAATGCAGTTTCTTTAGTGTCCATGCTTCCATCTCCAGTCGTTCCTGTTACATCTAATAGTGTAAAGTGAAAATTAAATTTTGGTCTCATCTTACCTTTGGCCTTGTTTCCTGGGACTTGATTCTTTCTCTCCTTCCAGAGAGTTCCTCTGTGTCTTCTGCTACGGGCCTCCTCATACCGTGTTCCTTATTCACATGGGTAGTTTGCTGTGTGCAGTGTCTGATAGCTCGGGAGCTCACCTCGTAACGGCTGCTCATTTGTAATGACTGCATTCTGCTTCTGCTTGGAAATAGCATCTGCTGCTGAAACTCGCACCTTCCTGGTCCACGTTGAGGTTGTTTCAGTGTTTTGGTTTTACAGAGTGAAGCAGAGCATAGTCTTCTTTCTGTGAGGCATAGAGGCTCTGCGGATATGCCTGCCTTCCAAAGATGAATGATTTGTAGTTCCAACCACAATTTAGGAGAGAAAGTGCCTCTTTGCTCTCTTGCCAACACTTAAATTGATTTTTTTACCACTTGGAGCAATGAAAATGCTATTTATTTTTTAAATTGTGGTAAAACATTAAGTTTACCATCTTAGGTACATCCTGATGGAGCAAAGATTAGGTCAGTCGCCTCCAAAGGAGCAAGCCACATGCCTCCCTGGGTTTGAGTCCCAGGTCCGGGGGGAAACAACCACTGTGGAAAATTGAATTGAAAAAAATAACAAAAAATGCTCCCTCCTTTCTCATCCTGCCTGTTTTTTGTTTTTTTTTGTTTTTTTGAATTTTTGCATTTGTATAACCCTTCCCACTCTTGTTTGCTTTCTTAACAGACCTCCATTCTCCATTCAGTTGCAAAACTGAATTGCTACATACATGCAGCTATTGTGTTACATATATGAGACAGTTTAGCAAATTGTCTAACAGTGTTTACAAGGAAGGTTGTTGGACCTCTCCAGTGGTCTTCCTTGTTTAAAAGCACATTCTCTCATCCTGTCTGTAAAATATGACCACCCCAGAGGATTTTTGTGGGAGTAAAAAAAATTTTTTTACAGAAATGAGGGGAAAGAGTGGAAGGAAGAAGGAAAGAAAAAGGAAGAGGAGGGAGGGAGGGAAAACAGAAGGGTGGGGAGGAAGAAGCATTCATATTTATTTGTTTTTATTTTGGTCCCAGCCCTCTCCCCAGCCCCTATTGCTGGCCCAGGTCCCTGCATGGTCTACACACCCATATGAGCCACCTGAGCCACAGGGGAGCACTCTCCTGAGCATTTATTGCCAGTTTAGAGACTTTTCCCAGTTTAGGCTCCTTTGTTACTTGGTCAGGTTTTCATCCAGTGAGGACATCGGTCAGGGGAACCTCTAGTGCAGCACTCGGCACAAGTTATCTTGTTTCTCTGTAAACTCACTAGCAGTAACACTCCCCCCCGCCCCCCCCCCCAAAGGAAGGTACAGACAGGAAGAGAGAGGAAGAAACATTTTTATTTATAGTATTTAGTTGTTTTTCTTGGCTGTTTCTCCACCCCTGGTCTTGAACCAGAGACCGGGTGGACTACACCCAGTGGATTAAATCACCAGGCCACCAGGATGCTCCACACTTACTCTTTATACCTTAAAAAAAATAAGTCCTCGCAAATGTTTTTCTAGCACACCCACTTCACACTCTTAGAAGAAACAAAAGGACGGCCATTATTGTTGAACAAAAGATAAGGGGAAAGGCCAGCTGTCTGGCCAAAGAGTTGATCCACTCCAAGATTTCAAACTACATTCATTACAAAGTGGTAGCAATCAAATCACATTGGTACTGTAATAGAAACACGTGTGGGATATAATCGAGGGCCCAGAAACAAACGCATACATGTATGGTCAGTTGATTTGCAGCAAAGGAGTCAAGAGCATGGAATGAAGAAAGGAATATCATCAAAAAATGATATTGGGAAAACCCAGAAGCCACATGCAAAAGAATGAAACTCAATCACTCTCTAAAACCATACGCAAAAAATAATTCCAAATGGATTAAAACGAATATAAAACTGGAAACCATAAAATACATAAGAAGACATAGGCGATATGTTCCATGACATGGCCTTGGTCTTTGGGGATGTGACTTCACTGTTGAGGGAAATAAAATGCCACAACAAACAAATGGGACTACATTAAACTAAAAAGCTTCTGCACAGTAAAAACAACTACCACTTGAAGGAAAAGACAGAAGATACTTGTATATCCTACATCTGACAAGAGCTTAGTATCCTAGGTATATAAAGAATTCATACAACTCAAAAGCAAGCAACTTGAGGAAAAAATGGGCAGGAGATCTGACTAGACACGTCTCTGAAGAACACATAGAGATGGCCAGCAGCACATGAAAAACATGGTCAGTTATTATTAAGCAAATGCAAATCAAAACCACAATAAGATGGCACCTCATACCTGTGAGTTGACCTGTATCAAAGTCAAAAAAAAACGTGTTGGTGCGGGTGTGGAGAAAAAGGAAACTTGCACGTTGCTGGTGGAAATGTAGATTGGTATAGCCACTGTGGAAAATTATATGAAGCTTCCTCGAAAAGTGAAAATTAGAACTATCATAAGATTCAGCAATTCCACCTCTAGGTATCTATCTGAAGAATATGGAAGCACTAATTTGAAAAGATATATGCACTGCTATGTTCATTGAAGCGCTATGCACAGTCGCCAAGTGCCCATCCACATAATGGTGGATTAGGAAGATGCAGTCTATATACACATACTGGAATATGACTCAGTTGTATTAAAACTGTGGTTCGGCATTTCAGGCTGGAGGCTTAGGCACAAACTGTGAAAGCCATGGACCCAGGCTCAAGACTGAGGGTCGGAGGTGGCAAAAAAAAAAAAAAAAAAGAGATTGGCATTTGGGACAACATGGGATGGGACTAGAGGGGATGATGTTAAATTAAGTAAATTAGGAGAAAGACAAATACTAGATGTTTTTACTCATTTGTGAAATACAAAGCAAATGATCAGACAAAAAGAAAAGGATAAGCTTTGGACTCTGACAACAGAACTGAGGTTACGGCGGGAATGAGTAGAAGGTGGGAGTATACAGGAGTGAGGGTTCAGGGGGCAGGGACTAAGAATTGTTAGTAAGATGGTGGGGGTGCAGTGTGATGGAATACCTTTGGCAGAGTGAACCTGCACTCCTAAAACTTACTTATTGTTGCAAAACAATGTAACCGCAATAAAAAATGGATTACAAAGAAAAAAAAGGTGACCACTGAAGCAAGAAGGAGCCATGGTTAAGCCAAGATCTCCAAAAATTTAAGCATTCATAAAGGCAGTCTGGTATTAAAATGTTTCCTTTTGATTTTCTGCCATGAAGATAGTTTCAGAAAAGGAATTTTTTCTATTGGGGAGGAGGGCCTTTAGGGTGGATCAAGTGGAGGGTTGGCAAGAGAATACTAAGTCTGATAGTGTTCAATGGCAACGGCCCTTCTTTTTTACAGTGCTTTTTTTTTTTTTTTTAAAGAGGAAGACATGCAGGAAGAAGCATTCATTTAGTTGTTTTCCTTTCTTTTTTACATTTATTTATTTGATTTAGTTGTTCATCCTGGTTGTTCCCCTGGCCTTGGGTCTTGAACCCAGGTCCTTGGGATAGATGTAGACTGCGTCCGTTGGCTTTATCCACTAGGCCACTAGGGCATGCCTATTTAGCGACTAATCTTTTAGTAATCCCCTTCTTCCCCTTTCTGTCTAAGCTACAAACCTGGGTCCTTGGGGTGTGTGTGGACTGTGCCCCGGGCATAGGTTTAAGACAGTGGTCTTTTGTACCCAATTCAGAAGTTAGTACTTTATTTTGTCCACCTGAATGTGTTAAGGGATTGATAGTCCAAAGCAATGCTCCTGGCTTCCGGGAAAGGGACGTTCCTGCTGACCAGTGAGTTCTCAACCCTTGCTCCCTGCAGAGCCTGCTTAAGCTGTCTGCAGTTACTGCACAGGCCAGTAGGTGGCCCTCTTGCCCACTGTTCAAGGAACCGAACGAGACTAGTTGAAACAAGTCCTTTTTCCAGCTCCATTAAAGGAATTAGAAGCTGCTGGGAGCCTTTGGATGTGACATAGGGTAGGCCCTCATCAGAGGCTTCTTGGTTCTGGAGAATGAAGAGGGTGGCCCTTCTGATTCTAGTGCATTCTGGTTTTTTTATGTGAAGTCACCTGTTACCTGAAAGCCAGTGGCAGGTAACACAGCGTGTAGAGGAACCATGTTCACCCTGGCACCCCAACTCTCCCCCCATGTCTTGTAGAGCACTGGGGTTTCCTCAAGGGCAGCCGCGCACTGACTATTTGTGGAAACCGCAGGCTTGTGCCCTTCTTAGGTCTGGGACCGCAGAGGCCCTGGCACTCTGCCCTGTCTCCCCTCCTCTCCCATCATAACCCCTTCCTAGAGCTCAGGACTGTGGAGAACAAATGCCAGGCTTCCACCTTGGAGATGGGTTGGAGAGTGGAGAGAGTATAGAAATTTCAATAAAGTAGTCTGCCCGAACAGAAAACCATCCATTCAGAAAATGAGAGCCAGGCACATGAACATGATTCTGTGTGAGGAGTGTTGAGGACACAATTATGAATGAACAAAAATCACACAGGTGCAGTCCCCGTGATCAAAGTTTACCAAGTTAATGAAGGGCAAAGATGAGTCCTCACAAAGAATGTGTAAGTAGGAACTTCCCGGCTGTGAAGGCAGGTGCAAGGAGAACATGTAACGAGGCAACTGGCCTATGTGGTGGTGAGACTACCATGTATCATCGAAACTGGGGCTTTGTAGAGAATGAAAGGGTAGCAATTAATATTTAGGCAGAGACAAACTAGCATACATTGAAGCGATTCTAGGCAAGCCAGGACATGGTGTCACTGTGGTAACAGAAATCTTCGCTGAGGAAGTGATGTTTTAGCTGAGAGTTAACTAGGTGGAGTGGGGGTGCAGATGAACAGGCTGCGTACTTTTCCCAGTTGGAATAACATGCCTTTTGGTGAAAGGAAGCATGATGGAGACCCCAAACAGCGGAAAGGAGACCTAGGCTGCCGAAAGGCAGAGTGAGGAGGAAAGCAACGTAAGCTGGCTCTAGAGAAGTAGCTAGGAACCTTTGGAAGCCATGTTTAAGCTTTTGGTCTTTATCCCGAAGGCAATGGGAAACTATCAAAGAACCTCTGCACGTCTCAGTGGGTTTGTTCTGTTACAGAACCGCATAGCCTGGGCGCCCCCTGTGGCTCGCAGCCAAGGTGCAGGCTGTAAAAGGCCAGGACCTAGGTTTGCCACCCAGGACAGGGAGGGACCGCAGCAGAAACAACAGTAACGATGATAAAAACACACGGGCTCTGTGATTCGAGCAATGGACATTTATTTCTTACAGTTCTGAAGTCTGAGAAATTCAAGATCAAGACGCCAACCTAATTAGTTCCTGGCGAAAGCTCTTTTCTTGCTGTGTCATCAGGAATGGCCGGTGGGAGAGGGGGGAGGGGGGGTGGGGGGGAGGCACTAATCCCATATGGATTCTGAGAGGACACAGACATTGAGTTCATAGCATTAAGGGTGTATATGTCTTAAACTTTTCATCAGGCAAGTTTTCAAATATGTATCCAAGTAGAGGATAGTTTCATAAACTCCTGTTTTCCCACCTTTCATGAATATAAAGTTTATCTTGTTGCATCTCTAATACATCAACGCATACCATTCCCCACCCCTTGCCTTACTTCTTTTGAAATAACCAAGATTTTCATTACATCCATAAATCGATTACATATTTTTTTGAGAGGAAGGAAGGGAGAGAAGGAAAAAACATTTAGGGAAGGAAGGAAGAGGAGGAAGCATCTCTAGTTAGTTGTTTGTCTTGTGTTTTCACCGGGTCCATGGGTTTATGCGGCTCGCACATCACCTAAGCCACAAGGTCTGCTCCTACATATATATTTCTAAAGGTTAAAGACTTAACAAAAGTATAACTACAATTCTATTATCACACCTGAAAGAATGATCAGTATAGTGACTTGTTGATATTAAATATTCTGTGTTCAAAGCTGGTGACACAATGAGATTTGCATGCTGGTGCACTGAGGAGGAGAAGCAGATGAGTCAGTCACCTCCAAAGGAGCACAGGCCACATACCCTGGGTTTGAGTCCCAAGTCTTGGGGGAGACAACGAGTGTGAACAACTAAATAAAAATAAAATAGAGATGCTTCTTCCTCTGGCTTCTTGCCTACTGCCACTTGCCTTCATTCCTGCCTGCACCTTTGTTTAAAAAAAAAAAAATCCAAAAAGATTTGCATGCCAAGAAACCGAATTTGACTTCGGTGAATATAGACTGAAGGGGTCTGAAGCAGACATTTGGAGACCAGTTAGTCTGCTACAATATACAAAAGACCAGGTAAGAAGTCATCTTGCAGCGTGCCCTGGTGAAGTAGAGGTTAGGTCAATCGCCTCTGAGGGAGCAGACCTCATACCCCTGGGTTCAAGTTCTGGGCCCAGGGGAGCAACCAACGTGAACAACTAAATGAAAAGTGGTTAGAGTTCTTCCTCTCTCTTCCTGCTTACTTCCTGATGCCTTTATTCCTGCCTGCACCTTGTCTTGAAAAACAAAGTCATCTTGGTTACCTGAATTAAAGTGGTGGCAGGACAGAGAAAGTGCCAAGGAGTGGGTGGGGTTGAGAATATTTAGGAAATAAAATCAGAACTTCATTGGTGGGGAAGTAAGGAAGACTGAATTAATTGTTTTATGGATTATGGAGAATGTAAAGTACCTGACATCTAGTAAGTACTTAACCTTTTTTTTTTTTTTTTTTAATGTTTCAAAGAGGAACTTGAAGCAGGTCACAGACATGATATATAGAAAGGATTATAACACTGCACATATGATTTTACGTTATGTTGTCGAGGAACAAAGGAGACAAACATCACACATTTAGGTTGATAATGTCAATAATTCTGATATTGAACATGCAGTCAGAGCTTCTGGTAGCCACTGAGGGATCTATAATGGACTTGATAATTATTCCCAAAAGATAAGGAAGCATACAGAGACACTACTGGTATTGCTCTAAAAAAAACAGAAAAAAAAAAAAAGATCATATGGGTCCTTATTACAAAACTTAAAACACACGGGGGAGTTGCCCCCTGGTGGTGCAGTGGTCTAGGACACCTGGAAGCAGTCCCACATGCATCCCAAAGTCCAGGGTTCAAGACCCAGGGCCGGAGGGGAGCAACCAATGTGAACAACTAAATAAAAAGAAATAAAGTGCTTCTTCTTCCTCTCTTCCTGCCTGCCTTCCTATTGTACTTCATTCCTGCCTGTACCTTAAAAAAAACAAAAAACAACCATGGAGAGTGTATTTCATGACAAATTTTTTTTTTAGAGAAGGTGCAGGCAGGAATGAAGGTGAGCAGGTGGGTAGACAGGAAGAGAGAGGAGGAAGAAATATTTTAGTTTTGTTCATCTTGGTTTTTCCTGGGTCTTGAAGCTGAGAACTTGGGATGTGTGTGGACTGTGCCATGGTAGACTAAACCACTAGGCCACCAGGTCACATGATACCTCTACAGAAGCCGCAGAACCAGTCTTTGGGACACCAGTCATCTGTTGGTGAAGGCTGAGCCTGTAATATTGCAGTGCCCGAAGTAAGTTTCCTTGTGAGAGGCCTAGGGAAGGAGACAACTTCTGTTGAATGGGAAGATTTCTTGCAACGATGAAACCCTCCTAGAGGTGGAGGCCCTTAACTGGCAGGAGGCTGAAGGACTGGGACAATGTGGAGTTGAACACACCCAGACTGATGGTTTGGTCACCTCTCAACCAGGACGACTCGCAGGCCGAACGTTCAGCTTGCCCCAGACTTAACTTAGGTCTCAACTCACCATACCCCCTTACAGGTTTATTGAGGCATAATTGACACACAATAAACTGCACTTATTTTATTTTATTTTGAAGGGAAGGTTGAGGCAAGAATGAAGGCAAGCAGAAGCAGGTAGGAAGAGAGAAGAGGAAGAAGTGCTTTGTTTTATGTAGTTGTTCATCTTGGTTGTTCCCCTCCAGCCCCAGCAGCGAGCCCAGCCCCTTGGGATGCACGCGGACTGCGTCTGCAGAAGCTGACTCCGCTCCACCAGGTGTGCCTGCCTTTATTTTGTGTGAACGTTTGAAACAGGTTTGACAAATGCATATACTTGTGAAACCATTTCTACAATCAAGATAATGGACAGTTTTATGTGTTATAATTTTCTTGTAATTCTTTGCAGTCTATCTCATAGTTTCCTAGACCTGGAGCATATCAGATTGTTCAGTTCTCATTTATCTCGATACATCGGATATGGATTTGCTGGGCCAGATGGCAGCTCTCTAATGTTTTGAGGAACTGCCCCACCATTTTTCTTTGGTTTTGTTAACTTTTTATTTTTATTTTTCCAGCTCAGAGTCTCAAACCCAGGTTCCTGGCTTTCATAAGCTGCACCTTTTGACTTCCCGAGCTGCAGGGTCGGTGCAAATCATTTTTCAAAATGGTTGCAGTAGAATCACCCCAAGTTCTGAAGGACTCACTTTCAGCTGACCACATGTACTGTTTTAAATGGGACATTCCTGATGTTTTAATATAAATGTCGATTTTGTCCCATTTTTATTAATAAACCAGGGCTGTCTTTAACATGGGGCAAAAGAGGCAATTGAATTACCTGTGCTGGGTCCAGTCTGTTGAGGGGACCCCAAAGTAGCTATCCCTGCAGCTCCACGTTAAAGATGGTCCCTGCTGGCGCTGACTGCAGTGGGCCAGGGTCACTGCTGCTGTTCCGAACCCTGTGAGGAAATGGGTTGCTCCAGGAAGCGGAGTTCCCCCAACCCCTGTTTCTGCTAAAGGAGCAGAACACCTCTGACTGGCTGAGCTGCAGGGAAGTACTATGGGGGTTGTCTCTGGCACTGCAGGGGTTACTGCACTATTTGTCTCAAGACATATGGTCAGCCTCACTATTTTTTTTTTTTTTTTTTTTAATGAAAGGTGCAGGCAGTAATGAAAGTGGGTAGGCAGGCAGGCAGGAAAAGAGAGGAGGAAGAATCATTTTATTTAGTAGTTCATCCAGTTGTTTCTCAGGGCCCTGGGTCTTGAACCAGGGACCTTGGGATGTATACGAACTACTCCTGGTGAACTAACTGCTAAGCCTCCAGGACATACCCAGTAATTCACTTCTTATACCAAAATAAACATCTCAAATGTAGTTAATATTTAATATAAAGCATTACTGTTTAAAAAAAATATTTGGGGTGTGCCCTGGTGGCTCAGGTGCTAAGCCAGCAGCTGGAGTGTGGATCATGTAAAGCCCCAGGACCTGGGTTTGCATCCTGGCCAGGGAACATCCAAAAATAAATTTAAACAAAATATACTTCCTCCTCTATTTCCTTCCTCCCTCTTCATCTTTCTCCCTTCCTTCCAAGTGCTTCTTCCTCCTCTCCCTTCCTTCCTCTCTTAAAATATTTGTATAAGAAAGCTCTGTCTAAACATGATATCAAACCTATAAGATATGAGCTGTGAAAAGACAGGTAAGTTTGACTACAGAAATGCAGGACAGCCTTCGGGGAGGGGGCGGGGGAAATAGAGTCAAAAGATTGAAGACAAAATAAAAACAATTGTAAAAGATAGTTCACACAAAAGATATTCCCTATAACACAAAGAAATCTCAAAGAAAAGAAAAATGAAACAACCCTAAAAAAGGATAAAAGGCATGGATCTCAGAAAATGAATAAAAAGTCAATATGAAAAGATTCAACCTTGTTAATACTTAGAATAGAAGTATTAAAATAGAAGTGTCTATCAGTTCAGTACACGCTGGGAGCGTCCCATGTGTGTCCCCAGGTCTCAGGTTCATTCTGGGCCTCTGGAACAACCAGTGGGAACAACTAAATAAAACTAAAGACAATGTTACTTTCTCTTCTGTCTTCCTGCTTGCCTACTCACCTTCCTTCCTGCCTGCAGGGATCCATTATTAAAAAGAAAGCACAGACAGGAAGTCATTTTTGCCTACGCAGCAAAGACATAAAAGATTAATGACATTCAGTAAGGGATGAGGATATAAACGCTCTTATACTGTTGGTAAATTGGCACACTTTTTAAGGAGGTCAATTCAGCAATATCTTTTCTTTTTTTCTTTTCTTTTTTTTTAAGGAAGAAAGCAGGCAGGAATGACGGCAAGTAGGCAGGCAGACAGGAAGGAAGAGAGAGCAAGAAACATTATTTTAGTTGTTCATTGTGAATATTCACCTTGGCCCCAGGTCATGAACCTGAGTCTGTGGTCTTTCTGTGAACTATTCTTCAGTCACAGACTTAACCACCATGGCAGGCTGTCAAAGTTTGTTTGTTTGTTTGTTTGTTTGTTTTAAAGGAAAGGTTCAGGCAGGAATGAAGGGGAATAAGCAGACAGGCAGAGGAGAAAAGAAGTATTTTAAAATTTATTGTTTTGTCTAATTTCTCACCTTGGTTGTTCACCCCCCACCTCCACTGTACCTTTCCTTTAAAAAAATGTTCATTGCTAATTTTTATTAGCTAATTGATATATGTAATGAGCTACCAGTTGGCCCAAGGGTTTCTCAAAAAGTGAACCACTAAGTAACTCATGAAAAATGTGAAGGCTAAGTCTTTCCCTGGTATCTGCTTGAGTGGGCTGGGCTGCACAGCAAAGCTGGATGTTGTTAAGAGCGGTGGTCTAGTCTGCATACAGGATGTCTACAAAGGGAACATAGTTAGTGGTATTGATTTCTTTATACGTGAAAATGGCCTTGATGGTGTAATGTCTCTGCTGGTGTGTCTAGGCTTAGCAGACTTGTAGACCTGTGGTGACTAGGAAACCTGACCACTTTCTTTTTTCTTTTCTTCTTTTTAAAAATTTAAGAATTACTTTTTGCAGTAACTTTCTTTTACAAATTAAAATAGACCCATATGTGCAGTTTTCCCATTCCTCGGTTATACATCAACACACCCTGCCCTCCACCAATGACCAAGTGCTCTTCACCATTGTCCAGTGAGTTTCACCACCACTTGCTCCCCTGCGACCTGTTCCATCCCCTACTGGTCACCTCAGTTCTATAGCAAGTGCCCAAGGGTTGGTTTTGTTTCATCTGTTCCTTTGTTTTGTCTGTTCACATCCCACCTGTGAGTGAGGTCATCTGGTGTCTATCTTTCTTCTTTTGACTTCTTTCACTTAGCATCATCCTCTCTAGTTCCATCCATGTTGATTCCAATGACAGGGTTTCATGTCTTCTCAGGGCTGTGTAGTGTTCCACTGTATATATGGACCACATCTTCTTGATCCATTCATCTGATGTGGGGCACTTAGGGAGTTTCCAGGTATTAGTCATTGTGAATAGGGCTGAAGTAAACATCGGGGTGCATAAATCTCCGGGAATTAGTGTTTTTCTATCTTTTGGGTAAACACCAGAAATGGGATGGTGGAATCATTCGCGATTTCCATCCTCAACTTTTTGAGGAATCTCCATACGGTTTTCCATAGGGGTTGTACTGATTTGCATTCCCACCAACAGTGTAAAATTGTTCCCTTTTCTCCACATCCTTGCCAACCTTTGTTGTTTCCAGATTTTTGATAACAGCCAGTCTCTCAGGTGTAATGTGGTATCTCACTGTTGTTTCGATTTGCATTTTTCCCTGATAGCCAGAGAGTAGGAACGTTTTTTTTCATGTGCCTGTTGGCCATCTGTATATCCTCTTTAGAAAAATGTCTCTCCAATTCCTCTTCCCATTTTTTTTTTATTGTATTTCCTGTTTTTCTGTTACTGAGTTTCACTTTTTTTGTATATTTTGAATATTAAGCCTTCATCAGATATGTGGAATGCAAATATATTCTCCCAGCTAGTAGGTTATCTTTTGGTTTTGGTGATGTTTTCTTTCAGTGAAGAAGCTTTTTAGTTTGATGTAGTCCCAGTTGTTTACTTTTCTTTTTGCTTCCTATGATGGGTGTGGCTGTAAATGTGACCCAGCAGAGGATAGGGGGTGAAACGATGAAATATCAGTCTCTGATGAGGGACTTCTGCCGCTCCCCTAATCAAAGCAACTTTCAGTCACATACTCAAAAATATAAACACTCTAGATACAATACTAGGTAGGACTCTCTTGCTTTTCAAATAAATATTTGAATCTCCTCTCAGATGTAAACTTTACCTTATTTGCTCACTTGTTTTCAAAATATAGATTGGGAGCCTTTTTCAAAGGTTTATTTTATTTTAATGACAATGAGTGCCCCCTGCCATTTTCAAAATGTAAACCTCAATACTTTTTCATCCTTTTGAGATCCCTTATAAAGACAAGAATCTTTATTTCTAGATCCCAAGACGATTTTCTGGAAAGATTAGAGAGGCCGCAGGTCTGAGCGCATCACTCTGTGTCAGAGGACCCAGCATTTTACGAACTAGGTGAAGTTGTTTCCTAGTTTCTTGACTGATGGACGGTCTCACCTGTTCTTCCCATCAGGTTTAGTAGTAAATGCCAAAGTCACGCTTCAAACACTTATGAATGATGATCTTATTTCAATAATACTCCGAAGACAATGGAACTGTTCAAATGAATATGATAAGGAAAAAGATGTAGGAGACGACACATATATGCTGTTAACACAGAATATCAAAGTAGGGTTACATGGAGATACACTTTTAGACTGATGCTTATCATGATCTTTGCAACAATTATTAGAAGCATAATAAAAATTAGTGAGCCTAAAAGCCAAAACAGAAGAAAAAGTGAAGTGAAAATAACTTTATTAATCCACAAGGCAATGAGGATGGTGGAATAAAAGAACAATGAATAGATGGGGAAAATAGAAAATAAATAGCACAGTGGCAGTTCTAAAACCACCTCTATCATTAATTACATTCAATGTTAATGGTCTAAGAACTCAAATAAAAATCACTATCATAACAAATAAAGTCAGTGTGTGCCCTGGTGGCTCAGGTGCTAGGTCTTTGGCTGGGGCAGAGACCACAAAAAGCCCAGGGATCGACTTTTGTAACCCAGAGTGAGGGGTGCATGGAGAACAATAGAAAAATGAAGAAATAAATTTAAAAAATGCCTCCTCCTCTCTCTTTTTTTCCTTCCTTCCTGCCTGCTTGCCTGCCTGCCTTCCTCTTTAAATTAAATTTTGTCACGCCCTGGTGAGTAGGGTTAGGACAGCCACCTCTGACTGGCATAGGCTGCACACCTCTGGGTTCGAGTCCTGTCTCTGGGGGAGCAACGTGTGTGAACAACTAAATAAAGAGATGATTCTTCCTCCTCTGTCTTCCTGCCTGCCTACACGCCTTCATTCCTACCTGCACCTTTCCTTTAAAAAAGAAAGAATGCCAGGGGAGTACAGTCAGTCGCCTCTGAAGGAGCACAGGCCACATGCCCCTGGGTTCAAGTCCCAGGTGGGGAGGGGAAACAACCATTGTGAACAACTAAATAAAATACTTCTTCCTCCTCTCTCTACCTGCCTTTTTCCTTAAAAAAAAAAAAAAAAAATTCATGTCAGATTGTACATAAAAAACAAAAAACAAATCTGATTACATGTTGTTTCTAAGAGACAAGCTGGCTTAACATTCAAAATCCATTCGACACAATCACGAATAAAACAAAGGAGAAAAACATGATTTAGATCTTTCTATTTGTTTTCTTTCTTTCTTTAATAGTCTTTTGCCAAATGACGCAAACCACATACACAATGACAGTTCCAAAATTCCTACTGTCTAGTGACATGCAAGCTGTGGTAACGTAGCTTTTGTACTGGTGGAAGCTCATGTCATGTTTGCATCTCCTGATGGCATCATTTCCCCTTGTGATTTCTGATCTCATCTTGTTAGTCATAAAAAAAAATCCACTGCTAATGCTGCATCAACACAACTTCGAAATCACCCAGTGACACAAATCTCAGAAAGCAGCCCAGTCACGAAGTGATGTGTGACTGTATAGCATTTACATTTCACAGAAAAACTGGGCAAAGCACAGAGTTCCTGCATACCCTCTGATGCCCCCACAGTCCCCCCACTCTCAACATCCCACCTCGGTCGTCCATTTGTTGCCATCCATGTTGATGAATCTAGGTTTTTGTGTTTTAAAGGAAAGGTGCAGGCAGGAATGAATGTGAGTAGGCAGACAGGCAGGAAGAGGGAGGAGGAAAAAGCATTAGTTTTATTTAGTTATTTATCTTGATTGTTCTCATCCCTACCACCCCACCAGCCCCAGGACCTTGAACCTGGACTGTTGGGGTGTCACGGACTATATCCAGTGGCCTTATCTGCTAGGTCACCAGGGTGCCTGGTAAATCTATGCATATATTATTCTCACCCAAAGTCCATAATATACATCAGAGTTCATGCTTGGTGGTGTCATCAGTGGATTTTGACAAATGTCTGACATACACTCCTCATTATTGTATCACGCAGAACACTTTCACTCTCGTAAACATCCCCTGTGCACTGCCCCTTCTTCCCTCTTTTCCCCAATCCCACAATCATTGGTGTTTTTCCTGTCTCTGTCATTTTGCCTTTTCTGGAATGTCAGATAGTTTGAATTATACAGTGTGTAACCTTTTCAGTTGACTTCATTCAGTCAGTGATATGCATTTTATATTCCCTCCATGTCTTTTCATGGCTTGATAGTTACAAAAAAACAAAAGCTGAATGATATTCCATTGTATGGCTGTATCACAGTTGGTATATTCACTCACCTTTTGAAGGGCATCTTGGTTGTTTCCAGGTTTGGCAATTCTGAATTAACCTGCTAGATATATCTGTGTGCAGGTGTTTATGTAGACACCAGTTCTGGGGTAAATACCAAGAAGTACAATTGTCAGTTTGTATGATAAGAATAAGTTTAATTTTGTGAGACATTGCCAAATTGTCTTCTGTACCATTTTACATTGCCACCAGTAATGAATGAAAGTTCCTGAATCCTTTTAACAGATTTAAAACTAGCATTTCCATGAGATCATTTATGTCATTATTTACACATTTGTACGTTTTGCAACTAATGTGTTTTTGCAGAGTTATGGCACACCGGTATTACTCAAGCCAGCCACATGTACACAGGTCTTCTCATTCTCTGGCAGTGGGAAATCTGTATGACATATTCCAGAGGACAATATAGCAATACCGTGAACAGCTGCTGTTGAGCGCTGTAAAACCCAGATTGCTTTCTCCTCTCTCTTGCTGCTTAAAGTGGCAAATTTTATGTTATGTGTATTTCATGTGAAAAAAAAAAAAATACAGACTGCTTTGGCAGCTGTGAGGAAATCAGGTAGATTAAGCTTACTGTGGGAATCCAAGTTAAAGATGATCTTTGGTTAACCTTCCCAGGTCCACAAGGCTCTTTGCTTCCCTCTTCTGTGCTCCAGGAAGCTGATCGATACTGACTGATCAGTTGTCTTCTAGACCCCTTGTTTTATTTTTATTTAGCTGTTTACACTGATTGTTTTCCTCCCACCCCAGCCCCCACCCCGTACTCAAACCCAGGATATGCAAATGTGACCTAGGCTCCTTTGGAGGCAGTTGACCTAACTACTGCTCCACCAGGGTGCACCAGAGGGACCTATATCTCTTAATGAAACATCACAGTTCCCATCAGACAGCCCTCTCAACAAAGTTCTTTTGTCTCTGTGCTCTAATTATGACTCCCTTTACCCATTCATTTTAGACGCCGAGAACCCAGCACGAGTGCACTGGTATTCACTAGATCTCATTAGTTCAGTGGATCCTTTACTAAACTTTTCTGGAATCACCCAATTTCAGTGTGTTATCAGTCTCCTGCCTTAGATCAGGTTGGGTCTACTGAAGACATCACATATGTGGAGGTAGAACCTTGAGGTTTTGATTGATTGGTGTGACAGAAATAGACTCTGGCTCTCGGAAAAGTTCTCATAAATTGGGGAAAAGAGGACACAGTCTAGGGTAAAACACAGAAGATTCAGACTCATACCAACTGGTTATAATCCAACCATAGACTGAAGTTGCAAAATGGTTGGACCCAACTACCCAATGCAAGAAACCATCTATGTCCTTGTCTTGGGGACAGAATTGACTCTCCTCCAAGAGCTCAGACATGCAGGAGATAGACTGGAAGGAGCAAGTTGATTTTCACAGAAGAATCACAAAAGTGTGGTGTCCCAAGAATGCGGTAGAAATAGACATACTTGGAAGTGATCCCAGGAAAAGGTGTAATCAATTGGGTGAAGTGTCAGGATCCTGAAATTGGCTTACATCAGCCTTATAAATCGCTGTCTTGGAGACAAATGTCAGCAGCAGATTGAGGAAATTCTCAGGTCTTAGGGTGACTGAAGCAATACCTGTTTACATCCCTCTGCTAGCCAGCCTCTGGTGCCAAGTTTGTGCCTCAAGGATTGGGGATGCAGACATCTCTGTGGGTGGAGAAGCACTTTAACTTATTCAGTTGTTCATCATTGGTTGTTTCCTCAGCCCCAGGCCTTGAACTGGGGACCTTAGGATGTATGCAGACTACGCCTGGGTTGAACCTCTAGGTCACCATTACTTTGCTCCACAGGAAGCATGTATGCACTTCATCTTACTCCCTTCTGTGCTCCAAGGACCCAGGTACCTTTTAGACATTCATAGTTTCTAGCTAGTTGTATGATCTCAGATAACCTATGCATGTCTCCAGTTTTCTTTGTTTTTGTTTTTTAAGGAAAGGCACAGACAAGAACGAGGGCAAATAGCCAGGAAGGAAGAAAGAGGAGGAAGAAACACTTTTATTTTATTTTTATTTAGTTTCATATGGTTCCCCTCCCACCCCCCACCCCACCTGGGACTTGAATTCAGGGGTATATGGCTTACTTCAGCCAAGGCGAATGACCTAATTTCCATTCCACCGGGGCGTGCCAGCCTTAATTTTTAACCAATACATGGCATGTGGCAAAACTCAGTAAAGGTTAAGCTCCTATTATTATTTCCATATTTTAAAAACACCAATAAGTTTCATGTAACCTGCAGAATCCACTTCACCAAATTGGAGCCTAAAAATTGTTACATTTCTGTCTTTTGTAAATTATGAGTCTAAATTCAGCTTTTATACCTTGTTTTATGTTATTTTAGTTATTTATTTCTTAACTATGTAATACGTGCACTGAGAAAAAACCCCAAAAAGGTAAAAAAGACCTACCACTTCTCCCAGCTACCCAGTTCACCTGCCGATAGACAAATTCCTTCCTTAGACTTCAGATATTCTGTGCAATTACAGACACAGACATTTTTTCCCTCCGTATACAATGACAGACCTAACAATATGTCTTAGAGAGCTTTTCAAAGCAGTTTTTACTGAGTGGCCTAATTCTTCCTTTTAAATTTATGTGTTATTTAATAATTGCTTAAATCAGATTTTATTATTATTTATTTATTTTAAATTATTTTGATTGCAGTAACTTTTATTCTGCACATTAAATTAAGCTCTTATGTTTAGGTTCCCCTATGCGCAGTTTTTCCATTCCTCATATATATGGTGACATTTAATCATTTTTTTTTAAAGGCAAGGTATAGGCAGGAGTGAAGGCAAAAAGTCAGGTGAGAAGGAAGAAGCGTTTTTTAGTTTTATTTAGTTCTTCATCATGGGGCTTCAGGTCCTGAGATACATGTGAGCTGCACTGACCACAGGCCACAGACTTAACCACTAAATGACCAGGGCACGCCTTATTTTAGTTTTTTTAATTAATTACTTTTTTTTTTTTTTAAGGAAAGGGGCAGACAGGAATGAAGCTAAGTTGGCAGGAAAGCAGGAAAAGAGAGGAAGAAGCATTTTATTTTGTTTTTATTTAGTTGTTCATACTGGTTGTTTCCTCCCGGACCTGGGACTCGAACCCAGGGCTCCGTGGCCTGTGCTCCTTTAGAGGCGATTGACCTAACTGCTGTTCCACCAGGGAACACCTATTTTATTTTCACTTTTTAAGAAAGGAAGGAAGAGAGAGGAAGAAGAAACATTTTTATTTAGTTCTTTTATTTGGGGGTTTAACCCCACACCCACTCTAAGTGCTTGGGTTTTGCCTGGGCCACAACCCACGGTCTCCGGTGCCTAAGTCACAAGGGCATGCCTGTAAGTCTTCCTCTTTTGGAGATTTCCCTGCAATGTATTTATAAACGTGGTATTATTTTCAAAACATAAGAATCCTTCATTTTAACTGGACAGTTAAATTTTGGAAATTGTCACCAAATAGCCATCACTACAATTAAGATATGAAACATGTCCATCACCCTAAAAAGTTTCTTCTTTCCCATGGGAATCAATCTGTTCACCTAACAGCTAGCTCTGTGGGTTCACTGACCTGCTTTCTATGACTGTGGTTTTGTTTTTTCTAGTCTTTCATATTAATGGCATCATATACTATGTATTCTTGATTTTTTTCACTTTGTACGTCTTTGAGATTTTGTCCATGTTTTACACACATCAACATCTCACTTCTTTTTAGCACAAAATAGTGTTTCACAATAAATAAAATATTTTTCAAGTACAGCTGACATTTGACTTGTTTCAGTTTGCATCAACTGTGAATAATGAAGTTGTGAGAATTTGCAAATCAGTCTTTGTGTGGGCATATGTTCACACTGTTCTCAGTTTATGAAAAGGGTTACTGGATCATAGGCAAATGTAACTTCTGGCTTAGTGCATTGCATTTAACTTTATGAGGTACTGTCAACCTGTTTCTCAAGAGCCACACCGTTTTGTAATCCTGCTACAATTTATTAGAGTTCTAGTTTGCCTAGTTCTTTTTTAGCTGTAATGTCATTGTGGTAAATGTAAATGGTGAGCCTAGATAAAGAGTATACAGGTGTTCATTTTACTATTCCTTCCAGTTTTCTTTAAATTACAAAATTTCATCAAAATAAAAAGTTGCAGAAAAAAACTAAATTGCTTATTACATGAAAGTGGACTGATTCTAAAGTTTATCTGGGAGGGGAAATTTGTAAGGAGAAGAAAGAAAATTTTAAATAAGAATACTGAAAGGGAAAGTATCCTACTAGTTATCAAAACAACCTTTAAAGTATAGTAATTTAAACACTTTAATGTCATACTCAGAAACCTCTCAGGTAAATCATAGCTAGAAAAAAACTCATGTGGCTGTAGATATTTAGTTTGCAACAAAGATGACATCTAAAAATCAGAAAGGGTTAATACATGATGATAGGACTTGACCCTTTATTAAAAAAAAGTTAAACTCTTATTCCACCCCATTAACAAATATTAATTCAGGAAGTGAAGTACTAGAAAAGTAAATATTTTTAGAAGAGCTATCTGTGATTTAAAAAAAAAAAAATTTGGCATAGGCATGATATTCCTAAGCAAGAAGTAAAATCCCAAAGCAATAAAGTACTGATATATTTCTGTTCACAAAAAATTTAAAATTCTGTGGGATTAAAAATAATGCAAATGACACATCTGTGCATGTGTGTGGGTGCTCAGTCCTTTGTCTTGCCAAGTTTCCCACAGCATAGATTTTGCTGGTTGCATCTCAACAGTATCATTTAACATGTTTCTCTTTCCCTTGTATTTGCTTTATTTTATTTTTTTAACTTTTTGAGTTGCTTACTTTTCATTTTTCCATTTTAGTTTTAATTTTTTTTTCAAGGAAAAATATAGGCAGGAATGAAGGTGAGCAGAGACAGGTAGGCAGGGAGAGAAGGAAGAAGCATTTTATTTCTTGTATTTAATTGTTCATTTTGATTGCTCCCGCAGCCCGGGTCATAAACCCAAGTCCTTGGGATGTATGTGAACTGTGTCCAATAGGTTTAACCATTAAGCTGCCATGGTACACCATACATTTTTTAATTTAAATATGACAGCTCCCACATTGCTGCAAGACACTGGGCAATATTTGAAGATGTAAGTACATCCACATGTGCCTCCAAATGATGTTTAATGTCCTGCTTGCCAATATTCTTTATTGCCAACTGTTCATATTCAGTTTCATTGTCATTCTTGGCTAATTCCAGCACCTCTTTTGCCCCTGACATATTGTGTTTACAAAGGTCTATGTAATCCTGAAATGCCAGACTTTCCATCTAACTCTTCTTCTGTAAATTCAGCAAAAACTTCTATTTTAGTTCATTTAAAAATTTTTTAATTTAATTTTTTAATTTATTTTAAACAATAATCAACCCAATTGCTGATTGTGGGTTAGTGACAAGGTGGTCATTATTGTTCAGAGCTGGGACACTGGGGCAAAGCTCTGCTTTCCTCACACAAACTCCAACCCCATAGGCTGAACTCTCAGTTTCCAATGCAGGGTCCACCTCAGAACATCAACAAATCTAACCAGTGGTGACGCCACAAAACTCAAGAAATTCCAGTGTCCAAACCAAGAGCCAGGCATACTTAGCACAAGTCAGTGCCCTGTACAAGGCCATCACTGCAGGGAAACCTAATCCACGGAAACATAGACAGGATAACAAACAGAGCAAAGACACAGAGAAATATACATGAAATGATGGATCCGATTAAAAAAAAATAAAGAACACGGGGGAAGTCTAAATACAACAGATGTCTGCAAGCTACCTGAGGATGAACTTAGGGCAACAGTGATAAATATACTCTTGGAAATCAAAAAAGCAATAGAGGAAGAGAAAAAAGGACAACGAAAAAGAGAGAGAAGAAATGAAGCAGCTCAATGATGATTTGGTTATTCTAAGATACTCAATTTGTATAGAAAAAGCATAAAAATATATAGCCCAGTTAAATTCCATATTACTTTCTATTTGGGGGGACTGCCTTTATATAAACATGTGGAATCAGATTTATCAAAGTACTCACAGATGATGAAGTGTGCCAGTTCTAACCGTATGATGTAATAAGCTTAGGCAAACATATGCGGATATCACTACAGTCTTGATATAGATCATGCTTATCACCTTGAAATTTCCCATGACTCTGCAGTCAATCTCCTCCTCAATAACTTGGCCCCTGTGTATAATGCAATGGGTTTTGATAGGTTACATTATTCATTTCTTTAAGTTGTGATATGACACACCCTAGTGGAGTAGTGTTTTGGTCATCAACCTTTGACCGGCATAGTCCATCTACATTCCAAGGATCCTGGTTTGCATCCTGGGGCCAGAGGGAAAACAATCAAGAGGAACAACTAAAATGAATGAATGGAGTGCTTCCTCCTCCTCTCTCTTCTTGTCTTCCAGCCTCTGCTTGTCTTCATTCCTACTTGCACTTTTCCTTAAAAAAAAAAAAGAGAGACAGATGACATAGAATTTGCCATTTTAAGTGTACAATTCGGTGACATTAATTACATTTACAATGTCAGGCAACCACCATCAATATCTGTTTCCAAACTTTTTCATAATCTCAAACAGAAATTCTGTACCATTAAACAGTAACTCTCTGTACCTCTTTCAGCAAAGGAAATAAAAGAATCCAAACAACTGAAACTAAATCAAACTAAAAAGCAAAAGAAAACATCATTAAAACAAAAGGCAACCTACTGAATTTTGGAAGGTATTTGCAAACCATGTATCAGATAAGATATTACCATCCAGATGTGCCCTGGTGGCCTAGTGCTTTAAACCAGGCACAGTCCACATACACCTGCCAGGTTCCTGGTTCAAGACCCAGGGCTGGGAAAAGAACCAGCGAAGAAAAACTGAATAAAATAGATAAAGTGCTTCCTCTTTCTGCCTGCCAGCTTACTTGCCTCGTCAGGGATTCTTTTTTTTTTTCCTTTCTGTGTCTCCAGCATTTTCTTGGGCCCCTAATCCAGGAGGGTGATGATGTGGACAGTAGCTGGGTGGGGGGTACACTGGGGTCAAGGAAGCCTTTGAGAAGGAAGGCAGGTGCCCTCCAAAATGCAGAGACAATCTTAGAAGGATTGGTGAGCTGCTGGCAAAGTCAAGCCACGGCAACTTCTTTCTAGTCACTTCCAACATCCCTTTTCGTTCTTTTATCTAGTAGGGCTGTCTCATCTTCCATAACCTCCTCGTGATCTGGTGTGAAGCCATGCTTCCATGAATTCATTCCTTCACTCCATTTATGACATGCAAAGCTTGAAGAGGTCTTCAAAGCCTATTCAGATACAGTCTGCTCTCAAAATCTTTGAAATGTGGTGGCCTAGCAGATAAATCTTTCACCTCCATATACCATAGTTCACATACATCCCAAGGACCTGAGTTCACAACCTAGAGTTGGGGAGAACAACCAAGATGAACAACTAAATAAAATAAATAAAATTCTTCTTCCTCCTCTCTTTTCCTGCCTGCCTGTTTGCCTTCATTCCTGCCTGCACCTTTCCTGTAAAAATAGAGATTAAATAATGAAATGCAGCAAAATAAAAACTTGAGTCACAACATGATAACGATAGGTATGTCATGAATTTTGTTTCAAATGCAGGGGCACGTATGGAGTAGCAAGGTAAAATGTATTCCTTCTGACATATCTCTGGCAAAAAAGGATGAAAGCTAGCATCTGATATATTGATATTTCCCCTAAGGTTTCAGCCTCTCCAATATTCTCATTCATAGCAATAGTTCTCAAACTCTAATGAACATAAGAATATAAGAAATTTGGTAAAATTATAATCCCTAAGCATTGTCTATCTCCAGATGTGTATCCGATATCCAAGGGCTGGGGTGAGTCCAGGAGACTTCATTTTTTAATTTATCTCAAGCAAAAAATGAATTTAAAATTATTGCAGGAACATTGCATTATGACACTATATAGATTTAAGGCGAATGTCATCCTAAATCAACAAATCAACATCTGTATATAATAGGCTCACCACCAATAGTCCAGTTATTCACTTAACCTCTTCGCTTGATCCCTTTCACCCAACTTGGTCCATGGCTGTCACAGTCTGTTTCAGCTCCCTGAGTCACAACTGGGGGCCCTTTAAGTATTTCTTACAAGGTTCCTTTAGTCATGATGAATTCCTTTCAATTCTATTTTTCTGGTAAATTCTTTATCACTCCTTCAGTTCTAACTGATAACCTAGCAGGATAAAGTATTCTTGGTTGGAAGTCCTTTTCTTTCAGCACTTTGAATGTATTGTGCCTGTAAAGTTTCTGCTGAGAAACAGTCTTATAGAAATTCCCTGTCTGTGACTTATTTTTTCTCTAGATACTTTAAAATTTTCTCTTTATCCTGAATTTTTGTCATTTAATTGTGATTTGGTGTGTGTCTGGCTTTGTTTTGTTTGGATCTCTTTGAGCTTCCTGCATTTGGAGGTCTGTTTGCTTCCCAGGTTAGAGAAATTCTCAATTATTATTTCTTCATTTAAGATTTCTCTCTCTCAACCCATCGATGTGAAAGTTCTTTCACCTTATCCCGTAAGTTTCTTATGCAATCACTTCCTTGCTTTCAATTATTTTTTCCTCTTTGCTGATCTGCTTGGGTGTCTTCCATTGTCCTATCTTGTATCTTAGTAGTTTGATTGGAAGTTCCTTCCAGTCTACTGTTGAGCATCTCTGTTGTATGTACTTTAATTTAATTTTTTTTTTTTTTTAAGTTTAACAGGCAGGCAGGAATGAAGGCAGGTAGCAGGCAGGCAGAAAGAAGCAATTTTATTTAGTTAACTGTTCATTTTGTTTTTCATTTTTTTTAAAGCATTTTTATTATTTTCTTTCCATCTAGTTGTTCACGCCACACTGGTTGTTTCCCCCACAACTAGGACTTGAACTCAGGGGTATGTGGTCTGTGCTCTTTTGGAGGCGACTGGCCTAACCGCTGCTCCACCAGGGCACACCTAGTTGCTCATTTGGAGTTGTTTCCATGATCCTGGATCTTTGGGCTGTATGTGGACTGCGCCCCAGGCATGAGCCTAACCCCCGAGCCCCCTGGGTGCACTTCTCTTGTGTTTTTAATTCAGATATTGTATTATTTAACTCTGATTTCTGTGTGGAACTTTATCATCCTTCCTGTCTTTTTTTTTTTGGTTTTATAATTTTGTTTGACAGTGTTTAATTCTCATCCACACTGACTCTCTGTAGATTTTTGAAAATGCTGGCAGGTACGTAGGTAACCAACATATAGAGTTTGTTTGGGGAGTCTTCGTCCTCGTTTCGTTTTCTTGACAACCGCACATGGCTGTGATACGGGACGTTTCTTATTCCTTTGGCCCAGATGGTTTTGTTGATTTGGGTGTCAATGTGCACATCGGGAGTGCCCATGTCCTTCAAGGCAAATGTCCCATCTCTCTGAGCGCTTGAGGGACACGCTTCTTGAAGCCCGCTCCATGGATGTGCTGGCGAATGCTGCTGGTGTCTTCTCTGCTCACCACCGCGTGAGGGCAGAACGGCCCTTCTTCTCCTCGCCACCCTTCCTTGCAGGAGCCGTTCTACCAGGCCCAGATGGGAAAAGCTTTCCTCTGTCTTTTTATTATAGCTCTTATTTTGTTCATCTATTGTTCTCCTATTCTCAGTGAACAGCAGGCTATTTTGAAAACTTCCTCAGGTAGTTTACTTAATTCTGTTGCATTAAGATTTTTCTCTGGGCTTTGTATTGATCCATCATTTGGGGTAAATTTTCTTTTTCTATTTTTTGGGGTGTGGGCAGCTTGTATTTATTTCTATGGATTTCCCAGTCTTGATGTAAAAGTCTTGTGTTAGGATTGCAGTTTGCAGAGCACATGCCTGAGGCAGGAGCCCCAACTGCTGGGCTCTGGGAGTTTAGGCTGCAGGCAGGCAGGTGGGTTCTGTCGTAGGCCCAGGTGATGGACGGGACAGCTGTGTCGCCGATGCTCGCTATGCTGGAGTCTCTCTCCATCCTCCCGGAGAGAGCAGCTGCAGAGCAGAAAGCTCCAGGGACACGCTTGGCAGGAAAGCGCCCAGCTGTCTGCACCAGGGTGGCAGGCTCTGCGTGTGCTGCCCTCATGCTGCGAGAGGCATAACCACAAAAACAAGTTGTCCCCTGGCCCCAAGCACTGCTGCAGGCAGGGATGCTGACCTCTGACCCTATGCCAGCATGATGTGTTAGCAGCACACAGGCACAAGACAAAAGGGAGCCCAAACTGCTCATGTAGGGCTATCCCTTTTTCTTTTCTTTAAAGGACAGAAAAGAAGCATTCTATTTTATTGATTTACTGTTCACACTGGTTGTTTCCCCCCAGACCTGGGACTCGAACCCAGGGGTATGTGACCTGTGCTTCTTGGGAGGCCATTGACCTAACTGCTCTTCCACTTCCCTTTTCCTATTCCTCCTATTCAGTTGTTTGGTACAACAAATGAGAACCCGTCAGCGAGGTCTGGGCACACTTCATTAGTCTGCTCCCCCTGCTCACTGTCTGGGGTTCTCTGCTCCCCAGAGTCTTCTTCTCTAAAGAAAAGCCCCTGTTTTCCAGGATCCCCTGCATTCCCCTCACAGGGGCAGTTCCTAGGTGCTGGGGCATCCAACATGGCAGTGAGCCCTTTAGTCCCCTGGGGAGATATCTTTCTGGCTTCCAACCTTGAGTCACAGTGCCTTGGCAATACTCCTGGCAAAAATCTATCTTGGCTCTGCCTACCCTTTTCATTTTTATTGTTTAAGAGAGGAAGGAAGACAGAGAGAGGAGGGAGAAGCATTTTAAAGGACGAGGAAGAAGAAATATCTTTGTTTAGTTGTCTATTTTTGGCTTTTTCACCCCAGCCCCAGGCCTAGAACCTGTGTCATTGGGCTGTTTGTGGGTCACCTGGCAGTGTCTCAGCTCCCTGGGCCAAAGAGCACCCCCTTCCCTTTTTTCAAGGATATGTGCAGGCAAGGACAAAGGCAAACAGGCAAGCAGAGAGGAAGAGAGTGGAGGGAGAAGCATTTTATTTTATTTTTATTTAGTTGTTCTTCTTGGTTGTTCTCCCAGCCCCGAGATGTGAACATAGGTCCTTGGGATGTATGTGGACTTTGCTCAACTGGACAGGTGGACCTAATTGCTACTCCACTAGGGTGCCTCTCTGATATTCTCTATCACTTTTCCTTGTGGGGATGCTGGTCTCCAACCCTCAGTTCTATTTTGAAGGCAGTAGTTTGTATCTGAATGCAGTTTTGTGTCTGTGGGGAGGAGTAGAACTGAGGATCTTGTACGTTCTCCATCTTGGATGGAATCCTGAGACTTCGTTTTTTAATAGACTGAAAATTAGTGTAAATAGGGTCAACGAATGGCCTGTGGATCCCAATTTGAAAAGCCCTGCTTGACATTCTCCCCCTGGCTGAGTTCATCCACAGACTGGAATTCCGTGAGAACATCTACACTGAGTACTGAAGCCCAGACTCACACCTGGGGTTTTAGATGCAGATTATTGACTCTTCTAATCTGGTTGGCCCACTGTCACCTTGGTTTCTTAGGGTCTAAACTGAAATTATCTTCTTTCTCACCTCCCTCTTCAAATATATTCCTCTTCCATTATTTCCCATCTTTGTGAGTGGATTAGATGTACTATGTACTCCATCGACCAAGACAGATTACAGCAGAGAGAGGAGTCAAAGAAGACCCAACACTTAAGCCTAGAAGATGAATTGATGCCATGGGTGTGTGACCTGTGCAGTTACACAGGTCCCCAAAGTTAGAAGCACTCCGCACGTGCTTTGATGTTCTGCTGTCACCATCTTGAAATTCTTAGTAATTTTTGAACAAGGGACCTCATATTCTTATTTTGCACTGAACTCTGCACATGATGTAGCCAGTGCTGGCTAGGAACCTCACGAGCAGCCACAGCAGAAATAGGAAAGTCAACAAAAGGAACAGGTTTAGGAAGAAGGTGAGCTGGGTTTCTACACAAGTGTGAACTGCCGATGACTCAAGTCAGCCAGGTGGAGACTTTAATGGGCAGCTAGAAATGTAGGCAAAAACAGAACAATGAGGTCAGGATAGAAAATAAGCAATTATCTTCTATTAAATAGAGGTAGTAAGTCATGAAAGGAAATTACGAATTTAGGAAAGAGTATAGAGGGAGGAAGAGTGATGGAAAGAGACAGGATTTTAAGAAACAACGCATCATGTGGAGAAAAAAAAACATTAAAGAGGTGGGAAGTATGGGAAGAAGAATCTGCAAATTCACAGGCAGAAATATAGATGCAAAACCAAGACAGTAAAAATACTGATGGAAGGAGATGAGTCAGATAGGGTCTTAGAGGATCTTAGGATAAGGTAGCTAGGAGAAGAGGTGCCAATTAGTGATGGCACATAAGTGAAAAAAAGTCTTAAATCCAAGAACTTTCAATACATTTATTAATTGTTTTGAACATTTACTGTTAATAAAAATAATTATTTTAGGAAAAAAAATTAATGACAGGCAGGAAGGAAGATGAGTAGAGGCAGGCAGTCAGAAAGAGACTGGTGGAGGAAACACTATTTATTTTATTTAATTGTTCATCTTGGTTGTTCCCGCTGGTCGCAGGAAACAAACCTGGGACTCTGGGATGTATGTGAACTGCGCCCCACCCCTACTCCACCAAGGTGCACTTTTAAGAATAATTTAAAAATTACTCATTATTCAGCCATCCAGAGACACGTTGTATAGCATTTTGCTGCATTTCTTCCAATAGTTCTTCTCCATAGTTTTCTTCTATATTTCATTTAGAAAAAAGAGAGAGGTGGAAGGAGCATTTAAGGAAGTTGTTCATTTATTTAGTTGTTCATTTAGGCTTTTCACGCCGGCCCTGGACCTTGAACCTGGGTCCACGGACTTTACTTGGCTTACACACCAGTATCTCAGCTGCCTCCCTCTTCAAATAATTTTTCTCTGCAAAAAGTTTACACATTCTTTCTATCTACATTTCCCCACATTTTTATTTTACAAATCTGAGATTGTACCATCCAGACAGCTTCTTTTATTTTTTACTTACCATCATATCCTGAGCATTTTCTATGTCATTAAAATTAGGATTCCCAGAATCACTTCATGAGTCCAAAACGTATGACATCAATTTTTAAATATCATGAAAGAACATTTTAAATACTTCTATTTTTTTCTCTAATCTCACCCACCCCGCCAAAGGATCTCGCATTTTATTGTTTCTTTCAACTTTAAGTTTTTAGGGATAATGTTACTTTTAGATAACTGAGATAATAAAGTCAATACTTTTTTTAAAAAGAGGAGGAATAGCACTTTATTTTATTTTTATTTAGTTGTTCACACTGACTGTTTGCCCACAGACTCGGTATTTGAATTCAGGGGTATGTGGTCTGTGCTCCTTAGGAGGTGACTGACCTAACCACTGCTCCACCAGGGGAGAACCTGCATTTTTGAATATTGTTTTTCTTTCACATTATTTTACAAACATGGTTTCATAATTCTCCATGTTCTGAGGATTCTGAAATGCTAGCATTCACTAACTGAACCATCCATTAGTGAGTTTCCAGTTCTCTATTATTTTAAACCCACAGACATAAACATATTTGCATTTCAGTGCCTACAGGTTTCTTTTCCTTAGGCTTATTTCACTGGGTTTTAAATTCTATGTGAGGGACTACTAGGTCAAAGAATACCAGATAGCTCTTGCTAAGTGCTACCTATGTGTGTTTCTAGAAGAATTACGTCAATTTATCTGGCCACTAGCCAGGTGCCACTATATCTGTTTCCCAAAGCTTTGACAAGCGTTGGGTATTTAATTTTTACTCAGTTTAATGGCTGTTGATTGAGACCCTACTACATATATAGTCTTTAATTTGCCTTTCTCTAATTACTAAGGAAGTTGAGTCTTTTTTCTTTAATATGTATGTTTATTGTTTGTATTTCCTCATATGTGCTTATTCAATTCACAGCCGCAGAGATGTTTTGAGTGCTCACTATTTACCAAGTGCTGTGCGCCATCCTCTAGGAAGAGTGATCTAATAAAAACATGACCTTTTGGGGTAGGGTTGGGGAGCCAGGATATTACAGAAAACATAGGACCAACTTCATCAGCAGAAGCACAATGATGGCAGACAGTGTGGGCAAAGGCATGGAAGACAAAGAAGAAAGAAATCCCATCTGAAACAGATTTGATTTTTGCAGGGCAGATGGCTTTAGAGCTAAGGTCAAACCATGAGTAAGATTTCTCCAAGTGAGGAGAAGCTGTCTAGAGAGAAAAAAATATGGTGAAAGGTAAAGGGGTTGTAAGCCTAAGAATATCATACTGTGTTATAAAGCTGTGATTCTTCCATTACAGCTAAAACGTGGAATGCTGGGGCTGGAGGGTGATGGAGTCCTTGCTGGGAAGAAAGGGTCAGAATTTAATTCAAGAATCTGAGCTCTGTCCTGAAGATTATTTTGTTCGTATAGAGGAATGACATGCACTGATGTGTGTTTTAGAAGACTTCTCTGACAGCAAATGAGAAGTGGATTTAGGGACAATGAAGTCTAAAGATGAGCCTATCAATCCTTTTTAAGTACGTAATTCCGTAGTGTATCCTTAAAGTACATTCACATCATCGTGATCCTGATCATGGCTTTCCTTTTAAATTAATTTAGTTGTGTTTTATTAAAAATAGGTTGAAATGTATACAAGTTCACTTTTTGATAGCAATGACATATTTGTTCAACACTTTATATTGTATAATGCTCTTCAACATTTTTAATCTCATCTGATCCTCATAAGCATCCCCTGAGGTGGATATCATCCCCATTTTACAGATGAGAAAGCCAAGGTCAAGAGATGTTTGATGATGTCTCAGCCGAGGTTCCCTAGCCAGATCGAAAGGCAAAGATCGAATTTCAATAGTCATTTTGATGACCATGCCACCTCTAGAAGAAACGGCAGAGCTTTGCAGCATGTGGAGAAAAAAAAAAAACATGACCTTGTAATTTCTAGCCGGGGAGGTTAAATCGTAGCTGGAAAGAATAATCTATTTGGGAGCAAGATAATAAATTCTGTTTGGGATATCATTTGCTGAGGATGCTAGCAGAACATGCTGGTAGAGAAGCCCAACGGGCATTTGGAAAGGAGGAGAGAAGTTAGGCTGAGAACTCATGGAAATGGCTGCAGCTACTTGGCCTCTGAATACAAGTGTGGGTGTTTCATAAACTTTCAAAGCCAGGCCTTGAGTTATCCATCTGCTCACACTGCTGGAGACATGCAGGAGGGCTGAGTATCAGGGGAAAGAAAAAAAAAAAACCCCAAAAACCTAAACAAAGAAAAAAAAAAAACAGGGACACACAAAAGAAAAGCTTGGTTTGTCTATCCTGGAGAAACAAAGGAGGACACTCAGATTTTACAGGCTGAGGGATTCATCCGATTCAGTTGCATCCATCCATCCATTGTGTCACGCACGCAGTATTATCTGAATACTCTACTTTCAGTGTTAGGAGAAAGAGGTTGAGCAAAACAGACGTACTCCCTGAATTTATGGAAGGATGAGCAAGGTAAACAAAACTCAAGTAAAAGTAAATTCTTGCTGAGGAAAGACATGCCATGCTATGAGAGCAATTTATAGATAATAGGGCTTCCAGGGCATGTCCAAGAGTAGGGCTTCCCCTAGGAAAATAATTTCTGGAGATTTTTCTTCTTCCCCTCTTCCATGCACCCTCCCTAAACCTTACCATTAGATGCCACAAGGAAAGACAATGTAAACTATCTTCATCTGAGAAAAATTCAGGACTGATAATACATTTTATATGTGCATTGTAATCCTCTTAACATGATTTACCCTGACATTTCTGGGTATCTAGTCCACAATATCTGATAAATATAAATATAAATATATACATATAGATATAAAATATTTTACTGATGAAGAAGGTGAGTTTCAGAGAGCTTAGATAACTTGCCTAAAATCACAAGGCAAGTTAAGGGTGGAACTGGGATGCAAATCTATATCTTGCGACACCTAGATGGCATTGTTCTTGTAATATTCATTCTTTTGTTCATTCATTCATCCATCAAACATGTGCAGGTGTGCCCTGGTGAAGTAGTGGTTAGGTCTACCACCTCTAGCTGAGCAGTCCAGATACATCCCAGGGACCCAGGTTTGTATCCCAGGACCAGGGGGACAACCAAGATGTACAACTAAAATAAAAATAAATAAAAATTGCTTCTTCCTCTTCTCCCTGCCCGCTTGCCTACCCACCTTCATTCTTGGCTACACCTTTCCTTTAAAAGCAAAAACAACACCCCCAAAATATCAACTGAGTGTTAATATACCTCTTGAGCAATCAAGAGTCACTGAATGGTCTCAAGTGGGAAAGGAGCATGATCCAGTTAAGGCTTTGGAACATCTGGAAAAAAGTACAGAACATCACGGTTTCCAAAGTATGGTCTGGGACCAGCTATTGAGTCTGAATCTCTGGGCGGGCTCAGGAATCTTACAATAACTGAGTGTGGGAATTCTTTTCTGATTCTCATGCAATAGGATCGTATTAGAGACGGTGTTGTAAGCAGTTAATATGACGAAGGTGGAGTCTGCAGTAACCAAGTGAATGAGAGGTAATGAGGTTCAGAGACAAGGGGATGCTCTTGAGAGGCTATTAGTCTGAATAGAACAGCTCACTTTACCCTTCCTGACAGTGACAGAGGGGCAGGAAGCAGAGCTGCATCCTCTGGTCCCAGAACCTATGGTCTTTATGACACAGGGCCATGTATAGCCATTTTAAATGTTTTGATTCATTTCTTTCAGCTCGTTTTGAAAACCTCCATCTCTCCAACCACCTTCAAGCCTTGTGTTTCTCCCTTCCTTTCCAAAAACCTAGGAGAAAAATAAAGGGCAGAAACATAAAGTCTTAAAATACATATTTCTTTGTGCCTGGGTACACAGCCGAGGGAAAGGTAGACTTGATTAGACAAAGCACAGGCTGCGGGAAGAGACCCCCAGGGCACCGGACAGATACACGGGCTCCCCCCCCCCCCGCGCGGTAAACACTAGGAGGCCTCTAAGAAACCTGAAGACAATAATCCCCCAAATCCAGAGAGGGACCCCATTCACCCTCAGGGTTATGACTGTGTCTAGCACAGCTCAGGAATTCAGGAAACTGTAAAGGAAACACAACCACCCCAACAACCACCTCCCCGAACATCAACATCATCAAACTCAACAATAAAATTTATTGAAAGTCAGCTCCCTCTCACCCACAACAGCAGCCCCGAAGAGAGGAGGCAGTTCTTGGGATACCAAAGAGACTCTTTGGGGTCCCCTCCCCAGCCTGGTTCCTCCTAATCCTGGCCTGGAGTTCCCAGGATCACAGGCAGGTGGGAAAGGGAAACTTTCATCTCAGGCTGGTGGCACTCTTCGCACCCCGGACAGGACCAAGATTAAAGTAAATTGAGAACAAGGCTATGGCTGGCAGTGCCTGAGGAAGACTGACCTGTCTGGTATCTGGCAAAACCGCAGGACCCGGGCCAAGTAGGTGGCAGTACAAGCTTTGGGGAACAAAAGGATGGGGGACGTGGGCGTGATGAGCTTAAAACAGGTATTTGGGAAGCGGGCCGGAAAGGCGCCTAGGGAGACGCCCTTGAGAATGACCAACCAGAGCGCGGGCTACGGCCCAGGGGCGGGGCAGGGGTGTATCTTGGCCGAGATTGGATTACGGCCGGGTGCGGTGGGCGGGGCCTGCGCGCGGCCGGAGCGGCCGCGTCTGGATTCTGCGTTATATATCGCGGTGGAGGCGGCGCGGGGAGCCGGTGAACTGCCCCGCAGGTGCCAGAGTCTGACAGCCGTCCGCCTGCCGCGGAGTTCCACCAGTGCGGCGTGCGTTCCACATTGTCCCGGGGTTTGCTCCGTCCTCCGCCCTCTTCCCTCTTGCTCAACTTCCCAAGCTCCTGACCTCGACGTCTGCAAAAAAAGTCTGCAAAAAAAAACCAAACCGAGAAATAGCCACAGCCATGAATATCTCAGCCGAAATGGATCAGCTGATACAACCTTACAGCTTTGAGCTATTCCAGGACTTAAGGCCCCTTTTGGAGGAGTATTGGTGAGATCTGGGGAAGTGGAACGGGCAAGGCCGTCCCAGACCTGGGTACCTCCTAGGGGCCCCATGTGCTTGTGCGTGCGTGTGGTTGTGGATGTGTGTGTCTCTGTGTGTGTAAGAGTAAAGAGACCGGGATCCTTCATACTAGCACCACATCTCCGCTGTCCAACTTGCAGGTAGCGTGACAATTCCAAGAAATCAGAAGAAAGGCCAGGATGGGGCGAGGAATGTGGGAGGAGACAGAAATGGGAGTGTAGTGAGATCCTGACACTGAGGAGTGAAACTCGGTGTCTTCTGTGCACCGCAGAGAGCTGGTGCCCCGGAACAGCCAGCCCTTCACCATGATCAGGTTGTCACCCAAATGTCCCTTCCTCCTTGCTGTGGAGAAGAAGACAAAGTGCGCGGTTCTTGCACGATTTTTCTCAGGCTCTCCTACTTTGTCCTGAAGCGCCTCAGAGGAGTTTGTGGGTTAACTTTTGCTCCAGTCCAATTTGTCACAACTCAACTATATAGAAGAGATTGACACATTCTTCTCACACCACAAGCCAGGGTTGGTTTCAGTAAGGAATCGCCATTATCACCCACCCACTCCTAACCTGGAGGAGAGCGATAGTCCTAGACACTTGAGACATAGCTCCTGTCCTGTGCCAGGTACTTTATAGGAACTAACCCCATCTGGAGAAGAATATTAGTCCCTGTTTACAAATAAGGAAACTGAGTCTTGGAGAACTAACTCATTTTTTTTGATGTCACACAGCTAGTAAATGGCAAAGTGTGACCACCCCAGAACACTCACCTGGAGAGATGAGGGGGTCCTCTAATCAGCACCCCACCCCCAAAGTCCATTTCCTTTGCCTTCTGCCTGCCAGGACAGCCTCATTCCTCATCTCTCTGGTCTACCTGCTGCTTATCGTGGTGGGGCAGAACTTCATGAAGGCCCACAAGGGCTTCAGCCTGCAGACGCCTCTCATCCTTTGGTCCTTTTCCCTTGCTATCTTCAGGTAAGATGTTCCTCCCCCAAGCTCTCACATAGTCTGTACACTCTAGACCTTCATTATGTTCCTTAAAAGCCTTATCAGAAAATCAGCTGCATCAATTCCGATTCTGCTCCTCAGCTTCTCCATCCTCCACCCATCTCCTCCCAGGCTCTCTAACTCGACTTTCAGTCTCATCCTCCAGCTTTCCTTCCCCAGCCTTTTCTTCTCTAGTTACTAGGTAGATTGTCTCCGGATCTTAAGTATAATCACGCTCCCCAAAAGGGTAGAAGGTGGCAGAGCTTGTGACAGTGATTGGACCAGGTTGAGGGAAAAAGGTGGATTGGTGCCTGGGGATGACCCTGACATGTTTCCCTCCGTCCTATTTCAGTATCATTGGAGCAGTGAGGACATGGTTCTACATGGGGGTCCTGATATTTAAAGGGAGCCTGAAGAACACTGTATGTTTCTCCATATTTGTGGACAGCACCATAATCAAATTCTGGTCCATGGTCTTTCTTCTCAGCAAGATCATTGAACTTGGTGAGTGGTAAGGCTTCGTCTTATTGATGCCCCGCAAATGATATCCTTCCTCGGGGCCCTCTTCTTACCCATCATATGGAGGGTCCTATTCCCATCCCTGGGCCCTAACAACACCTCTCACCCAAGCCGCTCTTCAGAGTCTTTGCCACTAAGACCCCTCTCCCCAACCTGAGAATTCACCCCACCCCACCCCACCCCACCCCTATCCAGTGTGGAGGGCAGTCTCAACACTGGGTGGTATACCAGCTATGACTCCATCTCCCAGGAGACACAGCTTTCATCATTCTACGTAAGCGGCCGCTCATCTTCATGCACTGGTACCACCACAGCACCGTGCTAATGTACACGAGCTTTGGATACAAGAACAAAGTGGCTGCTGGTGGTTGGTTCATGACCATGAATTTTGGTGTGCATGCCATCATGTACACCTACTACACTCTGAAGGCCGCCAAAATCAAGTCCCCCAAGAAGTTTCCCATGCTCATCACCAGCCTGCAGATCCTGCAGATGATTATGGGAGCTGTTGTCAGCATTTGGACTTATATTTGGAGACAGGAACAGGGATGCCACACCACAACGGAACACCTCTTCTGGTCCTTCATCTTGTATGCAACCTATTTCATCCTCTTTGCCAACTATTTTCTCCAAACCTACATCATGCCCAAGGTCAAAGCCAAGGCCAAGAACCAGTGAAGGTGTGGAGAAAAAGGAGGAGTCTCAGAATCTTTTTTCCAGGGCACTGACGGGCTGATCTTAGTTTTGGAAGAATGATTAGGGTGCCTTCCCTGCATGATTTCCCAGCGGGTTGTGCACCCCAAGGTGGCAGAAAGTTACCACAAAGTGTCACCCCTGGGATGGGGATGTGATCTAGTACTTTGATGTTTGTTTTTAATGTGAAGGCCAAGCAGGCCCTGGCGTGAGGATGGGGCTGAGGATGTTTCCCTAGAATTGAGTTATTTATATTTCTATACAGAAATCTTTCTTCTTCTTGCTCTAATTTTTCATTAGAAATGTCAACGAGATTTGGGGGATTTTGCGATGGGGGGAGGAAGGGGACTGCTGTGATGGGAGAGGGCTGCTGGAAGTGGAATGCCAAGAGAGTGGGAATCTTGACAGGGTGTGTGGAAGGGTGAGAGGCACACACACAGACACTCAAAAAGAATCCTAGGCCTGGTAGGCACTTAATACATGTCTGTTACAGACCAGAATTTTATTGCTGTTAGAGGCCCAAGCCCCTCAGAGGAACAGTGAAAAACAGGTGCAGAAAGGAGGAGTAACTTAGATCTAAGGCCAGTAGGCTTTGTAAATTGAAGAATTGACACCCTGCAAGCGCTGACTAGATCTCCTAGCTATCCTCCCTGAGACCACGAGGTGGCGCCAGAGCAGCATTTGCCCGACGCCATCGAGTAGTTAGTAATCAAGTCATAAACTCCAGCAAGCCTGCGAGTGCCCCCTTGTTCTGGGAATCCCGGGGCTTCCCCCTTCTGGTGTTCAGGGGATGAAGGGGACTGAAGCCCTAGAAGGCTGGACCGTCACTTCTTTCCTGTCCATCAGCTCTCCTGTAGACGTGGGAGAAGAGAAGGGAGAGGCTCAACTGCGACTCTGAATCATCAGGCCTTTGACAGTCCGCGCACGTTTATTTCATTTCTCTTTGAAAACCGGGGAGAGGGAGTCTGGAGAAGACAGGGTGGGCCAAGGGTGAGTTGGCCCCCCTGGGGAACTGGTCCCTGCTCCTGGCCTTAGTCCCGGGGGCGTAGACTGTCGGGCCCAGTCCATCCCTCAGAACTGGGAAAGGGAAGGAGGTCTCCTGAGCCCCCACTCCCCCCAGCTGTCCCTGCACCTCTTAGACGGCGCGGGGCCAGCCAGTCAAGACTACCCCAGTCCCGGAAGGCTGCGCGTTATCGCCCCCGCCCCTGCCCTCGGGGATGATCGACGGACCAGGCTGCTCAGACGGGTCGCTCCACAGCGTACTGGCACGGACTGAGGTTGGCGGCCGGGGGCGGCCCGGGCACGGCGGGGTAGCTGAAAGAGGCGTGCTGTTTGGCCTTGAGCCTCAGGCTGGCCAGGCTCGAGTTACACGGGTCCCGATAGACGTAGGGGGAGGAAGCGGCTGCAGCTGCGGCTGCGGCAGCCGAGGCGTAAGGGCAGGAGACCGCCCCGGAGGACACGGCGGCTGGAGCCAGCCCAGGGGGCGCCCCGCCCAGGCTCTGCAAAGCCCCCGGCCCTGGCACGGTGCCGGGGGCGGCCGCCGCCGCGGGCACCATGGAGGCCGCGATGGAGCTGGGGGGCGAGAAGACGGGCTGCGAAGCCAGAGGCCCCACGTTGACCGAGTTGAAGGCGAACGGGAAGGTCTTGGCGGCGAGCGGCGGGCCGAGAGCCTTGGGCGGCCAGTTGCCGTAGGAGTAGCCGGGGTACACTTCCTCGTAGGGCGGCACCAGCCCCCCGAGCGGCGCCGCGAAGCCGCCCTTGCACAGCTCGGCCTGCTGGCTGCGCTCGCGCTTCCGCCACTTGGCGCGCCGGTTCTTGAACCACACCTGCGGGCGCGGGGGAGGCCGTCAGCGCCGCGCCCCGCGGGCTCGGGGACCGGCCGCGCGGCGGTGGGCGGGCGTCCAGACCCGGCTTCCACCCCGCGGCGGAGGAGAAACCCCCAGCGGCTGGAGGCGGGACCCCAGAGCCGAGAACGCCGGCAGCGGGCGGCAGGGCGGAGTTGGGGGCGACCCGGCGGGACGGGGCCCGCAGCGTGGGGTCACAGAGAGTGAAGAGGAGGACGGGAGGCGGTGGCAGGCTCGAGGTGACAGGGTGGCGTGGGCGCCGAGACGCGACGTCGGTGGAGAGACGGCGGTGCGGTGCGGGGCAGTGGACGGGGCCCGGGGGACGCCCGGCGTGGGGTCCGAGGATGGGGACGGGCTGGGCAGACCCACAGACTGTGGTCCCCGAGCCTGCGTCAGGGTGTGAACCTGGCACAGCCGTACCCGCACGCGGGCCTCGGTGAGGTTGGTCCACACGGCGATCTCTTCGCGAGTACTCATGTCGGGGTAGCGGTTCCTCTGGAAGGTCGCCTCCAGCTCCTGCAGCTGCTGGCTCGTGAAGTGCGTGCGCTGGCGCCGCTGCTTTTTCTTCAGCGAGCCGTCTTCGGGGGACCCGCCCGCCAGCGAGGCCGAGGCCTTCTCGGAGTCTGGGGGCCGGGGTAGGGGCAGGTAACCGGGTGACCTGCCCAGCGCCGGGTCTTGGGCTGGGGACCTCCTCCCGCGCTCCTTCACTCCCGCCTGGGCTCGCGATCCCACCCCCAGGAGGGACTAAACGGCTGTGTCCCCCACCCCCAGGAGGGGGCGCGCTCACCGCTGTGCTCCTGGCCCTTGCAGGCCGCTTCGGGTAGAGCCGGGTGCGGAGTGCCCGCCTCGGACAGAGAGAGGGCCGGGCTCCGGGCCTCTGCCTCACTCAACAGACCGAACTCCATGGAAGGTGGCCTCTGGGAGGGAGGAGAAGACACAATCCATGTTAACAAGGATAAAATCTCTGGCTTATCCTGTTCCCAGTAGTGGTTCTCCATAAATTCCCTGTGCCCTTTCTCAGGCACTGACATCAGGCCAGACCCAGGTGGGGCGCCTGAGGATCCAATGCGGAGACAGCAGCCTAAGAAAGAGAAGGTCTTACGCACAGGTAGGCACAGTAGACTTTGCTTTGCTCACTGCTGACCACATAAAACTGGCTGGCGCACTGTGGGGTTCAAGAGATAGGCACTGAGTTAATGAAAACCACATTATCGCACACCATATACCGCGAATGCAGTGTCCCCATAAACTCAGAGATGCCCTCAGCCAATCATACGGAAGACACAGTTGGAAACTTTGTTATTCACTCTTCTTGGGACAGATTTGATTTCCAACCAGGTGTGATTATTCCTCCAGAAGGATAATCACTGCTTTCATTATGAACCCTTATTATGCTCTTTCACCTCATCATCTCTCCCCTCCCAAGAAGGCATCAAGATTAAATATTATCACCCTTTCTCAGATGAGAAAACTGAGACTTGAAGTAACTTGATTAAGGTTGTAGGGCTGATGAGTAGTGGAACTAAGATCTGAACCAGGTCTGTGAGACTCCTGAGCAAACGCTTTTTTCTTCGCTTGCTTTTCAAATTGTCTTCTTTGGGACCCAATCCAGAATCCTTGCCAGGGGCTCCACTCAGAGACAGAGTTCTAGTTTGGTTTTGCTTGGATCTGCTTCAGCTAGGGCCATCCTGCTATTGTCTGTTTTATTTCTGGAGAGATCTCATTTGAAGAGAAGGTTCCAAGATCAAACACATGTTTGAGGTGCACCCTGGTGGAGCAGTGGTTGGGTCAATTCCCTCTGAAGGAGCACAGGCCACATGCTCCTGGATTCAAGTCCTGGGTCCCTGGGGGAAGCAACCAGTGTGAACAAGTCAATAAAAATAAAATTAAAATGCTTCTTCCTCCTCTCTCTTCCTGCCTGTCTGCCTATTCACCTTAATTCCTGCACCTTTCCTTAAAACAAACAAACAAACAAAAAAAACCAGCTGGAAAATCACTAGTCCTTCTGGTCCTATCCAATTCTCTGCCTACCCAGGCACATTATTCATTGCCCCACTCTCACTCTACCCAAGCCACCCTAGGCAGTAGATATGAGCTGCTTAAAACTGCCTTCCTACTTTTTCTCCTATCCCAAACCTCACTGGACATTACCCCAGAGCCTGTCTGGGCCCCTCTCCAAGTCTTCCCTGTGGGATCCCCCAAGCTGCTGGATGTCCCAGAGCCCTCTGATGGGAGGGCAGGAAAGGGTCACTTGTGAGGCTCAAGCATGCTGGTGCCTCTTGGTCAGAGAAGAACCAAAGGAGGCTAGGAACAGAGGAAGAGGGGTGAAAAGCTGGGTGGGAGGGGTACATCTGCCTCCGCCACCCACTGCCCATTAACAGAGACTCAATGCTGACTGTGCAGGCGGCGTTAATGTAGCGGATTAGCCTGGATTGAGATGTGTGCCCCTTGGCTGCTCTGAATTTATTAGGAGTCTGTCTTAGGGAGGCGCAGATGGGTAGTGACCTGTGTTTGTTCATGGTAATGCCCCCTTCAACCAGCTTAGAGATGGTGGCTGCCCCCCCAACCCCAAACAAGATTGGGGGTGGGACAGAGGTCAAGGCAGGAGGCTGAGAATGAGTTTCTGTTCTTTTTACAGGCTGGTGGGGAGTAGACCTTGGACCTTTTTCTAGGATTAGAGAGGCAGGGCTAAAGTGGACCCAGGAAGGAAGGAAAGCAGTTAAGTCAGGGTGGCGGGTGCTCAGCTTACCTCCCTTTCCAGGTCAGAGGTCAGGAGCTAGAGGCTTGGAGCTGGCCCTGTGATGCTTGATAGAAAAGAGGTGCTTTTGGGAGAAACCTGTGGTAACCTTGACTAGCAGTTCTTCCCAACTGGCTGGGGAGGCTTAAAACGGAAAACTACACAAAAGAGGTATTCTGGCTTCATACTCGAATAAGGGGACCTTTTACTTCATGCTCAAAATGCATTCAAAATGCAAACCATGTCCCTGATTTATCCAGAGACCATGGGAGTAGTAGGGCCTGGAAAAGAGGGTTTGCCTGTAGGGAAAGCTAAGTCCCACCATTCCTCCAGTCTTCTTTGGCTCCAGATTTTACATTTTCCAAGCTCCCCTTCCCCCAGAATTCCATACCTGTGTCTTGGGTTCACCTTTTATTTCAGCAGAGGGAGGCAGGGTGAGGAGAGTAAGGGCCTGAGTTAAAGATGAGGCCGAGAAAGCAGAGTTCAGGCTGTGTGTTCCAGAGACAGACAGACACACATGCAGACACACACGGGCCCCCACTCAGACAAAATAAGCACTTGGACTTGAAGCTAGGAGCATACAAACACACACTCTCCCACACACGCGCTCCCACATCCAGGCAGACACATACCGTCACAGTCTCCTCTCTCTGTGACAGGGACAGCTGCCTGGGCTGTTTTGGAGCTAGCCATCCCCCCCCTCCCTTTCCTGGCCCCTCTGAACCTCAGCTCTCAGTCTCAGGAACTAAGGACTCTGTGGGGGAGGAGGAGGCCAAAGGGGCCAGGGGAGTGGTCTGCACTCAGTGGCTGCTGGAGACCGCCTGCTTAGCTGAGCGAGGAGAAAGCATGAGAATGTCGGAGGAAGAGGATGGGGGACAGAAACTGCCCAGGTCCTTCTTAGAAAAGTAATCCGGGATAGCGCACAGAAATTCGGTATGGAGTTAAAAGATTTTGGTTCATGCCCTGCTTCTCCAACTTACTAGCCATGTATTCTTGGCAAATTACCTCTCTGAGTATATTTCTTCATCTCTAAAAGGGACATCATCATCCTTTCCCTACCTGCCTTCAATAATAATATTATTATTATAAAGTTAAAGTAAGACATAGTATGTCAAAATGAGTAGGAGCAAAACTATCCAACTTTTTTTTCCTTCTTATTCATTGAACAGATGCTTATTTGGCACCTTGTATAATAAGCTGGACACTGAGCAAGGCACTGAGGATAGAGTGGTAAGTATCTCAGCCTTGCTTTGCCCTGGCTGGAAGGGTTTGCCTCGCTAGATCCTGTATCACCCAGTGAAGATTCCGCTGGTGAATGAAGATAAGTAGGCTGCGTTTTAGAGGAGGGGTCCCTGTGTGCTATGAGTACTCTGCCCTGAACACAGTTGATAAGGTGAGGAGGGCCCAGTCAATAAGGTAAGAGCGAAACACATTGCTCCTTTGCTTGGGAACCGGGGACTGATGGAGGAAGGAAGTTTCAGCCTCATGACTGAGTTAGTAATAGCAGAAAGATGGGCTGAGGCTGAGAAGGGCCCTGACTGTGAAACTAAAGAGGCAAGAACATTAAAGCCAGGCAGGTAATAGAGAGCTAGCAGGCCTCTCGCAGACTTGTTCTAGGTGGGCTGGTCAGGTAGAGGCTGGAAGTACCCAGATGTTGTCTAAGTTGGAGACCGGCTGGCTGAGGATGAAGTCCCCCCAAACTTCTGGAGATCAGGAAGCTGGGAAGTTGGGACTAAGGTCAGGTGCTTGGCCTCAGGGACAGGGACAAGCAGTGGGTTGGGTAGACACAGGATTGGTTGATGTTAGTCGGAAATACCAGGCAAAGGCCAGAGATTCAAGAGATGCAGTGGTGGGAGTGGATGCTGACTCCACTTGGAGCCTTTCTGACACACACTGCTGGGGAGACATAACCTAGTCCCCTTCAGTGTCAGGATGCCAACTAGCCCTAGGAACCTAGAAGGCCCACCGGTGTGCGCTGATCTGATGCACAGAGTTGCGGGAAGCTGTCCTGGACTGAGCAAGAACAAAATATCCAAGATATGCTAAGGTGCGGAGCAGAGACCATGACAGACCAGAGAGGCCCAGGTGGGGAGGCCATGGTTTCCAAGGTACATAAGCTCATGGGAAGAAGGCAACTGCCACGTGGGTCCTGAAACCAAAGGGGTAAACCAGGGCCAGAGTCAGAATGCCCCCAAGTAGTTGTGACAACAGTCCCACGGAAGGAGGCACACGTGAACTGAAATGGGAAAACCACTCTCCTATAGGAACTAAATAATGAGAAAGATAAGAGGTGCCGAAGTTGTGGTAGGAGGGCTCAGCTCAGCATACAAGTTGGAAAGCAGATGTGACCCCGGGCTCTAAATTAGTAGGGACCCAACCCCTAGACCTGGAGCTGATGCGTAGCCCATAAGCACACATGGACCCACGGTCACGAGGGATGCTGATGCTCAACCTTTTGGTTTGCTGACCTGAGAGAGCGAAGGAAGAAAACTGTAGACAAGGTTCACAGCCCAAGAGGAAACTCTAAGACTCAGAGGGAGGTAGCAGTGATTTGATGCACTTAATTTATCAAGGGTTAAATTGGGTGACAGAAAATTGGGTCACCATACCTTTTCTTTCTTCTTTCCTTCAGCCAGTGCTAGGTGGGAAGATAGAGCCCCAAGAATAAGGCACAGGCCCTAACTTCTAGGAGCCCATGGTCTCTGGAGGCAACCCGAAGTCAGGATGAAGGATGGGCTCTGTGAACCTGACCCTGCTTTAGGGGAGATCAGAGAGATGGAAGCCCATGTAAGATGGTATCAAGTTTTGGGGTTTAGAGAATGTAGCATATGGCTAAGATGGGAAACGAGGAGAAAGAGAAGAAGCAGAGACTTCTAAGTAATAGAGCATATTGGGAGTGAGCTGGTAATTTAGAGGGCAACTGGCAAGCCTAGCTTGACCAGAGTCTCAGTGTGAGCAGACAGAGCTTGTCCAAGAGAAAGTCAGGCTGAGGGGTGAGGATCAAGAGTTGGTGGTACAGGTTAGACACAGTCTGGGCTACGGTATTTCCAGCTCTTCCACAACCAGACCTTACAACCAGTCACCAAGAACATCACCCTGGAAGCCAGGGACACAACCCCAAACAGCTGCTACCCGGTATGAAACTTCTTTGCCATCTCCAGCCTTCTGTTAAAAATTGAAGCATATTTTGCACTCCATTCCATACTTGTTACATTTATTTTACTTTAAAAGTGAAGTTTTTCTCTCCAGGCCACCAAGTGACAACTTCAAACGACATCAGGACACCAGGAAGATGGGTCACGTTTTACCTGCAGTGTCAGTTTCCTCCCACTCCTGTACTGCCCTCTGCTGCCCCAACCCTCTGCTGAGAAACACTGCTCCAAGCAGTGGGAGTCACTGGAGGCCTGTAGGTGGTTTCTTTAGGACCTTTAGTGGGCAGAATGGATTGGGCAGGGCAGAGACAGGAAAGAGGAAACTAGTAACTGAGTTGTGGGGTGTGACAGCGAGGACAGTGGAAAGGAGAGGAGAGAGTTTTGAAAGCAGCAATTTCTCACAATTGTCATCTTCTTTTCCTTTCTCTCCCTATCACTGTATCATGGGCTCCTATCAGCGACCATGGGCTAGACATTCCAGATAATCCCCAATACTCAGAAGTGTCATTTAGACTGAATGGAGAAGAAAGGATGTGGGTGACTCCATTCTTCTGACATATCCACCCCCCAACTCAGCCCTCCCTTCCTGGACAGGGGCCCTGGACCCATAATCACTTCCTTGAGCAGAAGGCCAGCCGGGGTCAGGTCAGGATATTTTGCCTTGTAGAGGGATGAAGCATTTGGGGAGCTCCCTAGGATGCTTCTTGGAGAGGGGCCAGAGTAAAGATTGGCATCTGAAGCCTGGGGCAGGGTGTCACCGAAAATCTTTCTGTGGCTGAATCAAGGATGCTATTAAAGTGATCTAAGACTTAAAACCACAACTTTTCAAAGATTCTCTGGCTATTGGAATCCATGGTGGAACACTGGGTTGGTCAACTGCCTTTGGCTGAAGCGCAATCCACATACACACCAAGGACCTGGGTTGGTGTCCTGGGCTGGGGAGAACCACCAAGATGTACAACTAAATAAGTAAATAAAGGGCTTCTTTCTTTTCTTTCCGCCTACTCGCCTGCATTTCTGTCTTCACCTTCCTTAAAAAAAAAGATTCTCTGGTTACGGGAGATGTGCAATTGGGGCAGAATAGTAGTGATAATGCTTCTTATTTCTGGGGTGCTTCTTCATTTGAAGAAGCCCTCACAGAAGTGATGCAATTTCACTGAATTCTTAAACCACCTCGAATGGCAGGATTGATGGCCCTCATTTCACCTCTAAGAAGACAAGTTTGTCCAAGTATATGCAGATAGAAGTCCGAATCCACTTCTCCTAAGGGTCTGAGCTCCTTCCCTTCCTCACCCCTCCACCCCAGACCCCATTTGTGCCTCTGACATGCATTGACCCTCCCAAGCCCTGAAGAATTCCATTTCTCCTTCGTACCTCTACCACTTCTCTGGACACAAACTCTGGGAGTTCGCTGCCCACTGTGTGCCAAGGTACATCTTCATCCCAAGCTTGCATCACTGCAGGTTGCAAAGACCCCTCAACTCTGGTTTTGAATTAAGGCTTAAACAAGTCATCTGCTTATTCAGGACTTTCCTCATGTTGTGGATTTTCATCCTCACTCACCTTCCAGGAGTCTAAACTTTGAAATCTGCTCTCTCTAGCAGTCACTCGTTCCTCATTCTGCTCACCTTCTCTGACCTTTTCTAGGTCTCTGGTGTTCTCCCTGAGAGCCAATGACCAGGCAGTCCTCAGCAACATGGTTTTATGCAAGGATGGGGAAGAGGGTCTGCCTTTTGTTTCCAGCCATGTTCATTGCAAGATTGTTGCTGTATCTTCTCTTTGGCACAAACAGAACTTGGGGCTAAGGTCTTCAGGGAAGCATCTGCAATGCATACCCTTTTCTCTTATGAACATGGAGACTTTAATTTCAACCATAATTTCAGTGATTTTCAGAGGCGATGGGAGCACAAACCTCTGCAATGGGTATCAGAATAGGGGTGAAGGTAATTCGGGTGTGACTATTTCTCAAAAGGGGAAAAGAGACAAGAAGAGGTTGTGACTCTGTATTTCTCGAAAGGGGGCCAACTGATAAAAAAAAGGCTTGAATCAATGGAACGCCCCCTTTTATTCAAGCCAATGACAAGCAAACTTTAAAAGTGAGAACTGGAGGTGGGAATGTGGGGAATCTGTATTTACATCACTCATGGGTGGAGGGTGAGAAAGGTTGAGACCCACTTGTTTAGATTACTCATTGCTAACCGCATCACTTTGCTCCTGTCCCCATGGCAACTTCGTCCCCAGCTGGGTTTTTTACTCACATAGACTGGGATAGTTCTCTCTATTCTGTTCCCTTCAGCTTAACTGGGCTCTGGTTAAAAAGTTGAGCTCAGGGTGGGTGGCTACTGTTTGGGTCTCCATGCTTTTCCAGCCACACGGAAAGCAAATGGAGCAGTTGAGTCTGGCTGAGACCTCTTTCCAGAACAGACTTGGAGGCTATTTAGGCCCCACGTTGGACTCCAGAGTGTGGATTCATGTGTCTCTCCCTCCTACCTTCTCTCAGGGTGGTGTTGGGGTTGGTGGGGCTGAGGGAGCAGAAAGCGAAACAAAAATCACAGGGTTTGCTTTGTAAAGGGCTGCAGTTTTCTCTTCAGGCCTGGACTCTTAGCTCCTGGAGAGAAGAATCATTTAGCTTACAGACACCCAGGCAAGGAGTCTGTGGGTATCTGGCCAGTTGAACTGGAATGAGGGGTTGGTGCTGAGCTTGTGGGGGAACTGAGGCTGTCAGGGGCTGGTCCTTGACTCTCCCTTGCTTTCCCATTCCCTTTGTGGCTCCTTCCTGCCTTCCCGGGCCTTGACTCCCACTCACCATTCCACCATTGACTTCCCTCAAATTCGGATTCTGGAAGCCCAGGACGAGGGGGGCATCTAGTCTGGGTTGGAGAGGAAATGTCTCCCAGAGCCCAAACCACACCAAAACCAGGTTTCAGCTCTTATTCTCACTCCTGGTTCCACGGCCCCCAGGGTCCCGGAGCACGAAGCACAGAAACAAGTTTGCAAAGTGTGATTTGGGATTCCAGGCGACCCACCACAGTGAGCCCCACAGCGCACGCAGCAACTGGGCAGGCGCTGCCGGGTAGATGGACATGCCACTTGGCCAGGGACATACTGTCCGCCGCTGCCGGACAGCGCCTGCTCCGAAGAGACCCACCTCGCGGGCTCCGGACATTCTGTCCGCTCTGAGCTCGCAGCTCCGCGGACATTCCCTCCGATTCCGAGGGAGCTCCAGGCCCGGACCCTTCGGAGACTTGACAGCCCAAGTCAGAGCCGCTGCCTGGTCACTGCCCAGCCTCGGCGCTGCCGCTGGTACAGCAGCGATCTGACCTGGTGGCGGCCGGCTCTCGCCTCTCGTATCCCAACTGAGAAGCATTTGGGAAGAGAAGAGTGTGGCCAGAAGCGGCCCTGCTCTCAGCCCCTGAAGTCTGAGTCCTAAAGTCTCAGCTGAGGGGGTCCGGCGCCACCACCCGCTCCTGTGCTGGGCTGGGCGGCCGCCTCCAGCTCCCCTTTCGCCGGCTGGGTGCCTGCCCCGCGCCAGGGAATACCAGGGCTCTTTCTGGTAATGGTTTCCCGACTCTCTAATCCCGGCTTCGTGGATCCTCCTGTTCTGGTTTCATGTCTCAGCTTCCCTCCAGATCCCCTTCGCTGTCCTCTGAGTTCTGACGCTAAGTTTCCCCTTTCCCAAGTCCTGTCTCCGAGTCTGCAGTCTACCCTCCGAGTTTCAACCCGTTTCCCAGGCACCATTCCCCAGTCCAGCCGCCCCAGGTCCCGTTTTAGGGTCCCCGGAATCTGGCCATGACCCCTCGGCCCCTGGAGCCCCTGTCCCCGGCTGGTCAAGTACTCACAGTGAGTCCGCAGCAGGCAGACTTGTCGCAGCGGCGGCCACTGCAGTCTGGAGGGCAGGCAGGGGCCAGGGGCCGGGCACCCGGCGGGGGTGGGGGCCGCCCCCCTGCGCCCAGGCCGCAGCTCCGCTCGGCGCTCCCGGACTCGGCGGAGAGAGAGAACCTCGCTGCGGACTGCCACCCCGCGCCGGCGCCCATTCACTTTATGGCAGCCCAGGGCGCCCCCAGCCCGCGGCGACGAACCTCGCTCTTCGGGCCCCGCCCCCTTCCAGCTGCGAGGTCAGGGCGCCACCCTTTCCAGCTGTTAATCTTTAGGCTCCGCCTTCGGAGGGAGGGGTCGCCCCGGCGCGCCGCCAAGAACCCAGCCTTCTGACCAATCAGGGGCTCTCCTCAGCAACTGGGCCACACCTCTCCCACGTGGCTGAAGCCGCACTCGGCCGAGAACGCTTTGCTAGAGTCTTGAGGACTAGAGTAGGATGGGCTCGGTAACCCGCCGCGGCCTGCTGGCGGCCGAGGTCTGACCTACACCGCCACCGCGAGCGAAGTGGAGTAGTGCTGGGGTAGAGGACTGCCGGGGGCTCTGGTGGGAGTGCGCGCGGGCCGGACGAGACCTCCGGGTCTCAGCGCTCAGACTCCGTTGCCGCTCAAGTTTCGCCGATTTTCTCCACTTGTCGCTGTCTGCCTCTCCGCTCTTTCATCTCTGTTCCAATCCTCCGATGTCTCACCTTTCCTCTTCTTTCGACTCCGTCGTTTTCCCCCTGCTGTTTAGGACTCTCCTCATTATTCTGCCACTTTGAAAGAAAAATTTATTATTTTTTCTCTCTGCTCCTCTTTTTTTTCTCCCTTCATTTTCTCTTCCTCTTCTCAGCCCTCTCCGTCTCTCCACCCCTTCCTCCAAAGACGGAGAAAGCAAAATTTGGAATGAAACAAACCAAAGCAGCATTCTAACCCTGCAACCAACTACACCATCACCAAGTGAACTTGGACTTGTAGATAAGACTCCTTACTGGCTCCTCCACCCCGAAATTCAAAGAGGCTCTCACCGAATTTCAGGGCTTGGGGTGGGTACTCCTCAGAGGGCTGGACAGTTCACCTGTCAGTCTGCTCTCTTGGCTTGCCCAGGTCATACTCTCCTCGCCTTAACAGGGCTAGCTTTTCCTTGGTGATGCTAGATTCAAATCTGTGCGCAAGGTGTGGTCTTGGGGCTTGCTGGTTAGGGAGCTGGAAGGGACAGAATAGATGTCCAAGAAATTTGTGGAACTAGGCTGAATTGCTTGGGTGCCCCGTGAGAGCCCAACATTCTATCACATAATATGTTCCTAAGGTAAATCTGACCAATCATGTCTCTACTTAAAACCCTTCAATGACTCCCAATTACTCTCAGGATAAAGGTCAAGATCCCTTGACTGACACACTTTAGGACCTGATGCTGCCTTTTTAAATTTTTTTTTTTTTAAGGAAAGGTGCAGGCAGGAATGAAGGTGAGTAGGCAGACAGGCAGGAAGAGAGAGGAGGAGGAAGTATCTTATTTTATTTCCATTTTAGTTGTTCACACTGGTTATTTCCCTGCCCTTGGAGCCGGGACTCGAACCCAGGGATATGTGGCCTATGACCTTTGGAGGTGATTGACCTAATAATTGCTCCACCAGAGCACGCCCTGTTCCTGTCTTGTTCCTAAATTATTTGTGGTTTCCCGTACCCCTCTGGCCTTGCTTCTGGTGGTAACATATTTTCAAGTATCTCCATCTTGCCAATTCCTACTCATCTGCCTAAGCCCCACACAGGCCTTATTTTCTCTGGGAAACCTTTCTAAGCTCCCAGATTAGTGAGCGGTCTAGCTTCTTGCTCCCATGATTCTTCAGTGCATATCTTCTATTAGTCCACCAACCATATTGAAGAAATCAACTTATATACTGTCCCTTATGACGCTAAAACTTATAAGGAAAAGGATCTCATGTCTTCATCTTTCTATTCCTAAGAATAATGTGGAAATTCAATACTGAAATCTCACAGGGATATGTTCTACTTGGTAAACTGATGGAGGCTAAGAGGGGCTAGGGCACCATCAGCTCTTTGCTTATTTCTAACACACAATCCCATTCATGTTTTTGGACTGATTAATTTTTGGAGGTATGGGGGAATAGAGTGTTTGGACTCACTCAGAGGGTTTTCTAATTGGCTACATTAGGATCTTTCAATCTGAGACAGGTCCAGAAGACCAAATCTTATTTTTCAAATGAAAGTGGAAAATAAACTCAGGTGCAATGGTGGAAAGAGGTGCTATGGTGGTTGTATCCTCTTTCTCTGACTCATTTTGGGTGAAATAAGTAAGACTCTCAACTGGAGCCAGACACCAGTAGTCCAATGAGCAGGTGTAGGGAACTACTGAGTTCATCATGTCTGATAGGTCCTCAGATTAGAGGATCCTAGCACATGGATAATTTTTGGATATTTGGTTTTGAGACCATATTCCTACAGGGTTAGGTATGGAGCTTCCCTGATCATGAGGCAATGGGGAGAAAAATTGTTTTGTTTTTGTTTGTTTGTTTGTTTATTTTCAGTCTCCCAGTAGTCTCACTAGGTCTTCAGAGATTCCTGGATTCTAGTCCAGTAGATAGCTGGGAATTCTACCATTTATCTTGTAAGAAAAATACTCATAACCCTGTGCTCTTCCTATGTATTCACTTCTAGGTAATTCTAACTACCCTAGCAATCTCTAATCTCTTGGAAGGGGAGAGGCAGCTGGTGCAGGAGAGTTAAGACTAGGTTGGGCATCTAGCCCTTAGTGTTGGGCATTTCTAAGTCTAACAGGAAAGTCTCTGGTTTCTTGTGAACTCCTGTGATATTTTATTTCATTTCCAAATAGATAAAAAGTGCTCCAAGGCTTAGTATGAAGAGGAGACTGATAGATAAGGTAGTGAGGGGCAGTGAAAAAGACAGTTGGCTTGGGTGTGAGGACACCTGGGTTTGTCTCTGTGCTCTGCCATTGACTAGTTATGTGAATGTGGGGACCATCTCTTCACTCTGGTATGTTTCCTCCTCTGTAAAATACGGAGAACTGAATTACATAGCTAAGATTTCTGCCACCTGTCATTTGAAATAAATTCTTGATTACAAGAATGGGGCACAAGACACAGAAACAGTTGAAATGGGATAGGCACATCTACCAGAATGCACCCGGGGCAAACAGGGTGGGGCAGGAGAGGCCGAACAGATTGCGGATGGCTCTAGGACGAAGAGTCCAGAGCCGCCTTGAAAGTGAATGGTATCTCAAGGAGCACGGAATAGGTCCAGGTGATTTTATAGGGTGAGGCAGCGGGGTGCACGAGGAGATAGGGTCGCCCGCTCAACTCTCAAAACGGACCCCGCCCCCTTTCCAGCAAATTGTGTCTTTCCTCCCCATAATGCCCAGCAACCAGTGCCAAGCCGCGCACTGCAACCGAACTCTACCTAGCTCCACCGTCTCCGACTGCTCAGCACAACTTCTCATTTTTAATTAGCTTTTATAACTGTCAGTCAGAGAGCCCTGGTATCTGTTGGTTGTCCTCTACCAACCCTTGTCTCTCCCCAAGCTCTTTTAGGCACTACCCGCCTCCCAAAGCCAATTTCCTTTTTTCGATTGGATATCTGGAATGCCACTCTTCACGGTACAAAGCTATGATTGGTTGTGCGCGGCGGGGCTCGTGCAGTTACCAGGCAGCGGGCTAGACTGAGGCTAGTTACCACGTCAGTGAGCTGACAGGGTAGGCAGCCGGCCGCCTGTTCCGGCTGACTCTTCCCGGCCGACTGTGCTGTCCTTGACTTCGGCCTCAACTTCCAGGAGACGTGCTCCTTCACTTCTCCCATCTGCTTCCAGAGGCAGGAGAGCCGCTCGGAGCGCCTTCCGGGCTGGGCTGGACATGAGCTACGGCTGCTGGTCCTGGGACTAGGCCCCGCCATTTTGGATCCGCTGACAGGTCAGCGAAGTCCCTTCTCAGAGTTCCAGTGTCATGAAGGCGGCCCTGACATCGTGATGGGGAATAATGGGAGGAGTATCCGTAAATAGGACAAGCCGGGGTGGGTTAAGGGCGAATAAAATAATAAGACGAGGGCAAGATTGTTGTGGGAGAGCAGTGGGAGGCGTACAGGGTGCAAAGGTCAGGCCCCCGCCACAGGACGGGCGATTTCAACTCTGACTTACCATCCGTTTGCGGGTGCCCGAATTCTCCCTATGTCCCCCGGCGTAACCCAGCCTTCAGCACCTCTCCTGCGGAGCTTTCTGCCTCTTAAAGAGCACAGTCCTCAAAAGCTGGAAGCAAACCTACAAGAGCACTGCATTTACTTTTCAGGGTTCATCTTTAGACCGTAGATAGGAGAGACTCCCCAGATTTCGCTTTAGCATTTACTTCTGTCTGAGTACCTCGTTAACACAGCCGAACTGCCCCGGTAATACTGCCGATAAACTACTACAGTCTAGTCTCAGGTAGTGGGTGAGAAGAGGTCGGGAGAAGTTGAGGTCAGTACTGTGCCAGTAATGAGCTCTAAGAAGGCTTTCCTCTTACAGGGCAGCTCCCTGGGGCTGTTTGTAAACACTGGGTTTACCAGCTGAGCTTGTTTCTTCCCTTATACCGTCTTAGAGATAGTTTCTTCTGGTGTGTTTTGGTTGACGTTTTCCCTCCAGGACTTCTGTTCACTGGGCCTACGGAGATGAGGTTCATTCACAAGGAAGTAACTTTATTATGGCGTATTGAACTGCGAGCAGAGAGGACTTTGAGTACTGGTGAAGTTTGGGACTGTTGGCCTTTTATTTTCAGTGGGTGAAAAGAGTCACAAGAAAATTTCAGCCAGTTTGAATGTGGTAAGGTCAGGACAGCAGAGTGAATGATGGAACATAACCCCAAAGAGTGGAGTTTATGGCACTGTGATGACCTTTGATAAACTGCTGTATTGTAAAAGTGTAAAAGTCTGCCGTGGGTAAAGAGTGTCTTTAGAATTGAGTAATAGTGTATGTGTTTAAAATGCACAAGAGAATTTTGTATACCTTCTAATTCAGGTACACAAGGCACTCTTCTGGACCCTGTGGAGGATACAAATGGGGAGAACTGTTTTGAGATTGCTCTGCTCAGTTTATGCATTTCTTAAAAGTAGTAGCGTGTATGTAGTGCAGGGGCCTAACTAGAACATGTTAACAGGGATTAAGCAGTATCAACTTAATGCCTTTCAGCAGGTAGTGGGCACTCAATGTTATCTGTACCTAGGATTAGCTTTAGTATTTGATCCTGACTTGTGGTCTGGTTCTGGCCCTGGCAGAAAAGACTTGCATGGTGAAATAGTAGTGGGGGGAATCAAAATTTTGTGCTAGACAGGAAAATGTCTAAGTTTCTACCTAATGTGGCTAAGTTTCTATCCTTCTGAAATTGTGTATGTTTACTTATTGGCGTAAAGTAAATGGGAAGGAATTTGTACAAGATATTAATTGTATTTTAACTTGATGATGTAAGTTGTAGAATTTCCAAAAGAGTAGTTGCAAGTAGCTAATGATATGACATATCAGTCCAGGAGGGATCCAGATTTGATGGGTCTGCCTTGCTCATCTGGGTTGATATGCTCTACTTAGCCTTGTTGAGTTGATCCGTTTTGCATAATAGGTAATCTTGTCTTTTTTACATAATATTACCAGATCAGCTTATTTGGATTTTCACCTGGAGGTGACTCAGGCATCATAGATTTTCCCCACTTTCTTTACTTAAAAAGCCATTTTCCAGATAGCAATAGTTCTTCACCCATATTCCCCATCTCCAAGTCAAAACATTTGTTCTTCCTTCAAGCCTTGTGTTTGGTCTTCTTTATTTAGGGTGACTGTGGACAGACAGTATGTTCTACACTTGACAGTGATGCTTATTGGCACAGTGAGAACTCAGGTTGTAGACACAGCTCTTGAGTAACTGGGCAACAATCCCAGCTGATTTTGCAGTTTTCTGAGTTCTACTTCTGTTTCAATTCCCTGTGTTTGAGACGTTAGGATGATTGCCACTTCTAGATAAGAACTTCATTGATAGGGTACTCTGACTCATGTAGGCAACTAGAGAGGAAAAAGACACACAGTTCCTGCTCTTGAGGAGCCCCACCGTGTTTATACAGTACTCGCTGGAGGATCATCCTACCCTTTGTACACCACTTTTATTGATCAGTCACAGTCTGTGTCTATGGTTCAATGTGACTAATTAGAACAGTTCTGCTTTTGTGTTAATGGTAGAATTAAATGAAGGGAGAGAGGGAGGTTTATTTTGCTCTTAGGATGGAAGAGCTGTGTAAGTGTATTTGGCAGCTGCTAATCCTTTATTCCTTTATCTTTCAGTATATTCAGCAGCAATTATTTAATTAAAAGAAAATGTAATAGAGCAGTGTGATGATTTGGAGCCCCAGTTGTAGTGGAAGTGGTCATGAAAGTAATGATTTGTTGCTGTCATTTAAATCAGGGATTACAAATGCAAATACCTGAGTATCAGGCAAGTAATGTAAATGGATGGAATAAACCAGGTAGGAATGTATTGGAATACAATGGGGACTATAGTATACTTGAATGTGGGCACAGTATGAATAGTCTTTTATTTTTCAGAAGAAACTAGAAATTCAGGTTAGTTTTTAAACTATTGTCAAGTAAAAACAAACAAACAAACAAAACTTTTGCTGGCTGTGGACTGGATTCTGCCCAATGACAGTGAATTATGACCCCTGATATATAAGATGGGCAGATCTCATGAGACTTAATCACTGTAGTTCTCTATGTATAATCACACAGATTAACTTTTTACTTTTGTCTTACTTTGCCAATTGTCAGGGTGCCTTGATGGTTAAAAGGTTTATTTTTCAACTCCAAACTGGCAGAAAGGACAACTTTCAACAGCTTTGAATATATTAGTGTCTCACCTTGCAGGTTTTTGGGATAGACTGATTCTTCACAGAGGGAAGAAGTGGCATGCAAAGCTGAGATATACCTGTCACCTGATAATAGAATTTGGAAGGATGTTCTAGTCATGCCCTGTCAGAGCACCAGCTTTTTTCCTGATTGACTTTTTCTTTCCTCCACCATTTGAGTAAATTTCCTTAGCCCAGTAAATTATTTATTAGTTCAGTAATTCTTGGTCACTCTCACTATAGCACAGAATTATCGTATGTTCCTTGGCCAACTCCGGAATCCTTGTAAGCTCTACATCTTTAGTGCTTCTCTGGGATGGAGTGAAGATAAACCTTGGAAAGACCTGTTGAGGGTCATTCAGCAACTTGGTACCTTCTTAGTGAAAGTACATGGGTTTTCTTCATTTGAACAGCTCTGTACTAGACACCAAAGACTATGGAAAAGGAAAAAACAAAATAAAAAACTGAGACTTTGCCTTTGGGGAATCTGATTTCCTATTGGATAACTTTTAGACGCAGTTAAAAAATAATGTAAACGGTGGTATATAATAACAGCTATCTTGAACCAAAGAAAATAAGACACATATACACATACATGAAGAAATGACAATTCTTTAAAGAATTATATATTTCACGGAAGAAATGTGACATGCAGATACACAGATGAGATTTGAGGTACCTGTGTAAATGGGAGCATTATGACTTAGCTGAGAGATCAATGTGTTTGTATATTTGTTTTGTTTTGTTTTTCCCATAGAGTGGCCTATATGGATGATTTGTAACTTTTAGTGGAGAAATAGGTGAGGCAGAAAGGCTCGCCTCCCAGGCTTAGAGTCCTTGTCTTCTTTTGAAGCCATTGTTCTCATAAGAGGTGAATCTGAGCTACACCAGGATTAAAGTCAGTCTTGATGTTAGTTCACTCATTTATTACTCAGTTGTCATTTTTCTTACAGTGAATCAGGCATTGGAGATAAAAAGGTTAATCATGGTCTTTTCCTCAGATGCCCACAGACTCGAGAGAGGCATACTAAATAAATAATTATATATCATTAAGATGTGTTTAAATAATGCTATGTACAGAGTTAAGGGGTGTCAACAAGGAGTATTAATACTCTCTGAGGGGAGTGGGTTAGCTAGGGAAGACTTCACAGAGCAGACTTACGAAAACTAACTTTTTGTTGTTGTTTTACATATCTTCTGTACCATGCTAGGTGGTTTAGTCTTCTTATTTAAGTCTCACAAGAAATGAACGAGAGGTGTTACCTCTATTTTGCAGTAGAAAATTGTAAACTGGGACTTAGAGAAATTAAGAAACTCAGCTAAGATTTATACAGGTAGTAATAGGACAGGAACTCAGGTCTGTCCTGATTCTGAAGATTGTTCTTGTAACCACTGTGGTATTCTGACTCTTATTCACTTTTGGATGGAATGAGTAGTGGTTTATCTATTGGTCAAAGAGAGAAAAATATTCAAAAGGAAACAGCATGTGCAAAGGCACAGAGACACAAAGTAGACCATGTCTTTTAAAAAGAAAGGACTTTTGTTTTCATATGGGGCATCACTGGTTCCCAGGCAGCTTAAATAGAACTCCACAGAAAGTGAGGCCACGTAAGTACCTTTTCCTGTTACATCCCTTGTCCCCCAGCTACTACTCTACATTTTTGTAAGTTTTCTTGGGGGTATAGTTGTAGCAGTAGAATTGCTGAGATATAGGGATATGACATTCTTCAGCTTTGCAAAATAATGCAAATTGTTATCCATAGGAATTGTATCCATTTACATACTCACCAGTAACTGTTCTGCATTTTACCAATTCGTAGTGTCAGATTAAAATTTTTGTGCTATTTTGGTGAAATTATATCATTAGAATCTCTTTGTATACTTTTCTTGGTTATTAATGAAGCTATTTAAAATTTGTTTATTTGTTGTTTGTATTTCCTATTCTGTGAAATGCCTGTTTATGTCTTTGGCCAGTTTGGGCAGGAAGGTTTTTATGTTTATTCTTACTGTTTTTGTAATCATTGTTTTGTATCATGGATATTGCTTCTTTTTTAGTTAAATGTGTTACAAATATTTACCCCCAGTTTGTGACTTACCTTTACCTTCTTTTTTATGTTGATTTTAAACAAATGTATTTAGTTTTAGCATTATTTAATTTACTGTAATTTTTATGAGTAGTGCTTCTAGTTTCCTGTTCAGGTGCTTCTCTCTTATGCTAAGATTATAAAAATATTCTTGTGTATTATCTTCTAAAAGTTTTCAAGCTTTGATTCTTCACATTTAAGTCATCAATTCATTTGAAATAAATTTTTAGTATTCCATTAAGTAAGGTTCTAGTTTATTGTTTTCGTTTCTCCTGTTTTTGTTTAGGTCTAGAGGGAGTTGCCAATTGATGTAGTGACTCCTCTTTGGATCCTCTTGGGGTGAGTACTTGAATGCTGTAAAGCCCCAGGGGAATGCTGTATCCCCAACTTTAAATAGACAGTGCTTTTAAAGGATATGCGATGCTCAGAGTCTCTGGACCCATTGACTTAAATGATTGGGGAATTAGCTGGTGTGTATTTGCTTGTTCCTTCTCATGTTATTTCTGATAAAAGATAAACATTTAACTCTTGTCTACCATATTTATTTGAGGCCTCTGCAGGCCTTTGTGACCTTGCAGCAAGGGACTCTAAGCCATTGGCTACCAGGCAGCAAGTGATTCAGATTCCTATCAAGCTAAAGGACAGATTTCCTTGGGAGATTCCTTGGGTGAGGAGACAAATGCTCAGAGTCCTAGAGAGATTAGGCAACTCTGCATAGTCTCGGATAATAATTCCTCTTCATTCAGTAGGTTTCTTTTATACTAAGAAAGTTAAGACAGTGATTTTTAATTTTTTTCGCTTAGGTTTTTGCTTAGAAATTTGTTAGCTTTTAGTGCCTTATGAATTTTGATTAAATGTTAGGTTGATTACGTTAGTTGGAATCTCAGTTCAAAGTTTCTCTCTTCTAGGCAGGCTTCCAAATAACATATAGAATCCATTAGCTTTAATTGCTCCCAATGGCACATTTGTTTACAGTTTATAGTATAATAATATTATTTGCTTGTTGCTGAGTTATTTTCACTATGACTTTTTTCTTATTTTCTTAGTTTTTTGAAAGAGAAATTACTGATAGTGTCCCCTTCCAAGCCCCCAAAATATTTTCGTAATGATATTATGTGTATATATGTGTTGAAGGCCCTCCATGATACACCCCTCCCACTGCTCTTCTAGCTTTAACCTCCTGTTACTTCCCTAGGAATAATGGTCCACTCAATCTGGAATAGTCATGATCCTCTAAATACTTAGTGAATTTTCCCAATTTTACTTGTGCTGATATCTATATTTTTTGACTGTTTGAGTCTTCTCTTTCATTTGGCTTTCCAGGGCCCCTTGCCAGAAATAATTTTCTTTGCTGCATTACTGTGACACTGTTTATCACTCGTGTTAGAGATATGAATGGGTTTGTGTGTGTATGTATATGTTAAATCTACCAGATTATAAATTCTTTATGGATGGTTAGGATCATTTATGTATGACTGCTTAGCAATGTCTGATTGAACTGTTTACTAGTTAATTAGCTTTGATTACTACTCTTAATCATATATACAGTTACTTCTCTAAAGAGCCTTTTCATTAAAAATCTCAGTTAATTAAAAATTTAAAAGAGATAATATATGCCTATAACACAAAATTTAAAAGGTACAAAAAGAATATACAGAGAAAAGTAAGTCTTGCTCTCACACTGTTCTCTAGTACCCTAATACCTTTCTCTGGAGGTAGCAGCTTTTAGCAGATCTAGAGCATGTTAATCTTACTGAAATAGCTTAATGCTAGAGATTTCGTCTTGTCTTTTCTGAGACTTTAAATAATTTATTTTGAAATTTATTTATCTTTTTTGTTACTTGTTTCTCCTCCTCCTCAGAAGAGAACGTTGTTGTAGACGTAGAGCATTTAGAAAACTGATAGTCTTCTGAGACTAACCTAGTTGTTTCTTTAAATTGTCATTAAGATAATTGTCTTACATTGGATTCCCTTGTATATTGGGGAAAGTGTTAATTTGCCTGGACAAAATTTGTACCGATTATTTTTTCTTTTATTGCAATGTTTTTCATACTACTTACTTCCTGGGGGCTCTGTCTTGTGCAAAATATGCAAATAGAACTACTTGCAGAATGCATTTATTTTTCTTTATCTTTGGCTATGTCTTAGTTTTCTTTTAATTTCAATAAACCATAATTTTAATTATATTGATAGTACAGTTATATGTTAACTTTGTAAAAAAATATTGAAGCATTGTAGATGAGACTAAAGTAGCCTTTGATTACACACTGATTTCACAGTATCTTTAGACATAACTTTATATTGAGCTAAGCGTACATCTGGCTCAGACCTTTTATTCTGTGTATTAGCTATATATCTATATATATGTACGAAATATATTAATATGAAGTACACTTAAGAACATGAATGACTCAAATATGTTTCAAGAGAAAAAGGAAAATTAAGGAAAATAAATACAGTATATTGTTATATGAAGCAAAAAACATGCAGAATAGTACTGTTTTTTTTAAAGATACATATCAGTGAAGTGAAAGTAGAAAGCAGCATAAATGTTTAATAAACATCAGATTTACAAGAGTAGGATCTCTGGATGAAAAGAGAAGAGAATATGATTAGGGAGGACACAGACTATACTTGTACTCTTCTTAATCTGGATACTGACTGTTACATTACTCTTTTTATCTTATGTGATTAGTTAATGTCGCATATTTTTAAAAATAAGTATTTTATAGAGGGTGAATTGGTTGGTTAGTTTTTACATATATGGTAATATATGGAAATATACTGCAAGTTTTTTCATCCTGCAATGTATCTGAGAGATCTTTTTTGTGTCTTACTTGCTTTGTATCCTCTGAAAGATGCTTTATGCATAGTAGATGCTTAATAAGTAAATATTGCTGGAATTCCTTCTTTCCTTTTCCTGGTAGCCTTGCTCTTTTAACTTTTATGAGCCTGCTTTAAATGTTTATCCCCTCCCTTCCTTTCCCTTTCTGCTTTTAAAAATTTTTGTCTTTCTGAGGAGGGTTTCTAAATGATGGAAAGTAGTAATGTTGGTTTTACATTCTCCTAGGATTTTCTCTATGCCAAGAATAAATTGTGTGTGTGTGTTTTGTTTTTTTTTTAATGTTTTCACATTGGGAAAGAAATATCTTTTCTAAGTGATGATCTAGGCAACAAAGAAAATCCTATGGTAGTTCAATTGGGAGCATTTAAAATACTAAAATAGTATTTCAACTTAATTTTAAAGTTTCAGATAGAAGCAATCTTTTAAAAAGTACTTTTAGTCTGCTTATTAGCTATTTCCTGCTTTAATCAAGTGAAATTGAGTTTTCAGAACTTTTCAGAGGTTTGATTACTGGCACTATCCTGTTTTCTGGAGCTTATTAATAGAATGGATGGAGTCTATAAGTTGACATTGTAACTGTGATTCAGACTAAGGCCTCTCTTAACAACCTTCATTCTTTTCATTTTAGCCTTCATTATTTTTTGAGTGGATAAAAAAAAGCAAAGGAAAATCTTTAAGAACAAACTAGTTACACAAGTCTATTCGAGACCTAAAGGCCTCACGGGAGAGATTTTAGAAACAATTGACTTTGAAGAATTTGATATACTTTTTAGAGATTGTTTAAGTTCCCTTGAAAAATTTTCTGGATTGATGCTTTTTGAGTTGTATCTTGAACTTTTAGAGACTTCTAGGAGACCCAAGTATTTGGTTTCATAACATAACTTTATATCCCATGTTAGTATTACAGATAGGAAATCCTGATACTGAAAAGTTAAATCTTACTGCAGCTTTATTCAGGTACTAATTTAAGCATGGTAACCAAATATTAACTAGACTTTTAATTGTTTTGGTAGGTTTGCCAGGATGGTGGATAAGAATATTTACATCATTCAAGGGGAGATTAACATTGTGGTTGGGGCCATCAAACGAAATGCCCGATGGAGCACCCATACTCCATTGGTAAGTGAGGAATGGGCAAATAACTTGATCACTGAATTATTGTAAGGGATCTGCCGCGTAGTTTAAAAAATTAGTAATCAATTTTCCAGTAATAGTAGGAATAGTAGGATTTCGAGTTGTTCTTATACCAAAGACCTTTCTGTTTTATTCCAAGTAGCATTAAACTTAGAGAATGCTTTTTTCCTTTGGGTCTTAAAAGATGATAAAATTCTTCTATCTGTTTTTGTAAACAACTTAAACTAATACATGAACCCTCTTTAATATGTTAAAAATATCAGAAAGATTCCTTATCTTCTAATTTCTTAGGGCTGTGATTGCCTATCAAATTTATTTAAATTAGTTTAGTATTGATACATGGGGTATGACTTGTATGGTACTCATATAATTTTTTTTCCATTCCACAATATGTCCGAGAACTATGACTTGTATAGTACTCCTTGGGAGTTCAGCAAACTTCCATATATAGAACAGGCCATATCTTGCCGATCAGATGAGTAAGAAGCTTAACTTGTTGTAAAGCTGGCTTCTTTGTTGCACATGTATGTTCAGTTAAATATTCTGTACAGTTGTATAAAACAACTTTTGACACAACTATTAAAACAGATGTAGAAATTTCCAAGTTGGTGAATGTGCGTATTTTGAAATTTCCCATGTTCATTTATGAAAACTGATTGACTTAGAAGTGAGATTAGAGTCAGACATGTCTTTGAAATGAATATGTGCAATTATATGATGAATATGAAAAAGGAGAAGAGAGAATAATACATGCCTGGGATGCTACAACAAAATACTATAGACTGGGTAGCTTAAAAGCAACAGAATTTATTTCTCACTGCTCTGGAGGCTGGAATCAGGATTCCAGGATGGTTGTGCAAGGACCCCGTTCTGAGTCTTAGAAACTTCTTATTGTATCTTCACATAGTGGAAGATGCAGGGGAGCTCTTTTGGGCCTCTTTCATACCAGCATTAATTCCGTTCTTGAGGACTCGTCTTTATTTGGATCATCGTATAGATAAAGGATCTTCCAGTTACAGAAGCTTAAGTGCTGGGGTCTTGGTGTAGATTAGTACTTCAGAATTTACTGTTTTAGGTCAGCCGAGAGTAACTGTGAAATAATAGATTGGGAAACACTGATGGCTCAGGCACTAGGCCTGTGGTTAGTGGGGTAGTAGATCATGTGCAAGCCAAGGACCCGGGTTTGTGAATCAGGGGCCAAGGGTACAATCAAAACAAATGAACAATAAAATTGTTTTCTTCTTTCCATCCTTCCTTCCTCCCTCCCTCCCTCCCTTCCTTCCTCTCTTCTTCCCTTACTTCTTGTTCTCCCCTCCCCACTTCCTCTCTGTAAAAAAGAAAAAAAATGGATTAAGGAACAAGAAATATGAACCATGACTGGCTCTCTTTTCTTCAGAAGGAAAGCTTACTGGATTTTCTGGTAGGACTCAGAAAGAGCCCTTGGTCTAACCTTTATTTTCTTTTTCTTCTTTGATCCTCTTAGAGGATTTTTTTTTTAAACTTTTTTTTTTGAAAACTTGTGCATTACAGGATGAAGAGCGGGACCCTCTGCTACACAGTTTCAGTCATCTAAAGGAGGTTTTAAACAATATAGCAGGTGAGTTCCCACATATATTTAGCTTTATTTGTCCTGATTTTTAAAAATGTATTTGATTTATTGTGGGTATGAACACAATTTTTTTTTCTGTGAAAAACAGTATAGTGAGCGTTTTAGGCTCTGCAGTCTAGAGCAGCCGTGCTACTACTCAGCTCTGCCATTGTAACTCAGATGAAGACATGGATAATGCTCAAGTACATGAGTGATAAGTACAATTTTCTTTAAAAAATCAGGTTGCAGGCCAGTTTTGACCAGTGGGTGTGGTTTGCCCCTGGTTTAATGTGCTGCTGATTGTTTTCCTAGTGTCCTTAGTAGAGTGTTCCATTTTAGTAGGAAATCACTGTAATTCACAGTTATAAGCTTCCTTCATTGAGTTATAAGTAAGTTGTTTTGGTTATTTTTTGGTTTTGTTTTAACATTTTCTTTCTGTACTTACATGCTATGAGGTAGAAAGTTGGTGGCACAGGGTTTCTTGCACAAACCCTTTACTAATAGAAAGTCATTGTCACTTTTAAGGCCTTAGCTTTCTGTTATGCAGCTCTTTCACTGTTCATGTGTTTCCAAAGTGTTTTATGCCCTTTCCTGTCTTCCTAATAATAATAGCCTTATACAATATTCATATGTTTAGAATTCTCAGAGTCACTCGCCTAAGTTTCTCGAATGTTTCACAATCCTGTGAGGGAGACATGGTAGATACTGTCCCCTTTTTGTGAATGAAATTGAAAGCCAGAAAGTTTAAGTGATTTAGCAGAATCCTAAGAGGTGGAGTCAAAACTGGAAATTAGACCTCTGATGCCCTGTTCTGTTTTGTTTCTGTTCATACAATTAGAGGAGACTATACATAGGAAGTGCCTCATACTGTGTATGTATATGTATATATACACATGTTGGAGAATGAGGCGAGTCCCAGCTATCAAGGGGCCATGTGTAGACTGAAAGGAAAGCCTCAGAACTGTAGTCTCTGCTGACTTAAAGGCCTTTGGCATTGTGCATCCCTGGCGTCAGTTTAGCTAGTAGCATACCTAGGATCACAGTTGAAATAGTTTTTAGGCTTCTACAAATTAAATAAATAATAAATTTCTTTCATGAGGAATATTGGAAAATACCTGGAGAAAAATTTTTTTTCTTTCCTAAACATGAACTAATAAAGTTATCTAATGGTTCCCTACATGATTTTTTTTAAAGAAGCAAGTTCACTCAGTAAAAAGCATTGGAAATGTTAGCCAAGAAAGATCAAGTATAGAGGATGTAGTTGTTAGCAGGGCTAATGTTACAACTAGGTGGCATGTTCTTATTTTATGACCCGTGCTGTCAATGACTTGGCTCCCCTAGTGAGTTGGCTGCATGCACATATTTATTTATTTTTTACTTCATAGATAAGATTTGCATATCCAATTAGAAAGAAAAGCGAGTGGGTAGAGGTTTGCAACTCTTTTGCAGGGCTGGGGGTGGGTTAGAGTGCTGTGTAAGAGAATTAAACAAGTTAATACATTTGGAAACACTTGGTAAGTTCAGCATTTTGTATGCTATGAGGAGTGTTATAAGTGGTTGGGAATACCCTCAAAGGACTGAGATCAGGGTCCTGTAGCCTTGTAGGCCGTTTGGATATTCCGTTCCCCTTGAGAAGCTGGGATGGTGCTGCTGTCCTCACAGAGCCATATTTCTGCTTGCCATTCAATCCATATCCGATACTCATTTTCTCCATCCTGACTTGTCCCAAGACTTCAGCTCAGAGACCATTATCTGTCACGAATTGTGCAGTCTAGGTCTTCGGGTTCTGTAAGCCATCTAAGAGCTATCAATCAGATGAGTCTGCTACCTAAATTTTCTTACATCCTTGGGTTAGGAATCCAGATCATCTGTTGTTTGAAACTAATAAAACCAGAATGTGCTGAGGAGCCAGTTTTGTCAGCAGTATTAGGAGCATAGCTGGGTATTGCCAAACTTTTCCCTAGAGTAAGGAAGATGTTTGTAGTATTTTCTAGGCGTCGGTAGCTATGAGATACTGAAATGGTTCCTGCCAAGGTGGCTCCACTGTTTGGTTTTAGCACATTACCTGCCTGAGAAAATGATAACAGTAGACCGGAAACAAAACATTTCATGGTCTTCTTATTGGTTTTGACCACTCCCCGACCCTCCACTCCCACTCCCCAACCTGCCACACACAGACACAATGTTGGTTTCCAGGAGAGGTTTATGGGTCAGCTGCCCCTGTGGTCCTGGACTCTGCAATCCATGACCAATTTCTTGTTTCTTGTACTGAAACAAACAGATTTTCCTGATTGGCAGTGTCAGGAGGACTGCTCTCTTGGAAGCCTCTTAGTGGTAAGAAGCTGGGAAAGAGTTTTGAACTTGGAGAGAGAAACTTAGGGACTGGCGATGCTACGTGACTAGGAATGGGGTACCTCTTAGATTGAAAGAGGGATGGATGGCAGGACTTCTAAGATTTCCATTCACTCATGAAACTGACTTAGGCTTAGTCTCTTTTTACAAAGACTTTGTCTGTTTGCAGTTTTCCAGACTGCTGACTTGGTTGGTAAGAATATCATTGTTGGAATGGGTGGTTCTTTGGACATTATCAGTAAACCAAATGATGTTTTTGTTTCCCTTTTCCTTTAAGAGGGTCTTGAAAGCACATAAGTTCTTCCTAGTCCTTCAGGAGCATTATCTGAGCATTGTGAATGAAGAAAAGTTCATTGTCTCAAGTAGGATTGACTGTCTATACCTGTTAGTCTCACAGATAAGTCTCTGGACCACAGTTTCAGCCAGTATTTGCTCAAACTGTATGATGGCTGCAAACTTTTATCATTTAGAGTAATTCTAATACCAAATCTAAAGAAAGGGTTTTACTTAGAGATATAGGGCGCCCAAGATCCAAGTTTCATATTGTTGCTTTGGAGAAAGGCTTAGCTCACCACCAATGAGATTTCACTGCAGCTCTCATTTGGGTGGTTTTGCTTTTTTTCTTTTTACCCTGAGCTCTGCGTCGTGAATCTGGGTCTGTGGGCTTCACCTGGCCTACACCTTAGGCACCTGTGCAGCAGGGGTTTGCCTTTCATTTGTTTTTTTCAAGTCTCTTAAGATTCCTTTTCGGAGCTTATTCTGAAGAAGTTGAAACAGATGTGTGCTTACCAGGGACTGGGAGGGGCAAGAGGAGCGACTGCTAATGGGAGCAGGGCGTGGTCGTGGGCCGTGAAGGTGTTCAGGAGGCGGCTGTACAGTTCTCTAAGTCCACTGAGGCCCGCTCACCTGTGCACCCTAAAGGGATGAATATTATGATGTGAATTGTATCTTAATTTTTAAAATCTGCAAGTGCAGAATAAAAAGTGATGACACCTGTCAGTTCTTTTTTGGGGTTCAGAATGGCGGGGGGCCTGGCTGTAGTTGTTGCTGCACTTTGAACCCGTTGCCTGGTGAAGGCAGCAGAAGGCTCTGGTCAGCCTCCTGGCTCAGTTTGTCCTTTTATGTCTCTCTCATTAACTCAGGGAAGCACATGGCTTTTATATTTAAATTTATTCAAGCTGTAATCTTTGACATTTGAGTTAGCTTTTAGTACAGTTTTGCATTTATAGTAATATATATTATGTATTTTCTCTATCCCCAAAGAATCCGTTTTAATCTTTTCCGGATGCAAATTTCAGGCCGTCTTGTCCCATCTCCCCTCTCTTGCCTTCTTTCCCCTCCCCCCACAGAGTGTGTTTGATCAGGTGTGGCAGGAATATCCACTGTCAAGCTGCGCCCTTTATATTAGTCAATATTATCCTTCTCCCCCCTCCCTGTCTGTCTGCCCCTTTGGGCTTTCCCAGTTGATTTATAATTTTGGAATTCTCATCGGAGTCTGTAATACAGTTTGTTCATTATTTAACCAAAACCTGTTTAATGAGCAGAGAGAGGCAATGTAAATGTTAGGATGTTGCAGTGATGTACCTTTGTGCTTCTCAAAGCGGGTGGCGAGTTAACTCTGTGCTGCCTGCAGGGCTGGGTTGTCCTGGCCTTAAGGGCAAAAGGACCACTGCCTCTCCTTTACTGCTGCCTAAGGCCTGCCCTGAGCTTAGATTCCAGAGATATGCTTCTTTTTATCCTCATCTCGTGGCGGCTCTTGCATATTGGAGTTCCAGTTAAGTTCATAGTAGACTTGTGGTAAGGTCTATGGCATAGGATGGGCAGGTGGAAGGGAATGTGAAATATCAGGATTCTCGATTCTGCTCTTGGTTTTAGGTCTGAAGAGAGTAGACAGTTCAGGAGAATCGTAGCTGACATGGTCTGTGGTTTTTGATCTCTTTGTTCTCAGAGTAGACAAGTTTTTTAAAACCTTAGTACCCTTCATTCAGTTTATTTTTATAGAAGGAGCTCTAGTCATTTGTGATTTTAGGGTGCTTAATGTGCTCACTTGCCTCCAGGTTTCGACTGTCTTTGCCCTTGGTCTTTAAACTTAAATAATTACCAAGAGATTTTTTTTTTTTTTTTAGAAATTTTTTTGTTTAAAGCAGAGAGGGAGAGAGGACAGTCTAAAAGAATCACAAACATAATCTTCTCTTAAGGGATTACCTCTTAATGACTTTAAGCCTTCAGAGCCAGAGCTTGAAGAGGACTTCTTGCTGTATGTGTCTGGTATTGTGGTATTGGTCAGGGTGTGAGTTTGCTTTTGGAGATTTAAACCTAGGGGTTTTAAATTCCATGGAGCTGTAAGGATTGGGGGTATTTAGTATAAGACTAAGGCGGTCTTGAGGCCCAGTTTTAGCACTCACATTAACTGTGAGACAGTTCTAACCTCTTGGACCTTTTCTTTCTGCCATTTCCAAGATTTGGATTCCTTGGATTTACCTTATTGAATTATTTCTAGCGAGTATTATTGAATATATGCTGTGTGATAGGCATTTAGCTTAGGCACTAAGGCACTGGGTCTGTCTTTTTTTCCTTTCTGGACACTGAGTCTTGAACCTGGGTCCTTCTTTACATGGCATGCACCTTAGATGCCACTGGGGTGCACTTCCACCTTTTCTTATTCCTACTCTTTCCTTTGCTAACAAGTCAAAGAAAATTTTTAAAAAATATAGTGTATAGTAAGTGTATTATTATCTTACATTTGCTTATTTGGCTTTCTCATGTCAAACTGTTCTAGCCAGAGTTTTGCTATTCCTAAAGATATTGATGGGTTGCATGTAATAACTTGGAGGGATTGGATGCTTCTTCAATGAGCTTACCTGGACAGCAAGATATAGTGTACTGAGTTTCAGAGCGAGAATCAGGTGCCTAGAGAAAGTGAATGTATCAGGAGTTTATTTAAATAAAGTTTATCCTGGACAAACACACCTGTAGGGTGCTGTCTGTCTCAAGCTTTGTGAATTCATAGCCTGAGCTAGGAAGTTTGAATCCATGTAACCCCTAAAGGCTTGCAGAAAACATTTAAACAGAGTCTGGAAGCCAACCTGGGAGGAACTATGACTTAACATCTGACTGGCCTAGGTCTCTTAGAAATAGCTTTCTAGATAGAAGTGAAACTGTTTAATGATTACTCATACCTCAAGCTTAATTTGTTTCAAGTGGAAAATGGAGAGGTGTAGGGTAAAGAGATTTTAGTAGTCACTGTCAGGAAAAAGACTGAATAAGAGTATATTATTGGAGGGGAGGGGAGGGGGCCGTGGGGCTGAAAAAAAGAGTATATTATTTGAAAAAAAAATGTTTGCTGGAGTTAATCTCCCATACTGATTGAATGCATACTTTCATTTTTTCTCTAGGGCCTATTGCTGGGGAGTAGTAGAGTAAGCAATATATCATTATTAATCAGCATGAGCAGAAGGTTGGATGAATCATTAGCTTTGTCCCACGTCAAACTGAGCTTATGAATTGTACAAACACTAATCAGAGACTAAAAGAACCAAGTATAGTAAAATTTGGCAGACACGTTTGTGTAATGGACAGATTGTTAGAAGAGGCAAGATCAGGTACAGATATATAAGTATTTTCTTGCCCATTTTGGCTTTCTTGTTCTGTAATAAAGTACAGGCTATTAGTTTGGCAATTATTGAGCAATACATTGAGTTGTGACTTGAATTTGAGTCAGTCTGACTCTGTCACCTCAGAATCAGGGTAGCTTGACTGGCCTCAGATTGGGCATTTCTGCACTTAAAGAAAATAAAGGTACTGTGATTCCTTTTTCCCCTGCGAATAATAGAATAGGGTAACTTTACTTTGTCATTCCTTTTTAGTCTGGCCTTCCCCAAATGGCCTGAACCTTCTTCACTTGGTATTTCTAAAGCAAGAAGTTCTTCCAAATGTGTTTATCCTTGAGATTAGAAAATAAAAGACTTTCATGAGAAGCAGTTCTGCAGTCTGACTTCTTGTGGGTTCAGCTCTTCCCTTTTCTCCCCCTAATGTTCACTCTTAGCCATCAGAACTAGTCTGCTGGCATATTTACCCTGTATGACTCTGAAAAGGGGTTGTGGAAAAAAAAAAGGCATTTTTAATAGCTTGGATCTTAAGAGCAGAGGCAAAGGAACCTAATTTCTTTCTAGTAGAGGTTAGGAGACAGTGTGACTGTTCTGTGATGAATGTCAAAGTTCCTGGGCGGTGCTCACACTGTCACTGTCCTCTTTAGTGTAGCCACCTCATGAAGCCTGAAATTTTCACTGGGTTTGTGCCCAGTTTGCCATGACCACAGTCAGAAGAATAAAAAGAGGGAAAGCCAGCTGCTGCTTTGTTTTTAACAAGGAAGCAGGCAGTCTTTTTCTTCTTTTTCACCCACTCAGTCTCACAGCAAGTGCAAGAGACGTTCAGAAGAAGCCAAACGTTTGAAATTCAGTGTGCAATTTTGACTGAGAGAGTGAAGAGTTATTTGTCTCAGTCTCGTACCCTCTAACTACCTCTCTGTGCTCTTAGGTGCTTAATTAGTGAGCTCAGTTTCTAAAGGGATAGTGGATATGTTTGTGGAAAGGGTGAGTGTCTTTGGCATTTCTCTCCTGGCACCCATTAGAAGATAAGAGTTGGGTATAGAGCAAAACGGAGATTACATTTCAGCTCAGTTCACTTCATTAAGAGAGGGTGGTAGGTAGACAGGTGACTACCCTAAGTGATCAATTTTGCTTTTGGGAACCAGAAGATGTTGTTCCTTGCTACTTTGAGACCTTTGTTTCTTTACTTGGTCTTCGGAGATCCTACAGGGCTTAGATAGACAAGCACTACTGGCTGGCTGTTGGCTGACTTCTCATTGTGCCTCTTCTGAAGCACCAACCTCCCCTCTCTACTGTTACTACTGTAGGTGGAGTTGTGAAGGGCTCCCACATGTGCACACATCACAACTGACCTTTCCCTGTCCCACGCTTATTGAGCGATTACTTGCTCGTTTTTGGAACTGACATTATTGCCTTGGGTTTTTGGCACAGTGTGAAGTGGGAGCATCCAGGAAGTGGCCTGATAGACTGTACATCAGAGGGCAATAAATTGGCATTTGATTTGGTGGAAAGGCAGGGCCAGATGTAGTGTGGGAGCAAGAGTTTTTCTGCAGTCAGCCGTGCAGCTTGCTTCCAGGTGTCCTGGAAAGCAGCTTGGGAACTGAATGTTAAGGGTAGTTGGGGACATTAATTGGGGAAGAAAAGGATCAAACAGACTTTAATGTTATCCTTGATGGGTCCTGATTGGGAAAAATCCTCTAAAAGTGGAGGGACAAATGAAATTTCTGTGACACTGGTTGAATTTTTCCACTGATTATGCCTCCTTTTCAAGTAAAATGAGTTATCAATTGGCAGAAAAATATAAAATTAGGGAGACTCTTGACAAGGGATTACAGAATAAAAATGCCTCATTCTACATGAGATTTTTCATGAAGGTTCATTTCTCTTTGGGTAAACAAAGACACCCATGTGGCTCAGCAGGCTAGGTGCAGGCCATGTTAAACCTAAGGACCCAGGTTTGAGACCCAGGTTGAGGGGAAGGAGAAAAAAGTGAGAGTTAAGATTATGACTGCTCCAAGGTAGACTAGAGTGATGTTTTTCAGATTGCAAGTTGCCTTTCATTAGTAGATTGTAATATCATTTTGTGGGTCACATAGCTAGCATTTTTCCTCAGTTTTTTAGTATGAAAGTATCAAACAAAAAATTGAAATATCACAGTAACTACCCACATCCCACATTTAGAGTCAAAATTACTAACATTTAACCATATTTGCTTTTTAATATATATGAAATTTACATAATCTTTTTTCATGAGCCATTTGAAAATAAGTTGCAAATATGTTGGCATTTCACCCTTGAGTACTTCAGCATGCATTTAAATAAGGACATTCTTGAAAACTCCTGCGGCTCACGAAGCTTAGGCAGGTAGGCTGCAGACCATGTAAAGCTCAAAGACCTGTGTTCAAGGCCTGGAGTGAGGGCGAAAAAAAAGCATATTCTCCTACAACCATAGCATCATTATCACACATAAGAAACTTAACAATTTGCCAATATTAGCCTAATAACCAGTTCTTATTAAAAATGTCCCATTTGTCCTCAGACTGTCTTTTATACCAAAATTTAAGCAAAATCCTCACTTTTAAAATCTAATACAAATTTCTCAACCTTTTTTTAATGTTTTTCATGGCATTGACTTTTTGACGATCAAGTATTTTTCATTAGAATGTTCTACATTCTATGCCTGTTTATGTCCTTATAGTGTCATTTAACTTGTTTCTCTATCCTGTATATTTCCTGTATCCTAAAAGTTAGGATTAAAGGCTTGCTTTAATTGGGATACACATTTTTGACAAGAATACTTTATAGGTGATCTTGGGTACTTCATATTATATCACTACAGGAGGCACAGACTGTCAGACTGTTCTATTACTGGTAATGTTGATTAACTGCTTCTGGTACCGTCATATCTCTTCATTATAAAATACATTTATTGGCATTCCCTGGTGGAGTAGTGGTTGGGTCAGTTGCCTCCAAAGGAGTGCAAGTCACATAACTCTGAGTTCAAGTCCCCGGTCCAGAGGAAAACACCAGTGTGAACAAATAAATGAAAATAAAATGAAGTGCTTCTTCCTCCTCTCTCTTCCTGCCAGCCTACCTACTTGCCTTCATTCCTGCCTGTACCTTTCCTTTAAAAAAAAATTATTTTTCTATTAGCAACTAGTAAGTAATCTATGAAGTAATTATTTGGCACCTTACGTACATCTTGTTCTCTAATATCTTTTTATCATGATGATTGCCTACAGAAGAATTTTTGCCAGAATTATTTCACTGCGAGTTGCAGAATGAGGTTTTCCTAATTCTGTCATTTTCTTCTACCTTTATTAACTGGCATTCTCTATAAGAGTTGCTTTCTTTCATCAACTGGAAGATGAACTACTGTTTCTCTTAAACAGCAGGGAAAATGATTAATTCTTTCCCTTTAGCTGCCAATGATCAGAGTAAGGAGTTAGTGGGTTTTTTTGTTTGTTTCTTTTAGCATTTAAGGAAGGAAGAGAAAGAAGAAACATTTTTATTTGCTTGTTTGTTTTTGGTTTCTCATCCTGGTCCCAGGTTACGAACCCAGACCCTTAGATTTTACATGATCTGCTCACCAGTGTCTCAGCCACCTGAGCCACGCCACAAGGACACATCCAGGAGTTAGTGTTAATAATGACCAATTGTCTGCTCTCATAGCTCAGTTTTAAGCTGGCAGCTGGGACATAGTCCATTAAAGCCCAGGGACCTGCTTTTATGACCCAGGGCTGGATGGAGCAACCAAAAAATTGAACAAATAAATAATTTTTTTCCTACCTTTATGCCTGCCTACCTGCCTTCAATCCTACCTTCTTCCTTCCTCTTAAAAAAAATAATAAATAAAATAACTAACAATACAGGTGGCAAAGAAAGGGTTTCCTCCTCTTTTAGGACTTGTGAATTTTTATTTATTCGATATTTTACAATTGCTTACATTTATTATTTTTGATGCTCATATTGTCCCATGCTTTGCTTAGTTAAAGTTCCTTTAAATTAGGTCCTTTGTGGCTTTGATGTAACCTTTTGAGAACTCCCTTACTTTCTGATGTAAGCAGTAGGTATTAATAGAAAAAAATAGAATAGGAAGTATCAGTGCAAAACACATGATAATTATAGGTGTAATTTTTGGAAACGTGTTTTAATTAGAAACATGTATGTTTTGGGTTGCATTATAAGCAGTTTCTTTCTGTAGATATGGTTAAATAGTTTGAAAACTCTGGTAGAGAGGTTGTGATTTACTTCCAGTATTGATCTGAGTTTGTCTCAATACAGTGTTATTTCTTGGCAAGGAGTCAAAGAGTGTTGAGTCAGGGTACCCTTTCTACCATTTTCTTGTCATTCTGTGATGGGCTTTGTGATGTAACCTTTGGGAGCCTGTGGACTATTACATCTGGGTTTTATCTCTGTCAACGTTGCTTTCAGTGAAGCAGTTCTCGTCTATCTAGCTATCATTTTATTGATTGATTGGTTTACTAGTCAATTTTTTTTCTAGCTTTGAGATATAATTGATGTAAACTTGGTGTAAATTTAAGAGGTATGTGATAATTGGTACATGTACATATTGTGAAGTGATCACCATAAAAATTCATGGCTACATCCATCACCTTATATAATTGGAATTTGTGTGTGTGAGTGTTAGAACCTCTTAGCAACTTCCAAGTATACAATACAGTATTGTGTTTTGTTTTCTTTTGTTTTTTAAAGGAAATGTGCAGGCAGAAATGAAGGCGAGTAGGCAGGCGGGGAAGAGAAAGGTGGAAGAAGAACTTTATTTTTATTTAGTTTCTCACATTGGTTCCCCTACAACCCCAGGTCTATGAACCTGCGACCTTGGGGTGTATGTGGAACTGTTCCTAGGGTATATTAGACCACTAGGCCACCAGGGCACACCCACAATACAGTATTGTTAACTACAATTACCATACTGCATATTAGATCCCTAGAACTTTTTTAACTGAAACTTTGTGCCCATTGGCCAGCATCTCTTATTTCCCCCAGGTCCCAGCCTCTTGGCAGCTACCATTCTACTCTTTTTTTCTGAATTTGACTTTTCTTAGATTGTATATTTAAGTGAAATCATAGGGTGTTTATCTGACTTTAGTAAGCACAGTGCACTCAGGATTCATTCATGTTGTTACAAATGGCAGATTTCCTTTTTTATGGCTAAAGCCATTCTGTTTTGTAGTGTTTCTCTAGATAAATCAACAGTTGTAGGCAGAGATTAATTTGAGCCTATTTGAATCATCATAATCCTGGAGAATGTTAGAATAAATATTCTTCCCCAAGGAAATAAGGATTATGGATATAATTGTGACTGACTGGTCATTTGTACCTTGTACAAATGTACCTTGTACCTTATCCCTTTTATGGATGTTAAATTGGTTTTTTAGGGAAAGGGGATAGCCTGTCATGTTAGACATGACCATCCTTTTGAGTTCCTTTTGGCGGATTGAAGGAGGGACTCTTTGTACTGGAAATACTCCAAATATCATCTTCTCCAGGAACTTTGCTCTTGGTGAAAATTCACTAGTTTATATTCAATCAGCAAATATTTCTTGAGCACTTAATGTGTGCCAGTCACTGAACTAGATATTAGGGGTATAATTTTCAAGGATATTGATAATTCCTATTCTCATAAAGTTTATGATCTAGTGGGCTGGCGATTTGAGAAATTCTGGAATTTGAGTGGACAGCTGGGTATTGGTTCGAAGTTTGCCTAGCTTCCTCATGTGACCTCAGGAAATTGTTGTATGTATGCCCCGGTGTGCTGAAACAGGTCATAGGATGATCAGAAGAACAGCAGGGGTGCTTACATTGTCTATTCTACTGCCATCCTCTGCCCTAGTTCTGGCTGCTTGGCAGCAACCAAGTGTGCATCATAGTTTGATTAGCTGCTTTCGGACTTTGGATATTTTAGGGCTCAATTAGTTCATTCGTACTTGCCTTTGATTACAGTGAATCTCAGAGCTGAACTGAATAAAATTATACCATAGGATATCAATGACTGGTTGCCTTTTCCAATACAATTTTTTCACTTGATTCCTTCAGGTTTGTGTTTGAAACATTTTCAAGTTTAGGGGCACAAAACCAAGACTTTAGTAGTTATTTAACTAGGATTCTAAAAGAATGAGAGTTCCTCTCTTTAGCTTAGAACTAGTAGTTAGTTCCCAGGAATCAACAATAACTTGCATAATTTTTAGTAGCAACCTGTTGTCTTTAGCACAGGGTCTCACGTGACGAAAAAAAATATCAAAAGCCATGTAACTGGATAGATTTTGACTTCAGTCAATAGAACATCCCATCATACATTTATCTTTTGAATCCCAAAGATCTTTGTTTAAAAGCAGCCCTTGGGAACCTCTGAAATGTCAAAGAGAGAATGCCCTTAGGAAATGCTCCCCTCCCCTGCTTTTTTTTTTTTAGGGAAAAGCATTCCCAGGATTTTCATTGGCAGAAAGAGTTAGTGAAGTAGTGAAGCACTTAAATAGTGGTAAAGAGCTTTCTAAAAAGAAAATTGGAGTGAATGTTGGAGTACAAATGTCTTCCATAAAAAGACCTTTGACCTATCATTTGCTTGATAGCTTATGGTATTCTGAATTTAAAGTGCAGTTCTTTCTCTTTTGTCTCTCTTTTTTTCTGGGCTGAATCTAACCTCCAAGGTGCATCATTAGCCTATTACAGCTAAATAATTTTGTGACCATACCTGGAGACATTGGCAGAGGATCTCAGTTCCCTCTAGCCTACCTTCTTCTCTAGGAGAAGTTCTTGGTTCAACCCACCCGGACTGATGCATTATGGAGAAAGCAGTCAGGGGAAAATGGATTTCTGTTGCCACAATCCAAATATGGCTCATTAATCCTCCCAAGTGAACTCAAGATTAGCATCTTAATCAGTCACATTTCAGAGGTTTTAAAGACTCATTCTCTAGATTCTCTTTAAGGAGAGAAGTGAGCAGCGGCTGCATTTTGTTCAGCTGTTTGGTACTTAGAGAATGGGAGACTTTGCCAGGTCCTCCTGGAGAGAGACATTAAGTGGTCCTCCGTAGGCTACAAGCTCAAGATGACACTGGGTTGTGTGCATGAAGTAACAGAGGGGAGTAATTTATGTTAATAATAGTCTTCCTCTGAAGCTCCAAAGAGAAAAAAAAAAAGTTGGCTTACACCCCTACCAGAGGTTGTTTTAGTGTTACCTAGAGTGTGAGTTCATTCTAGTTAATACTAAAACAGTTCCTCTTTACCTAATTGATATCAGGGCATTTCATCGGGTCAATTAATGGTGAATTTAAAAAATGATTTTGAAATAATTTCAAACTTACAGAAATATTGCAAGAACAATCCGTTCTCCTATATGCCCTTGCTACTTTTTTTTTTTTTTTTTTTTTTTTAAAGGAAAGGTGCAGGCAAGAATGAAAGTGAGCAGAGACAGGCAGGCAGGAAGAGAGAGGAGGAAGCAGCATTTCCATTTATTTTATTTAGCTGTTCATTTATGGTTTTCATCCTGGCCCCAGGTCTTGAACCCGGGTCCTTGGGCTATATGGCCTGCATTCTCGGCTGAAGCTACTCTACTAGGGCGTGCCTGCTACTTGTTTTTATTATTCTCTTTCTCTCTTTACACACATACATGTATATAAAATTTTTTCTAAGCTGTTTGAGAATAGGATATATACATCATGATCTTTTTATCCCTTAGTAGTTTAGTGTATATTTCATAAGAAAAAGGTTATTCCCTTATGTAATCTTAGTACAATTATCAAATTCAAGAAATTTAGCATTGATAAAATACTATTCATATTTCAATTTTGTCAATTGTTCCAATAGTGAACTTTTTTTTTTTAAAGGAAAGGTATAGGCAGGAATAAAGGCAAGTAGATAGGTAGGCAGGTAGAAAGAGGAGGAAGAAGTTTATTTTCATCTAGTTGATCACACTTGTTGCTCCCCCTGGACTTGAGACTTGAACCCAGGGGTATGTGGCTTGCTCCTTGCTCCTTTGGAAGTGATTGACCTAACAGCTGCTCCACCAATGCACGCCCCAACAGTAAACTTTAATGTTATTTTCCCCCGTTTATTTAAGGCTCACATATTACATTATTTGTCATGTTTCCTTGGTCTCCTTTAATCTGGAACAGTCCGTCAGCCTTTCTTTATCCTTCATGACATTGACATTTTATGAAGACAGGACACTTTTTTCTTTTTCTTTTTTTTTAGAGAATGTTCCTCATTTGGCTTGTCCGATGTTTTTTCATTGTTAGATTCAGGTTATGCACGTTAGGCATGTCTGGCATGAATCTACATCCCTCTACTAATACAGTGTCCTTCTCAGGATATCACTTTTGGCAGTACCCCACATTGGTGGTATTAATTTTGATCACCTGATTAAAGTGTTACCTTCTTTCTCCTTTAGAGAGATACTTTTTTTCCCTTGGAACTCAAAAGTAATCTGTGAGGGGGACACTTTAAGACTACATTTTGTTCTCTTTAAATTTCCCCTCCAAGATTTATCTTACACTGATGATTCTTGCCTAAACTAGCCATTTTTGGGTTGCAGGGATGGTGACTATTAAGTGTTTGCTTAAAATAGTTGTTCTTAAAGGACTTGTTCTTAGACATAGACATGAACAGTCTTCCCAGCTTGCTTGTGTTATGAGTTCTCTTTCTAGATTTCATTATGCTTTGGTTGTGCTGCTTTTTTTAAGATTAGTAACTAAAAGGTGTTTTGAAAATTGGAAAAAGGTTTATCTTAATGAGCCTTGACTGATGGCTTGGTGATTTCCGAGAATACGGAAACATCACCCAGTGGAATTTGTTCTCCGCTCAACCAATAGCCAACAACATGAAGGCATCTCCTCCAAGCGAGACAGGCACGGGCCGGTGAAGCTAACCTCCCCCTCCCACCCCTTTATTTCTTTCTCCATTCTTTCAATCAGTGAGCTAATACTATGAATTTAGCATCATTTTTCAACTGTTATTCTCAAACTTATTTTGAAAGCCTGATTGGACTATTAAGATTTTTACTTTAAGCTTTAAAAAATCTGTAAAGTTTAGAAATGCCAAAGTTTGAAAGCTTTAAGAGAAAAAAGGTTGGAAAAGCATTTCCCCATTCTTCTCTTCTATCACCCTTTTCTCTCCTTCCCTCTTGCATCTCTATATTTTTCATTTTGTCTAGTTTTATTTTTTTTTGAAGGATCTGACCGATATGCATGATCAGTATATATGAGTGAGCCTATTTAAGAAAAGGAAGGGCAAAGAGAAAACCAGGTATGCTCTTGAGTCTCCGAATCTTTCTCATTACCGTAGGAAGTAGGCTAATGATATATTACTAATGAAAGGCTTATTATTTATTAGTCTTATTAGCCTATTAGTTATGTTTTGTTGAGACACAACCTAGTCTATGAGGCAAGAGAGAGAAAAGGAAAGCAACTAGAATAGAGAGGTAGAAAGAAGTAGGAATGAACAGAAAAGAGCTGCAGAACAGGACTTGGGATGGGGGTACAGGAGTGGAAGGGAAGGACTAAGAATACAGAGTTGCTAACATAGGAAAATGGGAGTCAGCTCTAACATTTGCTTTTCCCAATCCAGTGTTGGGGCTTTCCCCTTTCAAGAGCATGTGCTATGAAGCAGGGTGTGGTGGGGTGAATGAAATGGTCCCATGCTTAACTATTTGGATCCAGCCACCCAGATCTGAATGGTTTACCCTGTAATAAGGTGACTTTATAGCCTGATCCTAGTAGATTGGGGTGGAAGAGGCTATTAAGTGATGCCTTTTAGCCAGCTAGCATTAACAGAGCCATTTTTAACCTTTCATTTCAATCCCTTCATTGTTCAGGCTTTTCCACTGGCTACCATGAGAGCAGTCAAAATTAGCATCTATATAAAATGAAGTACCTCTTGTCTCTCCAATCACTTCCAAAATAAACAGGGAGTAGCACTGTCCATATTTTGTCTCACTTTACTCTGAAGGCTACCCATAGAGGAAGCATGGATTAGTGTGTAGTGATTTCTAGGCTCTGCCCTCTGGGCAAATTTCCCTGAGTGCTGTCTGAGTGACAGGACCATGTGGCAGCAGTGCAGCTGCAAGTGCATCACAGGCAGAGCTGGGCTGGGTAAATATAGCAGAAGCAGGATGTCAGTGTGGGAGATGGATTGTTCTGGGAAAGGAAGTGTTGTCTTTCGTCTGAGAAACAATTTCCTGCACTTCTGGGACTCTTGCTTTCTTCTTCTTCTTCTTCTTCTTTTTTTTTTTAGTGCAGAACAGAAGTTGGCAGGGTTTGAGTACACTTGCTGTATTCTATCTTCTATCTCTGGATATCTGTCTATTCCTATATTTGAAGTTGGGAGTAAAATCAGATCTAGTTCAGCCAGTTAGAAAATGGACCCAATAAAAAGCCATACCCGTTTTTTTTTCACACTTCATTGTTTACAGTCTTAAAGCATATAGCTATATAGCGTCTCTTTTAAAAAAAGTAATTCTTTCAGTAAAACAGACAGGTTGGGAGACAAAAATAATTAAACAAAGAAAATCAACTCTATTGAAAGTCAGATATGAGGGACCAGCTGGCAGGAAACAGCTGGGATGTTTTTGGGGCTGGACTCTTCCACACCAGAATTTAACTCTTCAAGTTATCCCTGTTATCTGAGCTACTTCAGTTGGCTGCCTGCCTACCAACAATCTACATAAAAGATTAAGTCTGCGCAAGTTTGTAATTTTTTAATATTTGACTAGAACATGCTATTTTCATTTTTCCATGAAAAATGTTTTATAAGTTTTATTTGTTGCCTTTATTTTGATTGCCAAAAAACCAAAACCCAAAAAGAGAAAAGATAGAGGAGGACTTTGGGGGGTGGGGCAAGGGGGACTAAAAATAAAATGATAAACGCTTTCCACTATATGAACCTTCTTTTACTCTGGCAACCCAGCCTTGCTGTCATAGTACAAAAGTTTATTTTAATTTTATCAGTTTATTTGTGTTATTTCTCTATTCCAAATAAAAGTGAGATCATCTAATAATTGTCTTTCTCCTTTTGACTCATTTCACTTATATATTAGAATTTATAAATATATATATGTATATATATGTATATGTAAAGGAAAGGTGCAGACAGGAATGAAAGTGAATAGGCAGGCAGGGAGGAAGAGAGAGAAGGAAGAAGCACTTTATTTTATTTAGTTGTACATTTTGCTTGTTCTCCCCGGCCCCTGGATGTGAACCCAGGACTTTGGGATATATGTGGACTCTGCCTAACCCCTATTCCACCAGGCCACGCCAGAACTCTAAATTTTAAAGTGCTTTTATATATTTGTTTACTTCTTTAAATAACCTTTTACTTTTAGAGTAGACTTAGATTCGCAGAGAAGTTGTAAAGAAGTTCCCTTATACCCCACAACAAATTGCCCTTAGTATAACATATCACACTAGTTTGGCACATTCGTCACGATTGGTAAAACTTTATTGATCACTTATATTAACTGAAGTCCATAATTCACATTTCCTTGTTTTTTACTCTGGTCTTTTTCTGTTCTAGGATCCTATCCATGACACCACATTACATTTAGTTGTCTCTTCTTGGTTGTGACATTTTGCATATATTTTTTCATTTAAGTCTCATAACAACCCACAAAAGAGATTCCCATTTACAGATAAAACTTAAGCTCCAGAAAGGTTAAGCAACAGGTTCAAGTTTGCATAGTTAAAAAAAAAAAAAAAAGATACCTTTGGTTTTTATATGATTGAGGGCAGAACTATAGCTAACCTTCAGTTGGACTATGTGTGGAAGTGGAACAAGAGGTGAATAAAGCTATCTCTGGACTCTGGACGTATGTCTTACTTGGATACAAATTAACATTTTAATTTTCATGACATTTTATGGGGAACAAATTTTTCTCTTTTTTCGTTCAGTTATACCCAAGTAGTGGACCCCAGAGGTTCCTGGGTTGACTCCCTGGTCAGCCTTGACCTCTGGCAGCAGACTTCTTGCTGCTCATCGGTCCTTGTTGTTAGACACTCAGTTCAGTACGAGCTGGCTGCGAGCGCGGCAGGCACACACCCAATCAGGCTGTTCTTGAAGCGTGTGGAGGTAATTGTCTGGGGGAACCACCTGGGTTTTTAAGTTCCATTTTCTAGTAGGACAGGCTGAAGTTCTGGTTTGGAATTAGGAGATTAGGATTAGACTATAGGGCTGAAAGGTAGTAGAAAAATTAGAAATTCAATAAGGCATGGCAATGACTGGATCTGAATGTTCTACCCAGAAAAGATGAGTGGAGGTGGTGTGAAAGGAGGTAAAATGGTGTGTTAGCTATGATCCTAAATATTATTAAAAGAATATCTCAGGATGTAAACTGTGATTCACATCATTAGATTTTTTTTTTTTTTTCAAGGAAGGATGCAGGCAGGAATGAAGGCAAGCAGAGGCAGGCAGGAAGAGAAAGGAGGAAGAAGCATTTTTATTCATTTTATTTAGTTGTTTATCTTGACAGTCGCCACCAACCCTGGGACACTAACCCAGGACCTTAGGATGTATTTGGACTGCGCCCAACCTCTACTCCACCAGGGTGCCCCAAACCATCTTAATGGAGAGAAGAGTACCTCTTAATGGAGAGAAGAGTACCTCTTGCCTAGAGAATTAGTCATAAAGATGGTATCTTGATCCTAAAGGGTAACTTTTGAAGTGTTTCAGCTTAAACTGACAGAGGGTAAGCAGTTTACTAATACCATTAATAGTAACTTTTATTAGGGCAGTTTATTTTTTTAATTAATGGGAAAAGGGATCCTCCTCAGTTTACACTTCTATGATATCTAACTATGAGCATAGAGGTCAGTTTGGTAGTGACAATTCCCTTTGTGATTAACTCTGAGGCCAAGATTAGAAAAGCCTTATCTTTTTCTCCAAAAGGAAACTGTGGATATAGTAATGAGTAAAACAACATGAAGAGCTTCAGGGGTTTTACATGTGGTGTGCATCTTCATGGTATTGTGGAGTGGGTCAGGCACAGGGTAAGTATTATAAACCACCAATTATAGGAGTCTTTAAGTTAGGGGCATGGATAACTGGGGTTTTTTGCCAGAAGGGGAGCAGAGATGACAACAGGTATTAAATATCACTGAATGGACCCCATACTCTGGAAATGCCTCAACAATTTGAAAGAGAAAATGTGAAAGACAGATTGACAATATGAAGAATGAAGATTCAAAGTGCTTCTGTCAGAAAATTCTGTCCATTGGTGAGATTTAAACTGTTCTTATATAGGAGGAAAGATGGGAAGAGGATCTCTTGTTCAGACTGCAATACAGGAGATAGTGAAATATGTTTCCAGAAAATTGCATCGAGCTGTGATGGAGGGTGGGGAGGTTTCTCACTGTAGTCTTGTGTAACAGGAAATCTTCATGAGGTCTCAGTGACTGTAGACTCCAAGGAGGAGTTGCGGCAGCTGAGGAAGCTTCGCTTTAGTAAACCTCCAATAGGAGTTCACACAGAATTGGTTCACTTGACATTTCTACCTCAAGGCAACACTTTTTTTTGGAGTGGAAAATTGCCAGGTATACTTTTCTGAGAATTCCAGGTGATTGCTTTGCACTGTGGCCTAAGGTGACTGCCTTTATTTCTACATAAGCTGTAGGGGAGAGACCCCATAGACTTTAACTGGAACTCGTTTATGGTTTTCCTAAAGGGAAGCTCTTATTCTGTTAAAGCACTTTAGAAAAGTAAAGTCAGAGATCAGGGAATCTTTACTTTCATTTTAAGAACTTTTCAAAAAAAGTTGAGGTAAAATTCATCTAACATAAAATTGACTTTTTTAAAAACTAAATAATTCAGTAGCACTTGGTACATTAGTAATGTCGTGTAACTACCACCTCTATTTAGTTCCGGAACATTTTCACCTCAAAAAGAAACCCTGCTGTGTCCTAGTGGGTTAATGGTTAAGTTCATGGCCTCTGACTGGTGCAGTTCACATGTATTTGAAGGTCCTAGGCTCACGTACTGTTGGTGGGAAGCCACCAAGATGAACAACTAAGTAAGATAAATTAATGTTCCTTCTTCCTCTCCCTGCCTGCCTGCCTGCCTACAGACCTTCATTCTTGCCTGTAAACCCCCGCCCCCGTTTTTGAATGAGAAAGGAAACCCTGTTCCCATTAAGTAGGTGTTTCCCATTGTCCTCCCCTCTTCCCTGCAGCCATCCCTCTGCATTCTTTCTCTATGGATTTCCCCAATTCTTTTCTATATACAGTAGATCCTTGAACAACATGGGCTTGAACAGCACAATCCAGTTATACATGAATTGTTTTATTTCTGTAGGTTCTACATCCACAGATTTAACCAGCTGACACACTCGGGGTCAGTACCCCTAACCCCTAAGTTGTACTGTACAAGGTATCAACTGTGTACCTAGGTATGGAATTCCTGGGTCATGTGGTAACTATGTTTAACTTTTTGAGAAACTTCCAAGTTATTTTCTATAGCAGTGAACCATTATCATATAATTCTAACAGCAATGTGTTGGGGGTTCCAGTTTCTTCATATCCTTACAACATTTGTTATTTTCTTTTTTCCTTTTTTTAAATAACTTCAAAGGCTTTGAAACTAGATAGAACTTTAATGATAAAACTTTCCAGTCCTTTTGTATCTTCTGGCATGCTTCTTTTGAAGTAATAATGACTTCTGGGCCAAATATAATATTGAGGTTCTAGCTTTTGTACTAGCTTTCGTACAACTTTCAAAATCTGCAGCTTACACAGTGATCACAGCTCACATGGATTGCCCAGACAGGGCTGAAATCCGGCTTGACAAAAAGAGTATCGGTTACACTTTGGGTCTTAAGATAGATGGTAGTATTTCTGTTTTCATCTGCCATCAGAATCATGGACTAGGCAATGGGTTGGGTCTTGCTGACTATACAGCAGGCTCAGTTTGCTTACCGGTTGCTCGCTGATTTTCCTGCTTGCTGAATAACCTCTGGAGAGGAGGGCAATTCTCATTCCCTGTGAGTCACTGGTTCTTTTTAAGGTGCTATATAAATTGATTGAGTTGTTAAACCATTACCACTTACATGACATTACATGTAGATATTAAAACTCCAATATTCCCATTTCTCTGGTATCTGGCAGCATAGCTTCTTATTTCGATGTTTCAAATTGAGTTCTAAATACTCTTTCTTACCTTCTCTTATTTAGTCAATTACTACTTTTGTATCTATGTATTTTGTGATTTGTCTAATAGTAGTAGCAATGGTTAAAGTATGCTTCATCTATGTTTATTTTATGTTTTGTGAAAATTACCTTTTCGTGACAGGAGAACATTTATGCTAGCAGCTGGGATACTTGAACTTCTAGTTCTCTCAGTTTTCTTTATAAATCTAAGTTTCCTTTTTACTTAACTCTGCTTTCTCCAGCTTATGTGTTGAATGATAGATTTTTCGTACTTTTAGAATTCTTTTTTGCTACTATACTATGTTTGCTGTGCTTTTTATTTGTAGTATTATAAATCAGAATGTTTCAGTGTTTATTGCTGAATTGTCTTTTTTAAATTGAATAAGTTTGAACCAGTTTTCAAAGTGAACAGTAAATTGTAGTCTCTACTGTACCTCTTCCCTATTCCCAGCACATACTGACATTAGATTTGCAAATGCCTTAACCATTTGATCAAAGTCAGCTGATGAATAAGGTTTTATAGTCGGGTGTGGTTGAATGACAGGTATGTGTGGATTTGGTCTTGAGAGATTTGGGGATGTAAAAGTATGAAGGTTTTTTGTGTTTTTTTTTTTCTCTCCCAATAATGTACTGTGGTCTGTAATAGGTTGAGTTGTAACATTCATTAAACCACTCCTCACATTCCCTGTTTTTAAAGCTTATCAGGATGACTTTGATTTAGTTATTTGGAACCAAAAAGGCAGTTTGTGGAGTCTGGTCTGGAGCTGTGGAGCAGTAATATATCAGAGATCAGACTTAGGTCCCAGTGGGATTATTCTTCAGGATTTATTTGCCTGGAAGTACACACAGGAGCCAAATGGTATGTATGGAAAGCTTTGCTGGAATGCAAATTGGACACGTTTTGTTGGGACCTGTAGGGGATTTTCACTGCTTCATAATTTTTCAAAGGTTTGTTATACATCAGACAGTCACTGCCTCTTCTTTAAATCTTTAAATCCCCCCTCTTTTTCCTGTTGTAAAGGTCAGATTTTTTTGACAACTGTGTGCAGGAACAAGATTTGCTAAATCCCTTCATTTTTATTCATAGAAATATCGGCATTCAGTGAGTATCAGTTATTCCTGCATTTAGAGGTAAGGAAAACTCTGAGAGAATCTTGTGAATCTCAGCTTAGTGCCAGACATATATCTCTGGGGATAAATTTGCTGCCTCAACTTTAACCCTTGACTGCTCTGATATTGGACAACACCCTCATGGTGGCTTGAATATGAAACCTATCCTTAACTAACGCGGTGCCCATGGTTGTATGATAAGTAAAACGATAAGGAGGGAAAGAACTGTGTTAGATTCTCCTGATGGGGCCATTCTGATAGTCCTTAGAGAAGTGTTGGGCAGCGGAACACTTTTAATTTGAAGCTGATTCTCTTCCTTGCCCACTAGATAAAGCCATGATATTACCTGATGGTAGTTCCCATCAAGCTTGTTTAGTTTGATACCATCATGGTATCTCTTGCTATCTAACAAATTACCCTAAAACTTAGCAGCTTAAATTTTTGTTGTTGTTGTTATCAATTTACCCAGTTTCTCAGGGTCAGGAATCTGGAGCCATTAGCTGGGTGGTCCTTCTGGCTTAGGGTCTCTCAAGCTGTCAGCCAGGGCTGTAGTCATTTGAAGGCTTGCCTGAACTGCAGGACATATGAGCAAGCTCACAGGCTATTGGTGAGAAGCCTCAGTTTCTCATAGGATGTTATCCAGAGACCTCAGTGCCTCACAGTGTGGGCCTCTCCTTAGGTCTGCTAACAGCATAGCAGCTGGCATACCCTTGGGCAAATAATGCAACAGAGAACAGACGGCACCCGTTTCTGTCCTTGTCTCAGAAGTATAACTTCTGTCATATTATATTTGTCACGAGACCAATCCTGATAATAATCTGAGGAGAGAAAGTGCAGTGCTGGGGGTGGGGGTTCATCCTGGAGACTGTCTTCACAGAAAGTTAACTGGAAAATTTCACACATTCACTTGGACTTAAAAGATTGATTTGTTTTAAAACTCTTCTTTCCACTCAGCTGTATCTCTACACTTTTCCCAATTGTAACTGTTGTGTCTCTGAAATTATCCAGAGTATATATTTTGGCAAATATATTTGTTACTATTTCTTTAACATGTGATTCTCAAGTGCACCTGGCGGTCTAGTACACCCTGAGAGCAGTCCCACGTACATCCCAGGGTCCTGGGTTCAAGACTTGGGGTGGGGTGGGGTTGGGGCAATAACCAATGTGAATAACTAAATGGAGTGCTTCTTCCACCCCTCTCTTCCTCCCTGCCTACTCACCTTCATTCCTGCCTGCACCTTTCCTTAAAAAGAAAACAAAGTGAAACTTTCTCTTTCCTATTGCTGTCTCAACCTTAAGCACTAGTAAAAACCCTCTTTTTCTAAAACCAGTAAAATGATTCCTCCTTCCTCGTTTTTTTTCACTCTCCCTTTCCTTTTTCTCTCTTTAGGGGGCATTTTCTCAGGTGTTTTACTCTGAATTTTTTCCTATGTGAATTATCTTGGCTACTTATTTGACAGAAATTGGGATGGTGTCTTTTCATATTTGTGTCAGCTCTTTTCATTTCTGGATACTTAAAAAAAATACCTTCATATTTACTGCCAGTGTCTTTCCCCTGTTTCCCTTGGTTCTTGGAGACCCAAATGGGTAGGTGTGTTTTTGGTGGTCACAAAGAGGTGCCTAGGTGTCCACTAGTGTATTTGCGCTTGAGGGGCAGACACGAGAGATGCCGTGAGAGAGAGCCTTGGACTCCGAGTGCGCCTGGGAGCCTCCCGGTGTGGAGAGAGCAGCAAGTCAAGGTGTAAGGAGGGGAGGTGAGGACAAGGCTGACACCAGACCTATAAATAACCTAAAGTTTGGCTTTGTACTTTGAAATAGGAATTAGGTCACTTTTATTGTCTTCCCTAAGTTATTTACTGGTATGCCATGAAGAAGAGTCGTTAGGGTTCTTGGAAAAAATGTTAGTGTTTTCAGCTCTCAGGAAAGTGAAAAACACTGGTCAGCTCTTCCTCATGTCTTTTTTTTTCCTGCTGCAGTGAGATGACTGACTAAAAAGTAGGGGTTTGGACATTTGTCTAACACAGTATCCAGCTTCCTGAGTAAGAAACTGGAATTCTAAACAGTGAAAGGCCCTGTGTCCCTTTGTCATGGCACCATGCCTAGGACAGATTGGCCACGTGAAAGGGGAGCTGATAACTCTGCATGTGTCATTGTCATTCTCCACCACTGCCAAAGTCCTTCTTACCTCTGTTACAGACAACTTTGTTCAGTTATTCTCATCGGGTTGGCTACAGAGTCAGAGGCCCAGGCTCCTTTTCTGTCATCCTCGTTTCTGACGTTCAATCTGGGCTCTCCATTTTCTTCTATAAAATGAAGAAAGTAGACTTAATGATTTTTGGCCTCCTAGAGTCCTAAGATTCCTGGGGTGCATGTTCTCTCATACCAGTTTAGAAATATTTTGAGAGGCATTCTGTTCCATATGAATGTCAGTATACTTTTTATTTGTAATGAAAAATTTGATACTGTGATATTATAGAATGTAATTTAAAGGAAAGAAAATATACATGATATTTGTGTTATTTTTAAAAGGAAAGTGCAGGCATAAATGAAGGCAGACAGGAAGAAAAAGGAGGAAGAAAAATTTATTATGTTTAATGTTCATCTCGAACTTGGGGTCCTTGGGATATATGTGGACTATGTCTGGTGGCTTTATCTGGTAGACCACCAGGGTGTGCCGCTTTTGTGCTTTTTGAGATAGTCTTACTTTACAGTTTTTCTTTGTTTTTCTGTTGTCCAGTTAGGTTATTTTTCAGATGAACTATGTTTCAAACATGTTATGTTATTTTTAACACACTACCTAGATCTTGAACCCAGGTGCTTGGGTTTTATATGGCCTGTATCTTAGCTGCCTGAGCCCATGTTGTGTAAATTTGTAATGGCAATTTCATTCCAAGTGAGTGATTCTAAGATCTTTGTAGCTCTTAAAATTTTCAATAATTCTTGAAGAATGGATTAATATTATGATAATAACACATGAACATGTTGTATTTTAATTTAAAATGTTTATTAATATTAAAATCTTACATTTAAAATGTAAGAAGATGTATACGTCAGTTAAACCTCACAACAATTCCATGAAGTAGACATAAGGATGTGGACTAGCAGTTCTCAATACCTTCTTTCTATCATATGCTACTCTGCAGAGGCAAATCCCTTCACGTTCTTTAGCAGATTATTTTAGAATGTATTCTCTGTCTCTACATAACAGTCTTCTAATGCTACTTCTTGGGCTTTCAGTTTTAAGCGTGAAGTTCTACTCTTTTTTTTTTTTTTTATCTTTGTCAATATTTATAAGTGTCAAGGTACTTGAGATCCTTCAGAGACCCAAACTTAAAAAACTTCAAGGGTCTGTCTTATAAAATGAGTGGGGTAATAGAGAACAGTGTGGACTCTAGCAAACTGGAGGGCTAACCTCATCTAGATATCCGGTTGTATTTTTGATTGCATATATCAGACAGTTGCAATATATGAACCATGTTTGGATATTGAGCCATACGAATAAATGTAACATAAAATAAAAATTATGACAATTATAGAAATTGAATATGTGTGCCCTGGTGGAATAGTGGTTAGGTCTGTTGCTTCCAGAGGAGTGCAGGCAGTGTACCCTTGGGTTCAAGTTCTCGGCCTGGTGGGGAGACAACCAGTATGAGCAACTAAATAGAAATAAAATAAAATGTTACGTCTTCCTCTCTCTTCCTGCCTGACTGCACCTTTCCTTTAAAAAAGAAAAGAAAAGAAAAAGGAAATCAAATAGCTATAAATTGAGTACCAACTAAAAATTTGATAATAAAGCAGTATTACTCTTGTAGTTGTGATGAGTGAAATATTAGGTATGATATGCAGGGTTTGTTTCAGAATAACATGGGAATGGTAGGGGATGATGAAGAAACAAGAATAGCCCTGAATTACTAATTATTGAGGCTGCTTTGGGGTTCATTATAACAATCTGTTATATATAATTTGAAATTTTTCATAATTAATGTTAAAAGAAAAAAATCATGTAGTTTAGAACTTGGTTCCCTTAGAAGAGTGTTAGATTAGGAGGAAAGGAATCTTGAATAGGCTAGAACGAAGGCAGTTCAATTAGCTATATTATTTAAGGATCGTTACCAAACCCTTATAATATAATCAGTTAAGTAGCTATTTGTTATTATAAATATTCACTTGCCTAGTATATTCTGTTAAGTATTTATTTGTATACTCCAGTTAGATAAAATATATTTAAATTCTTAATGAATAATAACATGTCTTTCCAAAATGTAGTTTTAGTTATTCTTAATAAATTAATTTATTGCAAAAATAAAACTCACAGCAAGTAAAACACATCTATGGACCAATCCACCTTTTTTTACCTGGCTTTTAGTTTGTGATTAGAGTCTACTTGAGCTTTCTCATTTTACAGAAACTGAAACACAGAGTGGCTCTGATTTTACCAAGCTCACGTAGTTTATCAGTGGGAAAAATTAGAACTCAGGTCTCCTGATTCCACATCCATTGTTTCTTACAGGAAAATTGCCTGACTGACTTAAATAAGAAAAAAAGGTTATGTTTTGCATGGCAGTTTTCAGTTTCCCAACTTAGCTATTTGTTTTTAGAACATTGGCTATAGATTTGACGTCTCTTTTTTTGTAAAGCGATAGGGATAAGAGATTCAGTTTTAAAGTCTGGTGAAAACCCAGATCTAAAGATAGTTATATTTCTCTGATATGGAGTAGCAAAGCTCAGGCAAATTATAAGCAACTTTTAACTGAAGCAAGACTAGAAAAACGAATCCATTTGGTTCCATTTGAGCCCCAAATGAAATTTTACTCCCACTCAAAGCTACTTCTGTGTGTGAATTTTAACTATGAAGAATATTATATAGCTATTTCGACTATTTTCTCTAAGTCTGGAACACCAAGCCAGCAGCGTAGATGCACAGATGTGCCAGCCACTATGGGGAATGTATTAATAGTGGCTGTGACAGAACCTTGATAAGATGCTTTGCTACAGAGTTGTTACTACTAGGTATTACTCCAGGTCAAATTGGAAAACAAGGATTTGTACAGTCTCATTTTATGTATATTTATGTCCCTGCTTAATTTAAAAGCTTACTAAACTGAGCTGACTGTCAAAGGACTATTTCTGTACTGGCAAAGACTCAGATAGTAAACATTAATTGAGGGGAGAGGATTTATGGAGAGCACCAGAAGAAAGTAGAATGACTCTTGTAGATAGATTTTAATAATCTTTCCTTTATTTCAGCTTATTTTTCTTATTATTTTGCCTTCTTACCCACTCATGTTTAAATTTTTCCCACCCAGACCAAAAAAAGGCAGGCAGGAAGGAAATGATCTTACAGAATTCCTTTGGGCAGAGAATTTGAGTTATTTTATACTTTGGGTGAGTAACCCTTTTGAAGCATACCATTTTCCTAAGAGTCTCAAAGTTTTATTAAACAGTCATTGATCAAGTGTCACAGAACTTAGGCCTTTGTGTATTTTTCTTTCTCTCAGGTGTCAAAATTAGAATACTCAACATTTTAAATTGATACAGATTCCCTGGAATGAAGGAGTTGGAACCAGCGGTTTTTAAATACATTCTAGATGTTGACTGGTAAAGACTTTGCCCTTAACTATGCCTAGGGAATGTTCTAGACTAGAAAACAGGTAGATTCCACACCTGAGTATTGATTATGATTTTTTTTTAATTAAACAAGGTTAAAACTATTGGCTAAAATTAAATTGATTTTTTTCTATATTTTATGTATAGATCCAGCATAATGGCTTCAGTTCTTTCTTTTTGTTTTGTTGCTCTCCCCCTACCCCCGTCCCAGTCACATGTCTTGTACATGGCTTTCATAGCCTGTGCCTTAGCTACTGGAGGGGACTGTCAATTCAGTTCTTTTTTTTTTTAAAAAAAAAGGAAAGGTACAGGCAGGAATGAAGGTAAGCAGAGGCAGGCAGAAAGAGAGGAGAAAGAAGCACTTTATTTTATTGAGTTGTTCATCTTGATTGTTCCCACCAATCCTGGGATGCGAACCGAAATCTTGGGATGCATGTGGACTACACCCAGCTGCTGCTCTGCCAGGGCATTCCAATCAGTTCTATTCTTAAGAAAGTGTTCATTTCTTTAACTAGAATATATATATTACTTGTGGTCAGAAACCATGCTTTCTACATCTTTCAGAGCTTAATAAATACTGTCTTTAGTACACATTTTGTTTGGCATGACTTTATTGTCTGTATTCACTCTAGTTAGTAATATTGTATGTAGAAAATTTGCATATATCATCTTATTTAATATTTCTAAAAATATTTCAACATAATATTATACCTATTTTATAGAAGAGGAAACCAAGATTCCTAAAAGTGAAGGCCAGGTCACATACTTAGTTAACTAAGTGTCAGAACTGGGATTCTAAATCTAGGCCAGTTTCTTGATTATAGCTCTTATTTTTACTGCTGTATCATGCTCCCTTAAAAACTTTGGAATCATTGCTAGAAGTCTTAACAAACTATTCTCAGTCCTCTTTTTGGTAAATATGAGGTTCATTTGTTCTGTTTTAGAAGAGCCCTTTATGTTTAAGTCAGAATCCTGGACTGCTCCTCTGAGAGCCTAGGATAATAGGGGGCAGACAGCATAATGGTTAAGAGTATGGGTTCTAGAGCCACATAGACCTGATTTTGAATACCAGCCTCACCTTGGTGACCTTTAGCAGATTACTTAACCTTTCTGAGCCTCAGCTACCTTATCTATAAAATAAATACTGTAGAATTCTACTCAGCAGTAAGAAGGAATAAACTATTGATACATACAACAACTTGGATAGATCTCAAAGCTATTATGTTGAGTAAATGCTTTCAGTGTGTGACAGTCTAGAAAAGGCACCACTATAGAAACAAAGAACAGATTATGATTACCAGAGGGCAGAGGTGAGGAGAGACTGACTACAAAGAGGAGCAGTAGAGGAAATGTTTGAGTTGCTCTGTAGCCTTATTGTGGTGGTCGTGGACAAGACTGTTTATGTGTTAAAACTCAGAGAGCAGTACATAAAAGCCACTCTGCTGTATGCTAATTTAAAAAATAAATGTAGAAATGGATAGTAATAAAACCTTTTTTCTTAAGATCATTATGAAATTAAAAAAATAAGATAATATAAGTAAAATATTTATCACAGTACCTGATATATAGTACCTAACGACTAAATGGTTGTTTTTATTATTATTTTTAGCATTAAAAGTATGTATTAAATATAGTGACTTTCATTGAAAGGTAGAAGGAGCACACTTGCACACCTTCTTCATGGGTACAGTCGGTAAACATTGAGAAAAATAAGTAACTGTGAGTCAGATGGAGTATGTGTTTTCACATGACTTGGCAAGGGATTGGAAATCTTCTGGAAGGTAAAGGAAGATTCGACTAGTATTTCTGGAGTATCTTGCAGCTGGCTTCTTTTCTGGCTGCATGTACAGTTCCCTTGATATTCTTCTTCAACAAAATGACTGTGGTTCAGAAGCTATGGCTCCTTTCACTGGCTTCAGATTAGACTTGAAAATTTGATCAAGCAGGCCGATCAAAGAAAGAATTGGAAGTGGTTCTCATGTCTGTAGAACAGCTGTGGCTTCCAGAGCCATTTTCTCTTGCCAGCCACAGTCTCTGGATTAGACAGTGACAGCAGCAGGGCAAATATTATTCAAGAGCTAAAAAAAAGTTAAGGTCATAATGGCATTGTAGTTGTACTAGCAGCAAAAAGAGACTCTAAAGTGAAACCCTGACCTTTCCATCATATAGGTTGCTTGTCTTGTACAAGTCATACCATGGTGGCCTACGGGTTTAAACCAGGCATAGTCCACATACATCCCCAGGTCCCTGATTCAAGAGCCAGGGCTCTGGAAACAACCAATGATGAACAACTGAATAAAATTTAGTGTTTTTTTTTAAAAAAGGACTCAGAGACTGAATCAAAACAAGTTGAACTGATAGTAAAAGGGATTCTGACTTTACATTAGCTGCTATGCTGGTTACTAACTAGTGTTACTAGCTCTTACTGGTCTGTGAATTACATTAATTTTAGCTAATGATAATGGAATTCATGAAGCAGAAAAAAAAATGTTTGGGGTTCTAGGTACAGGACTTTGGTTTAGGAGTTACTTGGGTTTTTTTTCTTTTTTCTTTTACAACAGTGATAGCTAAATTTCAAGCAAAGTGCTATCACTCAATTTTCCTCTTTCATAGTTCATCTTATTGTATATATGTAGCTAAGTTATTGGTTACTATGAGAAACTCTTTTCTAGATTGTGAGAAGACAATGCCAAGGTGACTAGCCTATTTTGCTTTAGTTTTTTTTTTTTTTTTATTTCTCTGGAAGTTTTCTGGATGTAGCTGGTTAGAACAATGGTTTAAAATAAAGAGGACCAGTGTTTTCTTTCTTTTTATCGCAGTGACCTTGATTTACAAAATAATACAAGTCCATATGTGCAGATTCGTCTTTTATCGAATATACAGCACACCACTCCCACCACGAAATTACCACTGTCCATTGGACCCCTAGCACCATTGCTCCCACTCCCCACCCACTTCCATTCTGATAACCGCAGTTTTATTGTCAGTGTCCAAGGGTTGGTTTTGTCTTTTTGTTTGCTTTGTTTCTTTATATTCCACATGAGTGATATCATCCAGTATTTTCCTTTCTCCTTCTAACTTATTTCACTCAGCATAATACCCTCTAGTTCCATCTATGTTGTCACAAATAACAGGATCATCCTGCCTTTTTTAAGGCTGCATAGTATTCCATTTTGTTTATATACACTTTGATCTGTTCATCTGATGATACGTACTTCTGTAGTGTCTAATACTTGGCTCTTGTAAGTAATGCTGTGATAAACAGGGGGTTGCATATATCTCCAAATTAGCGTTTTGTGTTTTTTTGTGGGTAAATACCTAGAAGTAGGATAATGGAGTCATATGGGATATGCATTCTTAATTTTTTGAAGACTCTCCAAACTGCTTTCCGTAGAGGCTGTACCAGTTTACACTCCTACCAGCATGTAAAAGGGTTCCCTTTTCTCTGTATCCTTGCCAACATTTTTTCTTTCTTGTCTTTTGGAGAATATGCATTCTCACAGGTGTGAGGTGGTATCTCACTGTTGTTTTGCATTTCCCTAGTAACAAAAGATGAATAGCATCTCTTCATGAGCCTGCTGGCCATCTGTATTTTATCAGAGGGACGGGAGGAGGGGAGTGGGAGGAACAAGTAGAGGGTTGGTGGGGGATGGCAGTGGAGGGCAGCTAGGACTTTGGTGTGGACATAGTTTGGGAGCGTGCATTTGAAGTGGTATCAAGCTGTACTCCTAAAACATTATAGTGTTGTAAACCAGCATTACCTCAGTTAAGAAAAAAAATTATTTTGCTTAGTTACTCTACTCTGACTACATTAAACATATTGAGTTATACACTAAAAGGGGTGAATTATATGGCTTATAAATGATATCTCAAAACTGTTATAAAAATATCCTATGCACCCCCAAAAATTATTATATGGATCTGTGTGACCTTTTAGTGGAAGGAGTTGGATTAAGAACTTTTCTTTTTCTTTTTAAAGGAAAGGTGCAGGTAGGAGTGAAGGTGAGCTGAGACAGGAAGGCAGGAAGAGAGAGGAGGAGGAAGTATCTTATTTAATTTGGTTATTATGTAATAAATTTATTTAATTATTATTTTGTTTTCTTGGTTACTCCCCCCGTCCTGGGAAGCGAACCCAGGTCCCTAGGATGTATGTGAATGGCACTCAAGTGGAAGCGGCAGAATAAACCCTACTCTACCAGGGCACACCTAAAATAGTAATTCTTAACTAGGTGATTTTACTCCTTCGGGGAAATCTGGCAATGTGTGAGGCATTTTGGATCGTTAACAATGGAGAAGGAGGTGTGCTACCATGTTTAGATGAGGAATGTTGCTAAATATTCTACAATACTCAGAATGGCCTTCCACAGTAAAGAATTATCTGGCTCAAACTATTATTACTGCCAAGGCCGAGAAACCCTGCTGTAAAATTATTTAGTTGTTCATCTTGGCCATTCCCCCTGGCCCCGGGACATTTACCCAGGTTCTTGGGATGTATGTGGACTTTGCTGTTCTACCAGGGTGCACTTTTGAGTTAAATTTTTTGAAAGAGGAGAAGAGAGAAGGAAGAAGCATTTTTTTTTTTTTTTTAAGGAAGAAAGGAATAGAGGGAAGCACTTTGATTTATTTGTTTATTTATATTTCTGTTGTGTTCCTTTATTTATATTTCGGTTGTGTTCCTCTGGCCCAGGTGGCCTGGCTTGCAAACCCTGGTCCTTGGGCTTTGCATGGTCCATGCCCCAGCTGATGGCTTAGCATCTGAATCCCCAGGGCCCACCCATTTTGGTTAATTTTTTTGTCTATGGTATGAGGTTAGTGTCCATCTTCATTTTTTTACACATAGATGTCTAGTTGTTCCTGCATCATTTATTTAAAAGCCTGTTCTTTACCCATTGAATGGTCTTGGCACCCTTGTCAAAATCAGTTGACTCTGCTGTAAAATGACTTTTGATATTTATATAGGTCTCCTGGAAAAGCCTTACACAGCATTCATGAGGTCTTAGATAATCTTGATGACTGCATTGCTTCAGGTATCTTAAGGGATAACTCTTAAGTGTTTTCGTATGAGTGTTGCCACACCTAAGTGAGGACAGGTGAAGGGTTAAGCTTCCTCCTGTCACATATTCAGGCAGCTCACACCATACAGCCTTAGGATTCTTCAGATTATGGTATGCTGTTAAAAAGTGTGGATCCTTATCTAACTCTCTACCAAGCATTCTGAATTCTAACATTATTGTTGTTCATGATACATTTTAATATATAGACTATATATATTATATAATATATATGCTATATAAAAAGCTAATACTTAGCTTTTTAAAAATTTTCTTAGCTATTTTTATAGACTTTTTTTAAAATCCTGAAGCCTATAAAATAGGTTTATTTGGTGTTTTTTTTTTTAATATTCATTTTATTCATGTGGAAACTGAGGCTTAAAGAACTTTACTTTCCATGGTCACGTCAGAACTGGAATTTGGAAATTTGATTTAACCTTTTTTACTCCAAAGTTACTGTCTTTAGAGAGCATATAATGAGGTCTTCACATGAAATCGAGTTCTTCTAATAGGAGTAATATAATTACAAAAATGTCTGCAAACAAAAATGCTTCATAAGATTTATGTTTCAGCCAATATATTCTTAGGTGGGGAATCTAAACTATATTTAAGTCTCATTGACCTTTTGCAATCTATATTCTGACCCAGAAAGAGAATGTATACTGTTCTCTGGATGCATGGACTTCTTACTTGCTGTGTAGCTTAAGAGGCCCTCACAGTGTGGTTCTTACACTTAGGAGTTTTGAAAACAAAATTATAGCATGTCAATGCCTTGAATACCATATTTGGTTCTGGTCGAGGCACCAAAGATATATTCAAAACAAACAAACAAACAAACAAACGAAAACGTTTCAAAGAAGGGTAAAATAAAATAGAGACTGCCCATCTTTGGAATATTGAAATTCAGGAACATAATCTTCAAGTTGGCATTAGATACAAGAAAAAGTTCTTCCTGTGTGGTTTTAAGAAGTTTATAAACTTTCATACAAGAGATTGATTCAAGAAGGATTGAGATCAAACATTCTCATCTGAGGTCTAGGAGTGGGCTTCAGGAGATTACTAGATCTCCCCACAAATTATATGCACATGGTGTGTGTGTGTATACATACATACATACATACACACACTTTGGGTGAGAAGATCTATATCTCATCAGAATCTCGGAGGGAGCTATTATATTTTAAGTCTCTTGTGAACATGGATAAGTAACTCTACCTTTCTGTGCTTTTCCTTTCCTCTCTCAAGTGATGGTACTATATCTGGTGATCCCTAGTTACCTTTCAACTCTGGCATTAAGACTTCCCTTTTTCTGTGAATTGGTATTCTTGGTTCCACATGCCTGAGAAAGTATTAGTTTAAACTTGGTCACTTCAGTAAAATAGTATTAAGAAGTACCACTTCACTGCTAATTCAGAACAATATCTCTTTCCTCATACAGAATTCTAAGTCCTCTCAACTATGTTTTTCTCCTGAAGTCTCACTTCAGTTAAATTTTTACTGAATGTCTTCTGTATGCCAGATAATTTTGGATACTTTGTCAAATATAAATATAACTATATTCAATGAGTATCAGGTACTGTCCTAAATAGGTAAAGGGTAAAAGGAGAGCCTGTCTTTCAAGAGGGTGGTATGGAGGTAAGAGCCCAGAAGAAGAACGAGGAATCCTATGGGACAGAAGGGTGATAGGGTAGGTTGGATACATGTTGTGAAGGGCCTTAACTGACAGCTAGGGAAGGGACTAGGTTTAGAGAAAACAGACCTACCAGGGAGTCTAAAAACATGGAATACAGATTGGACTTTGTAACAATTAGGTGTGTGATTTGAGTAAATGATTTCTCTTGATTTCAGTTTCATATTACACACACAGACACACAGACACACAGACACACACACAGACACACAGACACACACACCCCTCTACACCTGGTTCTGTGCTTGTTTCCTTACTACTCTAAAATTTTATGATTTTCCTTGTCTTAGAAATGGAAAATCATTGAAGCTTTCATCAGCAGAGTTACTCCTGCCCCACTGCTTTGATGCTTCTATTTATTCATGCTGCCTCTTCCACTCTTAGATGATTTCTCACTTTTTGACATGATCAAGGAATTAGCCATCACTAGTTAGTAGGTTATATTATCAAGAACACAGACACTACCAGGTATTCTTGAATCACATCTGAAGCTAGTCTTGTTCCCTCATGTTATCAGTCACTGACCTGAAAGTTGGACCATGTATCCAGAGTGTGGGCAGCAGGTAAGTGCTGACATTTTGATGGCCACATCATATTTCAGGGATCTACGAGAAGGCCTGTAATGACCATGGAAAGCTAGCCAAGAATCTCCTTGCCATGGACAAATGGGAGAAGTTACTAAATTTAGCTGACATTAAGCTGTAAATTATTTGAAAGGTGGAAAAGGATTCTATTCATGGGCTATCTAGAATTTCCATTTACTAATCAGGCCTGTGTGCTGCAGGGGCTTTCATCCCAGGAAAGTAATGCTTTCTCTCTTCCTCTTTCCTGACACTTTGTACCTGTTATATTGGGAAGATGATTTGTTGCTCTTATTGGGAGCTGGCACTTTAGTGCTTCTTGCTATTCTTAGACTAGAATGCCAAGGACCCAGGATGATAAAATGAGAGGTTGAAACTGCAGGTTAAAAATCAGACTGCAGGGTGTACCCTGGTGGAATAGTGGTTAGGTTTGCTGACTCCAGCAGAGCGAAGTCTGCATACATTCCCTGGACCTGGGTTCATGTTCCAGGGCTAAGGAGAACAATCAAAATGAGCAACTAAATAAAAATAAAATGCTTTTTCTTCCTCTCCCTTCCTGCTTGCCTGCTTACCTTCATTCCTGCCTGTACCTTTCCTAAAAAAAAAAAAAAAAAAAAAAAAGACTGCAATCTTAGTTGGAGATGAGATTTATCCAGAGAATGAGAGTAAAGTGTGAAATATAGTAAACTCAGGATTTTGAGAGGCATATTTCTAGCAATATTTAAAAAATCATCAAGCTTGATAAATGAAAACTTCTCTATACAAACTTAAACAGATCAATAAAAAAAAGAATAGAAGAGACACCCCACAAAACAGATAACTAGATAGTCAGTAAACCTAAGAAAAGGTGTTCGACTTCATTAGTCTTTAGAGAATTTCAAATCCACAATTATACATAGAGTAGAATGGCATTATGAACTGATGTGCCCGTACCCTCTGAGCCAGCAGTTCCATGTTGAGGGATACGTCTACTAGGAATTCATACAAATGTTCATCAAAAGATATGCGTAAGAATTTTTTTGTGTTTTGTTTTTTTAAGAGAGGAAAGGAGAGGAGAGAGAAGCATTTTAAAGGAGGGAGGGAGGGAGGCAGGCAGGCCTTTTCTCTACTGTTTGTTTTTGGTTGCTTCCCTTGGCCCTCGGTCTCAAACCTGGATCCTTGGGCTTTGCATGGCATAGCACGTAAGTCACCAGGGCGTTCCATAAGAATGTTTATAGCAGCACTATTCATAGAAAGCAAAACGGACAACTACTCATGTGTCTGTCCGAAATGAAATGAGTAAGTAAAATGTGGTATATTCTTAGAATAGAATGAATACTACACACCAGGGAGAATTAGCAAACTACCACATGCTGTAACAAAGATAAAGTTTTCCAGTGTAATACTGTGCAAAAGAAGCCAAACACCAGGGAATTCATACTACATAATATCACTTCTATATTAAATTCTTTACATGGATTATGCAAAGTAAGTCAGTGGTGTTTGAAATCAAGAGATTGATTAACTCTGGAGGGATTGTGACTTGAAGACATAATGGTTTAGGGACTTTTAATGATGCTCTGTGTCTTGGTTTAGGTGCGGGTTACATGGGTGGTTAAGTTTGTGAAAAAGCATTGACTGTATGTTTAATTATTTCATGCACTTCAACTTAAAACTTTCCTGAAAAGAGAAGGGAGGACTTAAATTAGCAGATTTTGAGCAGTCAGGCTCATTTAGAGCTAAATAATTTAATGCTACAAATTAACCATAGGGGCGCACCCTGGTAGCCTAGTGGTTTAAACCAGGCACTGTCAGCACATGACCGCCAGTCGCTGCATCACAACCCCAGGCTGGGAAACAACCAGTGTTGAACAACTGAATAAAACAATGTGCTTCTCCCTCCTCTCTTGTCCTGTCTGCCTGCCTACTCGCCTTCATTTCTGCCCGCACCCTTCCTTTAAAAAAAAAAAAAAAATTAGCCATAGAGCAGTAATCAAGCTTTGTCTCAGAGAAGTTATTAATTATGATTTGTCTTGGATCTTCAGTCACTCAAACAGTTGAAATAGTACATGTTAAATCTTTGGATGCAAAAGTATATTTTATTTTGGTCATCAGTATATATAAGATGACCTTTGGGGAGATGAGTATATGAAATGGCAAGAAAAGGCCTACTATTTCACCTGTTTATTTTTGCTTTTAAAGTCAGATCCAGAACAATCATTGCAAAACCAGTGTCAAGACACTTACCACTTATATTTTCTTTTAGGAGTTTTATAGTGTCAGATTTTGCATACAAGTCTTTCATCCATTTAAGTTAATTTCTGGATGTGGTGTGAGGTAGTGGACCAGTTTCATTCTTTTGTGTGTGGCTGTCCACTGTCCAGTGTTCCCAACACCATTTATTGAAGAGACTGCACTGTCTCCATCCTATTTATGTTCTTGGCTCCTCTGTGATAAATCAATTGACATATATGCATGAATTTGTTTCTCATTTCCCCCAATAGCACTGATTTTTCCTCCTTTCAGTCTCTGGAGGTTGTAAATGTGCAAGCGTGCTCTTTTTCTTTTCTTTAGGCAGCTCAGTTTGTGGGTCTTTTTGCTTTTGTTCAGCTCGGCTCACTGTCTTTATTCATAAGGAAGATATTGCTTGCCTGCCATCTTCCATGGCTGGTGAGCAGCTCTTGTGCACTATAATTGTTTAAATTAGGCTGCTTTTAAAACACTTTTTTGAGACTGTTTGGTCTTTCTAGTTATGATTTTTATGTGTCCTTATTTGTGGGCCTGATTCATTCATCCGTGGTAACATGATTTTATTATTAGTTGTGGAATGAAAGTCATGATATATTTTGCTCTGAATTTTCTCCCTATTCTAGATCTAGTGCCATAAACCTTTAATCAGGAGCTAATTTAGTAATGTTGAGTTAGTTTTTAGAAATTGCTTCAATTCTAGTTTTATTCTGTGTTTGTTTGTTTTTTTATCTCATTTTGGTCGGCCCTGGTGAAGCAGTGGTTAGGTCAGTTGCCTCTGAAGGATCCCAATCACATACTCCTGGGTTCAAGTCTCAGATCAACAGTGTGGACAACTAAATATAAATAAAATAAGATACTTCTTCCTCCTTTCTCTTCCTGCCTGCACCTTTCATTTAAAAGAAAAAAAAAAGAAATATCTCATTTTATGATTTTCTCCCTCCCTTCCTTCCTTTTTTCCTTAATGTTTATTTTTTTAAAGGAAAGACACAGGCAGGAAGGGAGAGAGGAGACAGTATATTTTATTTTATCTAGCTGTTCATCTTGGTTGTTCCACACACACACATACCCCTGTCATAAACCTGGGTCCTTGGAATATGTAGATTTCACCTGGTAAACTTAATCACCAGGTCACCAGGGTGCACCCTCCCTTTTTCCTTCCCCCACCCCTAGGTCTCAAACCCAAGTCCTTTGACTTTACACGGCCAGCTCCTTAGCTGCTGAACCACAGGGGTGCGCCTTATTTATGATTCTTGGATTATATTTATATGATTCAAGAAAAAACACACACATATGTATATAATATAAATATTATATATACCTCACCTTTTCTTTGGGTCTTATAGAACTGTGTTGGATATTATGGAACTGCAAACATGCCATGTGGATAGTTATGGGGTTTAAATGGATTTGTAGTTGGTTAAAGTGGTGAGTTGGAAAAGTAGCGTACACATGTTTCTCATTCAAGTCTAGTCTATTCTTACTGTTTGATGTCAGAGCAAAAAGTGTCAGTATCTTGAAATGCCAAAAGCATCTTGACAGAGTGGAAAAAATTGTGTCTCATGTTCTATTGACTAAGAGGAGGTTATATTTTCAAATTAGCTTCCTGCAATAAAATTGAAGTCATGCATTTGCTGTGCTTATTCTTCTTAACCCTGATTTTTGTTTTTCAAATATTTCTGATTAACTATGGGATGCTACGTTAGCAATCATATTTCAGAGCCTGTTACGCCTATATTAACTGAGATTCCTATTAATCTGTGTTAGATTTCTGGTCGCTGTTAGATCATTTCGACTACTGTCATCCTCTAAAATAGAAGCATTCATACTTCCTTGTATTCTGATGAATACAAACACTAGAGTTTTTCCTAGGACTGTGAAGAAAACCTCTCTGTAACATTAACCTATAAAAGATTTGGGGTTTACAGGTAACTATGGGAGGTTTGTTACTTTGTGTCCTCTACGCCAAGACTGTTCTTTATCAGCCTCTGGCCACAGGGATTTGAGCAGAAATTGAGTAGGGGGTTGGCTTTCTGTTTATCAGAGGTGACATGAGCAGTGGGGCAGCAGCAAAGAGGCCATGTTGCTTTTGCTAAATATACATCCCTGACAGTTGGATAATAGGGTCCAGGAAGTTCAGTGGAAAATTAAAACAAAGCAACGTTTATAGCTGATTGAACTCGAAAAGTCATTTTGGTGTTGAATGGCAAATATGTAGACTTCAGCATTCCTGGAGCCTGAGGCATCCTGCTGGATGGCCCTATTCCTGTGTACTTCATGGCCTAGGCACTCAGCAGTGTGTTGGGTGCTCTCCTTTTGAGCTTGCTTTGGGGAAAGAAGGTGCTGCCTCCTAAGAAGTCCCCTTCCCATATTGTTGTGTAACACAGTTTTCTTACGTCTGGGAAACATCTTTCCTTTGATGCCCTGAAGACTTATTTGTTAGAAAGACTGGAATGCCTGGCAAGGGAATGGAGCTCTGAAGTGCTATAAATACTCCTTCACTGTATTGGTGCTGAAGCTCTAAGTAGATTGCCGTGGTGCATGCACACAGGCTCCGTGTGGTAACACTTCTGATCAATACTCTTAGCTGTCCTCGGCAACTGCTTGAGCTTTACTTTGGGCAGACTCAGCTTTGAAGAGAGGGCTTTGGACTCTATATGTGGGATTGTTCATTTTCTTAGAACTAGGAGCCATGCTGCTGCATGGGATGGGAAGTGAAGAAACAGTGGGAATTTAGAGAAAAAGAATTGAACCTTTAGCAGCAATAAAGAAAAGTTACTGTACATACCTGTGTTTTTCTCCAGGGTGATCGCATGCCACTATTCCCGTGTACTTGTCTTTGGAGAGCAAAACTTGAATGGCTGATGGGAGCTTATGAACTTTGGTTTTTTAAGAGTCATCAGAAAACCTGTGTCACTTAACTTCATCAGTCATTTGGGAACTTCATGCCAGTCAGCCTGGCTATCAGGAAAGCATGAATTGTGATGTGTTCCTATTTTCTTTTCTTCCCCCTCCAGAGGACAACCATTCTGTGCCCTGTGAATTTTCCCAGAGTTGAGCCACTCCAATGGAACTGAGAGTTTACAGGTTCCCTGGCTTATCAGAGTGTTTTTCCAGCAAATAACAGTTTTCCTCCCTTGCATCTCAGCTGGAAAACTGAGTTCCAGACTTAATAATTCCCTCAGCTCCTCCTCTAATTAAGGAAAAGTTTGAGTGGACCCCACTTTTACATATTCCTCCAGTGAAAATGGTGAAATGTTTACAAACTTAGAAAATGTTTTATCTCTTCCCCCATTGTGCTATGGGTTGAGACACAGTGAACCTAAAGGGTCTTAAAAGAAAGCATTTATTAGTTTCAAATAACCAGGCACTGGGCCCTTGGTTGACTTACATTTTCACGTTATTGCAGTTTAGCTTTTAGTTTAGTAACTTGTTGAAAGAGGCCTAACGATTCTAGATGGTGATCTCAGCCATTGAAGGGAACTGTGATGACTGGTTCACTGTGGTCTATGCAGTTTAAAGGGTCTGTAGTTAGAATAAATCCAAATTTTTATTTTTCCAAACAACTGTGATGCTGTGAGGTAAAAACAGCTTGATTTCTTCAGCAGAAGCAACTTTGCTCATGAAACTGTGCTCATAGTGTTTTTCTCACATACCCGTAGAGTCACTGAGGAAGAAGCAGGCTTCCAGTGAATTGAGTTTAATTTCGGCCTCTTGCTTTCTATGTCTGCATTTCATACTAACACTATCAGCTTGCTTTCTAACTGGTTAAGGTAAAGAAGTGCCTTATATTGTGGTGATCTGAGGCTTGACTAGGTTCATCTTGGTGGTCTCCTAATCTGAAATTAAAATCAGTGTGCAAGAAATGCTGGTTCCTTGTGAAAATTATTCTTCCTAGTGAATGCTTATTTTGGCAGGACTCAGAAAGTAGTTCTGGACGTAACTCCGGAGACCTAGTGCAGTAATAGCATACTGTGGGTGCTAGTGAAGAGGAATTATTCCACTGGGCAGAGGAAAGGTTTTATGACTTGAAATCAGCCTCCTGTATTGTGAGGCCAGGTTATTTTCTCAGCTTCATGTTCTGAGTACACACGAGTCCAGACTGCAGTTTATGCTCTTCTTTTCCTGAAATAAGAAAGTGATTTATGAGGTGTGGGCCCTTACACGAAAGAAAACAAAACCAGCCGCTATGTGGGCCTGTAAAATTCTTGTGCCATCTCGGTGGTGTGAGTTACAGGAGGAGAAGATGGAGAGTTCTAGCTGGCCCTCCCTTGCTGGGGCTCAGCTGCCCCAAATACTTGTGATATTGTGGGTTATTTATGAGCTCATCTGGGCTGGGATTCACTGCCCCACACCCTGGTAGGTGAAGATTTGCAGGCAGAATGTAGAAGCCCTCATTAATCTTCAGGTCTTGTTGAGGATTTCTTGTGGCTAGAGCTCCTGTTGGAGAATGGACTGGCCTTTCCCACTGTACTGCAACGACTCAGATTAATATTAATCCCCTTAATGCTGCAGTTCATGATATAGTCATTAGTTGACTTGGAACTAATCCTGTTCACCTAACTAGTATGATTTATTAAATACACATCGAGATTGAGTCTGAATGCAGTCAGGCAGAATCGGCAGCAAATAAATGCCTCTGTATTTGTATTAATGCTGGTTGATAGGGACACAGTTTTAGCTGGGCTGTGGAGAAACAAGGGCAAAAGGCAGCTGAGCTCTTTAATCAACAGCATTTGCCCATCTCTAGCCTGTCAGTGACAGAAACTATAAAAACATATGCCCAAACTAAGAAGGAAAAACTCCCTTAAACATATCAATTATTTGAATGACTTTCCTCCTATACTATTTCTTTAAGTTTTAAGAGTAGCTCTTCAAACAGTACTTCCCTGTGATTTAACTTGCTTAGATTCCTTGAGTTCTTAATCAGTAGACACACAAGGTAGGGCGCTGGGCACCCTGGTCTGTCTCTTCTTCTGGCTTCAGGCCTTTTTTTGTTTTTGGTTTTTTTAAAGAGGCAAGGAGACAGAGTCAAGCCTATCAGATAACAGTTCTCATCTTTGATATCCTTGCCCAGCTAGCAGAAGCATAATTTCTTTTGTAAATAATTGAGGTTTATCATTTTCCTTTCTCAAACCTCCTTTTCTTCCCCCCTTTGCTCTTTTAGCAGAGATGGCATTAATATGAAAAACATCTACCTAGCTAGCTTCGTTTAATCAGGCAAGTCTGACATTTGTGAAACCTCTCATTAACATTTTCCCCAAAGAGCACAAAATGGCCTCTCCTCCCTCTCCCCTCCCAATACAGCCACCTCCAAGTTTAGGCTGCTTTCCATCACCATTGGCAGCCTGTTCTTACAGATATCACATCTCTAAACTCTAACTCTTGGCCAATGGCCACTGGTCACATATGGGGGCACTTCTGTTCAGGTGCTGCCCTATTCCTTGTAAACATTTTTTTTTTTTTTTTTTACCAAGGTTTCCTGAAAATAACAAGAAATCTTTGATAGGGGCTTTGGGTTTCTTTAGTACTTCCCTGTGACCTTTTCAACTAATTCAAAAACATTGGTTGAGCACAACCGTGTTCATGACTCTATTAGATACTGTTGTTAACACCCATCCCTCTCTATCTACCAGGAGTTTACAGACTACAATAAGCTGTTCCATAAACTAGAATTTGCTATACTAAAGCTACAGCACTACAGAAATTACAAGAAGGAAGAGATGAATTCTGGTAGCAAGAAATCAAGGATAGTTACCTTTGCTGAAATCGAGAAAGTAAGAAAGCCACATCTGGACTCTTGGAAAAGACCTTAGTTTTCTTACTGCCATCAAAGCAGAGATCCTTAGCACCTTGTATCATTGGATAAGAACTAACTCGCAACTGGGATCTTGACAATCATGGTACAATCGTGCTCCTACTTGCACTTCAAGGTGGGCTGTGGTAATCCTCTTTATTGCTTATACTCTGTTTTGTTATTCCCTTTTTCCACTGTGTTTCAAAGTGGAATAGCAATTCATATCTAAATGAGAACAATAGCCTTTTGTCAATTACATCTGTTTGGATCATACTCATTAGAGGCTCTACTTCTCATTTTTGACTGAGTGCCTTTAAGTGAAGATGTGGCCTGCTTATATTTCTGAGTACTTTCAGTTGCCTCTTCCCCTTCCCTTTCTTCATATGCTTTCATTGGAGTATAAATGACTATTCCACAATGTTACGAACAGAACCACCATAAAGGTTCTGTGTGAACTGTGGACTTAACAAACTATGCCTCAGTTAATGAATTAGTTAATGAAGTTAATGAAGAAATCATAGCAATTTCAGAGCTATATAATCATTTCCAGTTCATATCCTTTTAATTAGATCAATAGAAAGAATTAATACATTACAACCCAGAACTACGCCCTGGTGGCTCAATCAGCAGTCAGTAGCTGGAGCGTAGAGCATGTAAAACCTGAAGAGGTGGGTTTCTCCATGGCCTCCACGGCCCCAGGTCTTGAACTTGGGTCCTTGGTACATATGTGGACTATGTCCAGTGTTCTTATCCACTGGGCCACCAGGGCATGACTCTTCAGAAAATCTGAAGTTTGGACATGGTTGCAGTGTAGCCTATAGTCTGTGAGGAAGGACTGAGGGTCATTTATCTTTGTATTTTCAATGTCTAGCATAGGGACAGGTTCATGGGAGATGTAAATAGTTTTTGTTAAAGCAGTGGCTGAGGGATTTGAATCCAAAATGACCAGTATTATTTCAGTGATTTTCTAAGTGCCAAATTTTTATGCTTATTTATTTTTTTCTAAAAATATAGAGATTATAGTAAGAAATGATTCTTAGCTACTTATATAACAGCAAAATCAGTATTCATACTAATTTTTGGGTGACAGTTTTACTTAGTGATAATATTATCTCAGACTGTGATTTAAACTGCCTAATTCTCTCTCTTTTCTAAAACCTTTAAGAAATATTTAAAATAATATTCAACAATTATACATTAATATAATATTCCTTGTAGAAAACTTTGGAAAATACAAAGGAGTATAATGAGATGGGAATACAAATCATCCATAGTTCAGTCACTTAAAAATAACTTTTATTGTTTATTTTTATGCATATACAATGCAATAACAACCTTTTAACAAGATTGGGATCATAATACAAATATTATTATGTGTATATATTTTTTTAAAGGAAAAATGACTAGGCAGACAGGCAGCAGAAAGAGAGGAGAAAGAAATGTGTATTTTTTATTTAGTTGTTCATCTTGGTTGTTCCCCCAATCCCCCACATGAACCTGGGTCCTTGGGATGTATGTGGACTGCAGCAGAGACTGTGGACTTAACTGCTAAGTGACCATGGCATGCTCCTATTCTATACATTTTTATCTCTTGTTCTTTTATCATATATTATGGTATTGTCCCACATCATTAAACATTCTTAGAAAACAAAATCTAATGATAGTCATTTTGTGAATGTTTCAAAATTTATTTAGTTTTCTATAACTAGTTATTTAGATTATTTCCCATTTTTCAGTATTATAAGCTGTGTAGTATAAATATCTTTATACATAATTCTTTGCCTGTCCTATTTCCTTATGCTTATTTTTATTATATTTATTTCTTTTTAGGTAATACATAAATTTTCAAGTCAAATAGTGTTACAGAGCATGTAACAGATGCCTCAATCCTCTCCCTTCAGGTCCCTTCTCTAAACTGTTATTTCTGTTTGTTCAGGTATTTACTTTTATATTTTTAAATAATATGTTGATACCACCTTTTTAAAAAATAGAATGTTCATTGGACAATTGAGAAGAACACTTGGTGATTTGGTGGAGGGCATGGTGTGTTGAAATACATTTAAGAAATGGGGGACCTATACAGAGGAAATTATTGTAATGTGTAGAATAATTACTATAATAAAAATAAATAAAAAATAGAATGTTCACATTTGAAGCAGTGTATTGACTTTCTATTCCTAGAGATAGCATTTTCACAGTACTTTGGTATTTCCATTTTCCTTCTCTCTTTCCTCTAATTGATTAAACTATATTCAGTCTTTACTTTGTATTCTTTACTACTAAGTCAAGTATTTTTTAAAAGTATTTTAAAAATATGCTTAGTTTTCTACATTGCTAACACTATTTCTTCTTAAGCTCTGCAATATAGTTTTTTGGGAGGGTTTAGGTTTTTTTTTTAAGAAAGGTACAGGCAGGCAGGAAGAGAGAGGAGGAAAAAGCACTTTATTCACTTTATTTCGTTGTTCATTCATCTTGGTTGCTCTCTCCAGCCCCGGGATGAGAACAGGGGTCTTTGGGATTTATGTGAACTATGCTCTCCATTGAAGGCAGCTGACCAAACTGCTACTCCACTATATCATTTGATTTTGGGACATAGTCTTTTAGTAATTCTTCAATAATTTCCCCTTCCTCCATTTTTCTCTATATTCTCTGAAGTGGTCTTTCTATTTTTTTACTCTCTCCTTAGTATCTGCATTTCATAGCTGGTTTCTCATTGGTGTTTCCTTCCAAAGGCACTTGCTATTCAACCTTTCAGTTCTGTTTCTCTTTCCTTCTCTTCTACTATGTTGATGAATCTCACTACTTTCTCTTCTCTCAAGGTTACTTTATTATATGTTTTAGTTTTTATATTTATTTTTGGAGCACTTTTATCCCCTTGCATCTCTCCTTCATAATACTGTCAGGATTGTAATTAATGAATCGTTTGAGCCCTTGCCTAATATTTTCCTCTCTCACTATAGAGGAAATTCTATAAGGGCAGGAACTGCATTGCATTGTTCACCACTGCATTTCTGTCGTTTAGCCCAGTGACTGCCACATTTGGTGTTCATGAATGTTTGTTGAGTGAATTAATTTGTGTCTTTCTTTAATCAAGCAAAATTTATTTTTCAAATGAAAGGAAATAGAAACTTAACTTTTACCCCCTAATAATTACGTTACAGAACCATTTATTAAATATTCTTTCACCATATGTCATATACTATTTTTTTGCTTAGCTCATCTTTCGCTAGTGGCATACTTATTTGTCATAACTCTAATATATATCTTTTAAAGGAAAGGTAAAGGAAGAAATAAAGATGAGTAGGCAGGCTGGCAGGAAGGGAGAGAAGGAAGAAGCATCTTTATTTTATTTTTATTTAGTTGTTCACAGTGTTGTTTCCCCTTGAACCCCGGACTCAAACCCAGGAGTATGTGACCTGCACTCCTTCAGAGGTCATTGATCTAACCGCTACTTTACCAGGGTGCACAAACTTTATAATACATTTAAAAATGATACTGTAAACTTCCTGTCATTAGTTTTTATTGTGTGTTTCATATTTTGATATGCTGGCTATTCACATCTGGTTATTCTTGTGCATGACTCACAAGGTCACTAAAATTCTTTTTTAAATTTCCTTTGGGATTCTGATTCAAAAATATGTTAATATGAGGAGAATTGACATCTTTATAATATTTTGACTTCCCTATTGAGGAACATGTCCCAGCTCTTTCATTTATTCCAGACTTCTTCTGTGACTAGTAAAGTATTCAGCTTCTACTTTACCCCACTTATGTACCATCCATTTCTTAAGTTTATTCTTAGGTGTTTTGTTTTTTTTTTAGTCGCTAATGAAATTTCTCCATTATAATTTTTTTAAATTTTAACTAAAAATGGATAGTTTTTATATATTCCTGCCATACAGTTTTTATTATATGCCCAGAACGAAAGAACTGCTAGCTTTGTTTTTAGCAAAAGTCAACTGTTTCAGTTATCTATTACTACCAAACAAGCCACTCCAAAACTTTGTAGCTTAAAGCAACAGCCATTTTATTTTATCTCACATTTCTGTGGGTTGACTAGGGCTCAGCTGGGCAGTTTCTAATGGTCTCACTTGAGGGCTTTCCTGCCGTTGTAGTCAGCTATAAATGCGATTTGGATGTCTGGCCCACGTAGTTTCTTTTCAGATGATGCCTCAGTCTCCAAGGCTCTTTTCCTCATGACGTCTGTCTCCCACAGGGTAGCTTAGACTTTGTAATTGGCAGCAGGTATCTCCAAAATGGAAGAAATAGAAACTTGAAAGCCATTTCAGTGCCGGCCATAGAAGTCCCAGATTGGTGCTTCCTCTACATTATATCTGTCAAAGCAGTCACAAACAGTGTTCAGGGGAAGCAGACATAAACTCCACCTCTTGACTGGAGAAGGGGCATATGAGGGGTGGCAGTGTATAGGGCTATCTTTGGAGAGACCACTTAGCATGATGGCTTTTTTTTTTTTTTATCTTTCCTTACTTTCTTTTTCTTCCTCCTTTTATACCAAGTAAGTTACCCTAGACTCTTATGTTCCCATAAGTATCTTTTACTCAGTGAACTTGCAGTATCAAATAATGGTATTCATTGATATAAGTAGGAATTTAGTCGCAGGAGGTAGCAGAAGGGCGAAAAGTTATTGTTTCCACTTTTCCACTTGTTTCCACTCTCTGGGGTGAACCATAACTCTCATGGACAGAAATACAGAACTCACTTGAGCATGAAATACCAGACAAGGGGACAGGTGTAAATTGGCCTTGTTCTCCTGAATTCTGCCTACTCTCCAGGAAGGACAGCCTCCCCCTTTCCTCTGCAGCAGAAGTCTAAACTCTTCCCTCATTATGACTTGTCATAAGAACTCCTTCCTGTTCTAGCCCAAGTAGAAATGAAAGTGTTATTATTTCTTTTCTTTTTTCACATAGTACTTATAACCCTGTATTTACTAACTTCTTGCTTAAATATGCACCAAGCCAAGATGTATAGTCTTCCTCTCTTCCTCCCTTCCTCCCTCTCAGTTTAGTCTGAAGGAAGGCAACAGGTGATGGACTGCATAAAGGATGGGGGTGGGGCTGGAGGGAGAAGGGGTCTTTTAGTCTTTTCTCACACACTATGGATCTTACTCAACAGAATCGGGTGTGAAATTTAGTCAGAGCCACAGCATGTGTTTCAATTTTCCAGAGAATTTCCTTTTCCTAACTGTAGGCTTAACCCTTTCTCCTGTGTAGTACCAAGAACTACCCGAGAAATATGAAATAAATTATTTTCAAAGAGAAAATGCTGGAATTTCACAGGATCCTTTTGAGATCTAGGATCTCCAACTTTCTGCCAAATGGTTGTGGTAAAAGCATAAACTTTGGGGTTGAATAGACCTGGATTCAAATTCCATCTCTACCACTGAGTTATCTTGGACAGTTACTTGATCTATTTGAGCATCCATTTTTTTATCCAAAAAATAGAGATTAAATTTTTTTTTCTCACTAGGTTACTACTAGGTTCTTACTCGGATTAAATAAGGATGTGTGAAGGTGCTTAGTACAATTCATATCTTGCACATGGCAAGCTCTTAATGCACGTTTGTTTTCTTCTCCAATCTTCCCACTAGATTCTGAGGATATCTGTTCTTCTTTAATCCTGTGCCACTTTGGGTTTGCCATGTAAACAGCTTCTCATGTCTTGGATTTGTTTCTTTTCTCCCCAAATCTAACTCAGTGTGTTAGAGGGGTAAATAATCCCACATAACAGAGAGAATCCTTCTTGGGGGTCTTCATTAAGCTAAAGGATGAGCCTCTGTAAGGTTGCTGAGACTCTGCAAAGACTTGCCTTTCCCATCTGATCCTGAAGGCCACATATACTTATAATAGTTATAAAATCATACAGTGGCAGATTAAAATGTAACATAGAGATTATCTAATCTATTTTATAGAGAAAACTGTGACTTGGAAATGTTTATATCTTATGCAAGACCCCACGATAGAGAAGTAGCAGTTCTAGAAATAGAGGTCTGACTTTCTTGTCTGTTACTAAGGTTAGAATTTATTTTTTTTTAATTTAATGTTTTATTTTGAAGACTGAGTTGTAAGTACTGAGGGCCTAGCTTTTGTTATATGGGAACTTACTCTAAATTGGAGCCCTGATTATACTTTTAGCAACGGGGAAGTAAACACTATTGAAGACATTTCAGTGACACGCCTTTGGGGAGCAACAGGACTCCATTGAGGGTGTATCAGTTACCACCTGAAAATCTCTTCTTTCCCCAAAGTTTACCAAGGAGCACAGCTCAACTGGCTGGTGAGCCTCTGCTTCCAGAATGGGGAGTCAGGAAGCAAGTGTGTTCCTTCTGTTCTGCATCTTTATTCTCCCAGATAGTGCCAAGTAGGGGCACTCACCCCAACCCCCAGCTCTCTTTTTTAAAATTAGAATATAATTAACATACAGTAAAATGAAGTCCTTAGGTCTTGCTAAGTTTTGATAATTGTACTAACCCATGTACCCACCATGGAAAAAAAAGGTAGAGAATATTTCACTACCAGAAAGTTCTTATGCCCCAATTATGTGTCTCACACAAAATACACAAAGCTGCATATATATGTTTTAGTTTTGAATTTCATATAAGTGGAATCATACAGGATACACTTTTTAATATCTAGCTTATTTTCATTTAGCATGTTTCTGTAATTAATCCATGTTGCATATATAGCTAGGATTTTTTGGTTTGGTGTCGGTTTCAGTTGTGTGGATAAACTAGAAGAGAATTTATCCATTCTCTTATTCAAGGGTATTTGATTTGTTCAGGGTTTTTGTCTATTATGAATAAGGCTGCTATAAAGATTCCTTATAAGTCTTGTTGTGAACTGTAGTTTCTTTTAGATAAATACTTAGAGCAAAATTGCTGGGTTATAGGCTAGATGTGTTTTTGATTTGAAAAGAAACAGTTCTTCAAAGTGACTGTACCCCCAAGCTGTGTTTTTCCTTCCCTAAGGGACTAGGCTCTTTAAGTTGAGGCTTTGGCAGCAGAGCAGAACCCCACATCATCAGGGTCCCTGCTGCCAGAGCACAGTGGCCTGAATCAGACACTTAAAAAGCTGAAACAGGTGTTTGAAACCCTACTCCAGCCTCCCTATTTGATGCCAACCGCCTGAGAGGCTGAGGCTTGGCCTGTAGAATTTAGACCTAATCTAATGGATGCAAGATTAGAGACTTTTGCAGGACATGACTACATAATAGTGTATGTACTGTGACTTGGTACATTTGAACTTGGTAAATGAACTTCTTCATACAGAAGAGGAACCTTTGGAGGCCCAAATGTTTCTTGAGCTTGGGGAACTTAGTCTGTGCACTAGATGAAAGCCCCTTACCACCTTTGCTTCTTACCCCCACCTTTTGTCCTTGAGGCTGTGTGCAGTAGAATCAGCACTTCCTTTGGTAAAGTTAATATTACCAAGGGCCTTTAGCCAGGTAGGATTTAGTATCCTGTGTGTCAAATATTATGGAAGATAAATTATGCCCTGGTAAATTCTCCCTGTATATATTTCAATGCCTCTAGCTTACCTGGTCCTTGGGGAATTAATTCTCATAGGTCAAAGGTTAAAGCAAGAAGCTAAAGGTTAGCGTGTGCAATGACAGTGTACTAAGCGGTAGTTTCTCTAGTCATGTTCAGTGGGGTTGAAATCGATGAAAGTATGTTCTGTCTTTACAGGGCTGCTCCAACTGAAGATGTCAAAAGAATAGATTTCAGATCTAAATATTTTCTAAAATGGGTTAGAAGAACCCAAGGAGAGAAGAAATAGACCCTCCATGCCCATCTAGCCTCTCCAGAAACACTTGAGAGGAATGGGGTTTCTGAATTCAGTTGCACCTTCATAGGTGACCATTCCCTTAAACCGAATTTGGGTACTTTCAGACCATAGTCTTGGAAGGCAGTGCCTGGTATTGGACTGTGTCACATGAATGACATTCTTGTTATGAGCTAGGCAGAGATTTGTAGATTGAGTCTGTCAGTACCTTTTTTATATCTTTTAATTAGCAATAGTAAAATTGATTCTGTTTTAGTAAACAGTTCTGTGAATTTTAACATTGATCCCTGTAAGCACTGTGGCAGTCAGGATGCAGAAGTTTCATCACCTTAGAAGATTACCTCTCTTATCCACTTGTAGTCACAGCCTCCTCCCACTCCTAGGCCCTTATTACGCCCAAACTAGTTTGTGTCACTGCAGTTTTATCAAGTAGCTCATAGAAATGGGAGCATACAGGGTGTAACATTTTGAGACTGGCTTGATGCCTTTGAGATTAGTCTAAACTGTTGCATAGATCATTCATTTTTTTTTTTTTCTGCTGAGTAGTATTCCATTACTTCTATGTACCTGTGTTTATTTATCCATTCAGTAGTTTAAGGACATCTGGCTTCTCCAGTTTGGGACAATAATGAAGAGAGCGGCTATAAACATTTGTGTATGGGTTTTTGTGTGAAGAACACTGGTTTTCATTTCTCTAGGATAACACCCAGGATTGGAATTTTGGAGTCTATGTATGTTTAGCTTTATAAGAAAATGCCATACTGTTTTCCACAATCGCACTTGTTTGCATTTCTACCAGCTGTAAGAATTCTTGTTTCTCTAGATCCTGTCCAATACTTGATATTTTCAGTGTTTTTATTTAAGCTCTTCTAGTAGGTGTGTAGTGTCCCCATGTGTTTAGGTTTGATTTGCATTTCCTTATGGCTAGTGACATCAAACACAAATGTATTATGTACAATTTGGTCTTATTTTTAAAATGGTCATATTTTTCATGTGCTTTTTTGCCATCCATGTATCTTTTTTGATGCTATTTTCCCCATTTTTAAGTTAAATTATTTTCTTACTATTCAGTTTAGAGATTTTATTCTGGATTTACATCTTTTATTGGCAGTGCAGGTATTTACAAATATTTTCTCCCAGTGTGTAGCTTGTCTTTTCATTCTCTTAACTATTTCTCTCATAGAGCAAGCCAACATTTTAACTTTTCGTGAGTCCAGTGAATCAGGTGGGGTGTGTGTGTGTATTGTGCTGTCTTTTCTTAAACCCAGGTCACAGAGATTTTCTCTATGTTACATCAGGATATATAATTTATGCCTTTCATTTATGTGCATGTGTGTGTGATCTCTTGAGTTAACTTTTGTATACTGTATAAGGTTAGACAGAGGTTCATATATATGTGTGTCTATATATTATGTATGTATATTTGTATATGCAATTGTTCTAACACCATCACTGCTTTTTATACACCAGATTCTCCTTTGGGACTGTACCTTTTTTAGGAATAAAGGCATTGCAGAGGATTTTTCCTTCTCTCTTTCCTGGAATCATCCTTGTTTTTTGTTTGTTTCTGATTTGGGGTACATTTTTACTGCTATGTAATAGAACATTTAGTATTTGTAAGTTGATTGAGCATAAAACATTTCCTTATAAAATGGCTATCAATCATAAGAAGGCATGTGGGCTGTAAAAAACATTAACTGTGCTCTCTGGCCTGGAATGTAGTTTTACTAGAATAATGCAGCTTTTGTATTGTATGCAGTTGAGATAAAACGAGACAGAGAGAAGAAGACAGATAGGTAGATATTGTTAGGGAAACAGGTGTTTAGCTGAACCGGGTTCTTTCCCATGTTTTCTGAAATTATTTCCCAGTCTTTCAGGATTGCTCCTCTGGATTCAGCTGTCTTGATGGTTCTCTGTCTTGATGGACACCTTTTAGAATAATGTGTGATTTCTCAGAGAACTGCTGACCCCATAAACTTTAATTGTTCACTCACCAGCTCACACATCTTTAGAGGTAGCAAGGCAAGTGGTTAGAATACTTTTCCTGTTTCTTATGGGTTACATATAAGATGCCTTTGTTTTCCCCATCAGCTAAATGGGAAATACTCCTTGTTATATAAAGTTCTTTTGCTTATTAGCTTTACAAAGGTTGGCTGAATCAGAATAAGACTCCTTAGTCTTGGAGTCACTAAGAATTTATCATATGCTACTACTGTAAAAACTATTTCAAACTGTTGCACAAAGGTGAATAAGTAGAATTCTACATATTTTATCAACCGGGAGAGGTTGCATACTATTCCTGTAATGGGGATTCTCTGATTCTTCTTCAAAAGCTGTGGCTATTGGCCCATCAGGCTTTTCTGTCATCTATAGACTTTGCTAATATCACGTCAGAATTTGGTTCTGTTTTATTTCCTTTTATTTTCCTTCATGGCCCCTGGAGGAGACTCAACAGGGTGGTAATTGATAATAAGCATATAAGTGTCTTCTTTTCCTGCTACCATAGAATAATGAAAATTTTTTGCTAGACTACAAGAGAAAATTGGATTGAAAAAGTTGTTCCAAGCATAATGACTGCATAAAATTGGTGTCAATTGTTCTTTTTTAAAGTCTAGCAACAGACGTTTTTAATTTCTCCTGGGCTTTCAAATTGCTTAAGTTTCGGCTTGGCCTTGTACAATGCATGCAGAAAATGGCAAGGCAGAGTAAAGGACCACAGCAGCTCTAGTTTGCCTGTATGTTACAACCTAATTGCTTCCCTTTCAATATGTGCCAATTTCCTCTACAAGGATGAAGAACTAGCTTTTAGAGTTGATACTCATCAAACCTGTGCTCTGCAGCCTCTGTGAGATGTTTGGGACTGATCCCTGTGGATCAGTTATCTATAAGTGTTATCTATCACTCTTACTAGAATAATCCACTTCATTGTCCAGGACTTTAATGTACCTCAGACATCAGCAACAGCTATATGGTTTTTTAGCCCTCTGGCCTTGTTAAAGGAGCCTCACTCTACCTCTTGGATTAGGAAGGAACCTGGACAAACCTGATGCTTAATTTGTGAGGCAGTACTAAAATCAATAAGTAACAGTGTTTAGTCATTGGTTAGGAGAAGGAAAGGTACAGAAGAAACATATGTTCTAGGATAGTTTAATTTAAATTTTTATTTGCCATGCAAATCATGCTTTTAATATATTTAGTAGAAAACCTATAGCGATAGCATAGTATAATGTATAAGAACACAATGCAGCATTTAATAGCATGGACTTTGGAGACAGAAAAGATCTGCACTTATAGTCCTTTTTGGACATGCCCTCCTGGAGTAGTAGTTTGGTCAACTGCCTCTGGCTGAAGCGCAACCCGCATACATCCCAAGGACCTGGGTTCATGTCCTGGGACTGGGAGAACAACCAAGATGTACAACTGAATAAAAATAAACAGGGTGCTTCTTCCTCCTCTCTATATCTGCCTGCCTACCTGCTTGACTTCATTGCTGCCTGTGCCTTTCTTTCCTTTAAAAAAAAAATTTCTGCTCTTTCTAATTATTTATGATACCTCGAGCAAGTCACTTAATCTCATAGAGCCTTGGTTTCCTTATCTATAAAGTGAGGACAAACATTATTTCTCAGAGTTAGTGGGAGATAAAATATCTGTGTATAGTAAAGCTTAAAAATCCATATAACTGTTGCTGATGTCTGAGGCAAATTAAAGTCCTGGGCAATGAAGTGGATTATTCTAGTAAGAGTGATAGATAACAGCTCCTTATTAGCAAGCTGAACTGGCTTTTGAACAGGATGCCCAGGGTGGGAAACTCATTTCTCTTCCAGTCAGGTTTCATGCATCATATTGGAGAAAGTTATGCCTGTAAGTGCCTGTCTTATCTTCTGAAAGTGAAGGCCCTGTCTTGACATAGGCAGACCCAGTAACCTTACGCAGCAAGGAGGAGCTGGTAGAACTGAGGATTTCAGGAGTAGAGATTTACTAAAAAGCACCTACTCCTGCCTCTATATGCTGTCTGGGATTTTAGTCGTAAAGAAATGCACCCTCTTTCTACTCTCTCCTCTTCTCACTAAGGAATGTAAATTTGCTGTAGGGACTGAGAATTGGCCAAGGTAGGAAGCTAGGAAGCATGTAAATGCAAAACCCCTTTTCTTTCTTGATCATCTTGAGATGGGTCATCTTGGGTCAGATACCTCGGGAGGAAGGAATTAAGTCATCCCTGGCTTAGTTTGGGACCTCATGAACATGATCTTCTACCAATTAATTATCAAAAACAGTTCAGGAGAAAATATAAATTGTGATCTCTACTCTATCATTAAAAGCACAGGATGCATGAGTTCAGGAATTACTCATGTTTAATCAGAGGGCGGGAGTGTTAAGGTTTGGTGTTTTTATTCATAGAAAAGAGATTGGGTTGGCCCCTGGGTGAGTGATAGATCAACCTGAAAAAATGATTATTTCCCAGTGTTTTTAAGGGATCAAAATGTTAGAAATAATTTGCTTTTTTTAATGTAGATGGTTAGTACTACTGGCTTCTGCTGGTCCTAGGTGGACCCATGCACCCACCTTGTATCTACATGAGGTAGTAGTTCAGCCATCGCCATGCTTTCTCTTTTCAAAAGTCATGATATCAAAGATAATCACTCTACCACCAGTCTAGTGTACCTTGAGAAGCAAGAGTATTTGTCTGAGAAGACACAGATCTGGAAACTATTGGGTGCTAGCTATAGAAAGAGAACCCACCATCAGTAGCTTAGAAAAATAAACTAGGCTTCTTTCCCCTTGGGCTACCTTTGTGCATTTGCTCCCAAATTATGCAATGCATTTCAAATAAGTTCTTGGGATCTAAAAGGACCTCAAAAATTTTTAAACTACTACCACCACCACCTTCCCAGGAAAATCCTTTGGATGAGAAAACTGTGGCCCAGAGAAAGGAAATCTTTTACCCAAGGTCACATAGTTAATGGACCGACTAAGACTGGGCCTCATGCGTGTCTTTATATCATTTCTCCTTTTGAAGAGGGCAAGGCTGCAAAACCCTATCTGGGTTTGATTCTTAAGCCTGAGATTTATATAGTACATTTCTTTTAGAGCTGCCCTTTCAGTTTTCTCTCAAACCAGTTACTAAAACTAAAATCAAACCTAAACTGCACCTGGCTATTCAAGTTCAAAGTCCAAAAGCAAAGATAGGCAAATATAGCAGATATTCTGGAGGCTGACTTCACAAAAGTTTAATTTTCTCACTCTTTGAACCATCACTGATATTCCCTATTAACCAAAAAGACACCACATCTTTCTCTTGAACATATAGTATCTCAGAAATTCCATTTGCAGATTGTTCTCAATATTACTTTGACTTTTACAAGAAGTATTCCTGGATATAGCATAATCAGAAAATTAGAATGTGATTTAAAAAAAAGATAAACGCACCCCTCTATGTTCATTGCAACACGATTCATAATAGCCAAGAAAAGGAAACAATCTAAATGTCTAAATCCAGATGACTGGATAGAGAAGATGTGGTAGATATGCACAATGCAATACTACTCAGATATTTAAAAAAAAAAAGATGAAATCTTGCCATTTGTGGCAACATGGATGGAACTAGAAGAGATTATGCTAAGTGAAATAAGTCAGGAGAAAGACAAATACCAAATGATCTCACTCATATGTAGATTCTAAAGAAACAAAGCAAACAAATAGGCAGAACTAAACAAAAACAAGCCCTTGGATACTAACAGCAGAACTGAAGTTATCGGAGGAAAAGGAGATAGAGGGTGGAAACAAAGAATTAGTGGGGGACCAGTGAATAGTGGTGGAGAGGAATTTGATGGCGAGACACACCCCTGTGGCTCAGCGGCTAAGGTGCAGGCCATGTAAAGGTTCAAGACACAGGGGCAGGGGCAGGGGGAAGAGAAGAAAGAAATTTGGTGATGAGCATGGTGCATTATCATATATTTGATGAAGAGTGAACCTGCATATTTAAAACATATATTGTGTTTTAAATCAAAGTTACCTCGGTGAAAAAAAAAGAAAAATTTAGAGTATGAGGACTTAACACTTTCTCCTAAAATGGAATGTGCAGGCCTCAACAAAAAACCATAAAGCTTTTTATACTCAGATCATTTTGTCTCTAGATACAAAATTGTCAAGAGGAATGTGTAAAGTAAACTTCTGTTTTGACCGTGCTCTGATTTATTTGTCTGTTATTCATGAACCACCTTGTCAATGATGATATCCTATCTCCATGAACATGAGCCAGTGTTTGCAGGTGAAGAGCTGGGATGGAGACCGTCTAGAAAGCAAGAAGGGAGAAGTAGGTTCTGAGGGCAAAAGGGTCGAGACAGGCATTTCTGAAACCAAATGGTGTTGAAATAATAAACCACTGGCCTTTTTCCTTGTCAGCGTAATCCAATTGAGAATGCCCAACTGCCCCTGAGAAGAGTCACTCAGGAGTGAAGAGCTTCCACACCAGGGAAAGCAGCTTATGTGTGCATTTTGGCTCAGGAATGTGCCAGCCCCAATGCTGGCTAAATGAGAAAAGGCTGCCGAAAGCTGGAGAACACAAGCCTCCGGGAGGATGGTGGTGGCTCCCCTGTAGGCTGTTTTGTCTGATGGCAGTGCTTGGTACCGCAGGCTAAGGCCTTTGCCACAGATTGTCAGAGAAGATGGCAGCTCTGACATGAAAGGAGAAGTGTCAGGATTCAGCCCCTTTTGGGTGGGTCACCTCATTATCTGAGAAGACAGGAGACTTGGAGGACATTTAGAGATATCTTAAACGGACATGGGTCTCAGACTTCTCTGTTTTACTGTGAATATAATATAGGGAGTTGAGTTGACCATGTTGAACACAGCCGAGTATGAGCTGAAGACCACCAGACGTCTCTAAAGGGCTTCACCTTGCTTTGGGTTGAAGTCATCCTGAGCTTCTTCAGAAATTACTGAGTAATTCTTATTGTAATTGTTCTTATTTGTCACTGAGTAGCCAGATGTTGGACCTAGTTTTGATTTTAGAAGCAGGTGGTCTAGTCTTAGAAGGATCTTTCTCCAAAGGGAAGTTGAATTTCCCTTCTTGTGCCCAGTTCTTTTTTTTTTCCTTCCCATCTTAAAATATGAACCAGTCACCTTCAGAGCACCCTTCTACCTGATCTGCACTCTCTGTTTACTGGACTGTTTGTGCCTTGAGGTTGACAGCCTTCCAGGGTGGGAATTTTGGCTGCTGGTGGAGGTGTCAGATGTCTCCTTGGTTGTGAAATTACTCGGTCTGCTTACTATGAGCAGCATCATGACACCTTTCCCCTAAAGGACTCAGGCAGCTCTTCTCACTCTTCTGAAGCTCTAGACAATTGAATCTGTCCCCAGGCATGCTGAGACTGGAGGTAAAACACCAGAAACTTTTCCGTCTGGCTTCATATGAAACTGTAGAATTCAATGACTCTGAGTTAGATGAACCTAGATTTGATTCCCATTTCCACCACTTGCTAGTTGTATAATTTTAGCTGGTGGGTAGAACTACTTAACCTTTCTGTCTCATTTTCATCTTCAAAATGAGGATAATTATAAAGAGAGAAGGTATATAAAGTGCTTAGCCCATGGCATGGCACAAGATAATAAATAGTAACTACTTTTCTTATGTTATCTTTATTTCTTCTAAGAGAAGGATACATATTTCAATAATTCATTTAAAAAAGGAAGCCTATTCCTTTATATATATATACATGTATATATAGGTATATATATGTATATATATGTATATGTGTGTGTGTGTGTATATATATATATATATATTGGAGAAAGCTTGAAGCCTTCAGAAGTGAAAGAACTATCCCGAATTGTACCACACATGAATAACAAACAACCAGTTATCTTTTTCTTTTTTTTTTTTTTAAAGGAAAGGTGCAGGTGGGAATGAAGGAGAGTAGGCAGGCAGGCAGGAAGAGAGAGAAGGAAGCATTTTTAAATTTATTTTATTCAGCTGTTCATCTTGATTGTTCCCCCCAGACCCAGGACATAAACCCAGGTCCTTCAGATGTATGTGGGTTGTGCTTGGCTGGTGACAGTAGACCAAACCACGGGCCACAACCACTAGTTACCTTAGTATTTATTCTTAATTATATTCCTTTTAAGGTCTAGGAATCAAAGCTAGGAAGGCTTATCTTTGCAGTTTTTGATATGTACTTAAATCTTAAGAAATAACTTATAGTACTTTAAAGTATTAACACTGAACTGAGACTCTAGCTTAAAAACTAGAGTAATATTTTTGTTCATATATTGCACACTTAAGTTATCTCATGCATTGTACCTTGTTTTACAAGCATTAAATGAGATAAGCTATGGAAATTGCTGAGTACAGTACAAGGCTCACAATATATGTTCAATAAATGCTGTTGTTTTAAAGAAGGGATGCAGGCAGGAATGAAGACAGGCAGGCAGTAGGCAGAAGGAAGAAAGAGAAGGAAGAAACATTTATTTAGTTGTTCATTTTAATTGTTTCCCCTGTTCTCAGGCCACAAACCTGGGTCCTTGGTCTATATGTGGACTGTGCCCCAGGCATAGGCCCAACCCCTGAGTCATCAGGTCATATGCTATTATTTTTTTAAATGTAATTATTTTGATTTTCTGACATTCAATTTACAGATGATAAAACATAGACAGAAAAATTACGTATCTGTCAAGTAGCTAGTAAGTTGTGGAACTGGGATTAGAACCCCAATCTAAAGCCTGTGTTTTTACCTGGTACCCTCAACATCTGGTCTGGTTCCAATACTAACTAACTTTGTGGCACTGTATACATTATTTAATCTCTTTAGATCTTAGTTATCTCATTTTTTATTTTTTAAAGGAAAGGTGCAGGCAGAAAGAGAGAGGAAGAAGAAGCACTATTTCATTTAGTTACTCATCTTGGACATACCCCCCAAAATGCCCACACTCCCCACACTCCCCTGCCGTGCTAACCTAGTCCCTGGGATGCACGTGGCTGAGCTGAGTGGAGGCAGTGGACTACTCTGCCGCCTTCATCAGGTGCTCCAGTTACCTCATTCTTAAATGATTTTTAGGGCCTGTTTTAGCTTTAACATCCTAGGATTTGGAGGATTTTCTGGCATGGCTAGTTGAAAGTTAGGGCCAATTTTTTCTGGAGCACTGTTACTCAAAGTATGAGCCATAAATTGTTTTAGGTTCATAAACTGCTGCTCAGTACACAGTATATACAAAAATTGAGAAACTGTATATAGAAATTTTTATACACCTTGACAGTAATTTTATGTACGTTGATTCTAATAATAAAAAGTGGGGGTTGTAATACATCAGGTTTTCTTTTAATTTATTTTTTTAATAATTCATTTCATTGTAGTTTATAAAACTGTGAGTCTGAAATGGATTGATAAAAAGGAAAAAACCTGACACTTGACCACAGGTAGTCTGAAAAGCACTATTCTAGAGGACCATCTGAACTGATTCCAGGATTATTCGAGGGTTTTTGGTGTTGTTTTTTTAAATTATATGTTACGGCACGCCTTAGTGGAGTGTAGGTTAGGTCAGTTGCTCCGAGGGAGTGCAGGCCACATACCCCTGGGTTCCCATCCCGGATCCAGGGAGACAACTGGTGTGAACAGCTAAATAAAAATAAAGATGCTTCCTTCTCCTTTCTCCTCCTGCCTACATGCCTTCATTCCAGCCTGTACTAGTCTTTAAAAAAATAAAAATGCATAAAAATTACATGTTACAAAGAGGTACCCCTTAAATCAGAAATGTCTTTACTAACATGCCCTGGTGGAGTAGTGGTTGGGCGCAGTCCACATACATCCCAAGGTCCTGGGTTTGTGCCCTGGGAGCAGATGGGAACAACCAAGATGAACAACTAGATTAAATGAATAAAAATGCTCCTCCTTCTCCTTTCCTATTTGCCTAGCTCTGCTCCCATTCATTCCTGCCTGTACCTTCCTTTAAAAAAAAAAGAAAAAGAAAAGAAATGTCTTCATTAGTGATGCTAGCTAGGAATACCTCCTCTGCTGTGTCCACTGCCACCACCACAAAAGCTACCAGAGTTGTTCCTGTTAGAGCTTTTCTGATGCTCCTGGCAACCAATAGTTGAACCCAGAGAACCTAATTCAAACCCTCTTTGGCAAGTTAAAGTTATGTACCATGATTCCCGGTTTTTTTTGTTTTGTTTTGTTTTGTTTTTTTTTGGAGGAAAATGGGAATAAGGATGATGATGAAGATTCCTGTGGGTTCATTTCCATCACTAAGTTTCCATAAAGCATTGCCATTTCAAGAATGGGAGAGCTGGAGTGAGTGCATTTATGCTGGAATGCATAGATTCCAACTACCTCATTTGACTGATGGGCTTACGTATCCACATGCATGGCTTTTGGTAGAAATGAGACTAATGATTCCTTGTAAGTTGTATAGATTGGATACTATGTGAAGAACACATCCAAAGCACCCAGAAAGTTCTCTGTAGGATTCTTTCTGAACCTCTGTATGATAGCACTTCTACCCTCTCCAAGTCTTCCAATGCCACATTGAGTTATTTCATCCTATGGAGCAAATTAGTAAATGAAATCTAGCAATATATAAAAAGAATATATAGGTGGAGTAGCAATTAGGTCAGCCACCTATGAAGGAGGGAAGTCCATGTACATTCCCAAGGACCCATATTCAGCTTTAGGGCAACAGCCAATGTGAACAACTAAATAAAAAGAAAAGAAAATGCTTCTTCCTCCTTTCTCTTCCAGCCTGCCTGCCTACTCACCTTCATTCCTGCCTGTACCTTTCCTTAAAAAAAAAAAAAAAAGAAAGAATTTATCAAGAGTAAGTGAGGTTTATCCTGAGAATGTGAGGCTGGTTCAATATCTGAAAGTCAACAAATCTACCATATTTACATTCTAAAGAAAATCAACATGATCATATCATGGTGAAGAAAAAAGGCTTTTGACAAAATACAACATCCCACTCATGACAATGAATACCTACAAAAAACTTATGGCTAACATTATACATTTTCAGTGAAGCACTGAATACATTTACCCTAAAATTGGGAACAAGGCAAGATGTCTATTTTTATTGTATTGGAAGTTCTAGCCAGTGCAGTGAGGCAAGAAGAGGAATTAAAAGGCATGTTAATTGGAAAGGAAGAAATAAAACTCACTATTGGAGAGAGCATGATTATCTGTGTAGGAAACCACAATGAATCTATAAAAGAAAAAAATCCTAGAATAAGTGTTTAGTAAGGTCACAGAATGCAGGTCAACAACAAAAGTCAATCACATTTCTATATACTAACAACATCTGGAAAATTAAAACAATAAATTTGGTGGTGGGCAGAGTGTGTTATGTATTTGATGAAGAGTAAATCTGCTTACCTGAAACTTGTGTTATAGATGGAAAAAAAAAAGAAAACCACTTACAAATATGCCAAATCAGATTAAATCTTTAGGTATAAATCTTAACAGCATACAGAACTCATATTCTTAAAAACACTGAAGAGGTGTACCTTGGTGTCCTAGCAGTTTAAACCAGGTGTAGTCTTCATGCATCCCTGCATCCCCAATTGAGGACCCGGGACCGAGGAGGCAACCAGTGATGAACAACTGAATAGAATAGAGTGCTTCTCCTCTCTCCTCCTGCTTACCTGACTATATGTGCCTTCATTCCTGCCTGTACCTTTCCTTAACAACAAACAAACAAACAAACAACTGATGAAAGAAACCAAGATCTAAATAGAGAAAAATACCATGTTCATGGATTGGTAGGCACAAAATAAAAAGGTGTCCTTCCGGCGCAGCTGCCACTGCAGAGAAGCAGCCGTGCTCTGAGCCACCCCATGGCCATCGGCCTCAGCAAGGGCCACAAGGTAACCAGGAACGTGAGGAAGCCTCGGCACAGTTGCTGTCACAGGTGCCTCACCAAATACACCAAGTTTGTTCGGGATGTGATCTGAGAGGTGTGCGCCTTCACCCCCTATGAGCAGCACGCCATGGAGCTGCTCAAGGTTTCCAAGGTCAAGCAGGTCCTCAGGTTCATCAAGAAGAGGGTGGGGACACACCCAAGAGGAAGAGAGAAGAGTTGAGTAACACCCTGGTTGCCATGAGAAAGGTGGCCACCAAGAATGACTGAGACCCCCTCCTGTGCAAAATAAAGTCTTTCTTTGCAGAAAAATGAATGAATGAATGAATGAATAAAAATATCATTTCTTCCCAACCTGATCTATAGACTAATTGCAATTATACAAGATTCTTTTTATAAACATAGACAACTTGACATTTTTTGAAATGGGAAAGCTAAGAAACAAGAATTCTGCAAACAGTATTGAAAAAAAGAAGAAAAATTGGAGAAATCACACTTCTTGATTTGAAGACTTAGTATATATCTGTTGTAATCAAGATAGTGTGGTATTGTCCAGGACTTAGACACACAGATCAGTGAAGCAGAATAGAGAACCCAGAATAGATTCATGCAAATACGGCCAGTGGATTTTTGACAGAGGTGCAAATTAAACTAAATGGAGAAAGGATTGTTTTTTTCAACAAATGGTGTTGGAACAATTGGATATTCATTAAAGAAAAAGAATCTCAATCTAACCTCATACATTATATAAAAGTTAACTCAAATTAGATGCAAATGAAAGGCATAAATTATCTCTTTTAGAACATAGGAAAAATCTTTGTGCCCTGCGATTAGGCAAAGTACTTAAATATGACGCCAAAAGCACAATACCCCAAGGAAAAAAAATTGATTCACTGGACTCATCGAAAGTTACAATGTCGGCTTGCTCTATGAGAGAAACTGTTAAGAGATTGGACCTGGGCTCACACCCCAGGCCTGGGATGAACAACCATTGTGAACTAAATTAAAAAAAAAAAAAAATGTTTCTGCCTGCCTGCCTACTCACTTTCATTCCTGCCTGTACCTTTCCTTTAAAAAAAATAAGAAAACAATTTAAAAAGGCAGTGCATCACCAAAAAGGGAACATGGATGACAAATCAACACAAAGAACATTTTTTTAAGTGACAGACCAAATTGTACATAATATATTTGTATTTGATGTCACTAGCCATTAGGGAAATGCAAATCAAACTTAAACCACATGGAGACACCACTACCCACCTACTAGAATAGCTTAAATAAAAACATTGAAAATACTATGTACTGGTAGAGAAATGAGAATTCTCATCACTAGTGGATTCAGTGCAAACTGAATTCTGGAAAACAGTATGGCATTTTCTTATAAAGCTAAACATACATAGACTCCAAAATTCCAATCCTGGGTGTTATCCTAGAGAAATGAAAACCAGTGTTCTTCACACAAAAACCCATATACAAATGTTTATAGCCGCTCTCTTCATTATTGTCCCAAACTGGAGAAGTCAGATGTCCTTAAACTACTGAATGAATAAATAAACACCGGTACATAGAAGCAATGGAATACTACTCAGCAGTAAAAAAACAACAAATAGTTGATCTGTGCAACAGTTTAGACTAATCTCAAAGGCATCAAGCCAGTCTCAAAATGTTACACCCTGTATGCTCCCATTTCTATGAACTACTTGATAAAACTGCAGTGACAGAGACTAGTCTGAGGGTCTTTAAGGGCCTAGGAGTGAGAGGAGGCTGTGACTTCAAGTGGATAAGAGAGGGAGTCTTCTGGGGTGTTGAAACTTCTGCATCCTGACTGTCACAGTGCTTATAGGGATCATATGTACGTTAAAATTAATCAAATTGTTTACCAGAAAGTCAGTTTTACCAAATTAAAAAAAAAAAAAAAATTAGAAGAGGCAGAATGCATTGCTCTGGAAAGGTCACACTATGGCTGTAAATTTGCCCAACTCTCACCATGAAGGAAGACAAGAAGCAAGTATAGGTACAGAGACAATTGGAAAGCAAGAAAATCTGTTTCTTATCCCACTACTAAAAAGTTTAAATTGTCCACCTCAAATATATCAAAATGACCATTTTTAAATGACAGACCAAATTATACATAATACATTTGTGTCCCTTCAGAAGCGACACTAAATGACTTTAAATTTTTTAAGCTGCTTTTTAGAAAGTATGTCATATATTTCAGCTTTTCCAAATATTTCTACTCCTTACATCTCAGCCCTCTACTACCTCACACACACAAAGGTTTTTCCAGCAAATTGTTCTTCTCTAGGTGGGGGTTGTGGGGCATGAGAAGCAGGTTTTATACAGCTGATGTGATCACTGTACAGACAAGCTTGGAAAATGCTACCCAATCTGCCAATTAATTAAAGCATTAATCTGAGGAGCAGCCAGGCCCAGGGAGTGTTTACCCAGAGAGGGGTTGGGGGGGGTGATAGGAATTGAATGGGAAGCTCCCTGCATTTGCATGAAAATGGAGGTGCTAAGGAAATCCAGTTTCCTTTTGTTTCTAAAGGTGGGCAGTCTTGATTGCCTCACTGAATCTTACTCTCCTATTTAAGAAACCTTTTAGGGAACCGGTCTCTCAAAGATGAAAACACAGCAGTCCAGAAAAACAGATTCAACCCTGGGCAGAGTAAGTTAGGGAGCAAGTCCAGTGGAGGATAGTTTCTTAGACCTGGAATGAAACTTAGATTCAGGAGTGTGTACTCGTAACTAGATAATGTAGATGTAGTGGTTTTGCAAGTTTGGAACCATAGGTGTAGACTCTGTTCAAATCCCAGTTGTTTTTTTGTTAAGCTGTATAATTTGGGGCCAATCATGTATCTTATCTAATTCTCACATATTTCATATGTAAAATAAAGATTGTGAATTTTCCCTTTCATTTTAGTTCAGTTAACCTTAGCCTTTTGCTTGCTCTAGGCAGAAAGGAGACTGGAAAATGGTTAGGCCCTTCCAAGATTACAAACTACCTTCAAGAATAGGGACTATGGAGCCTTTTTTTTTTTTAATTAGTTTTGTTTTTCAGCAAATGACTATAAACCTCACAGGTTTCTCCTCACTTCCCTGGGATGTGCTGTATTTTTTTTTATCTCTAAGTAACTTTGACCACAACAGCAAAAAAAAGATGACAGCAGCCCACCCTGGCATTTCTTTGGTCATGTTGACTGTCTTCAGGATGAGGTTTACCTGAGCATGACTAGGGAGTGTGGTGAAATAGACAAGGATAATTGACCCAGCAATATTCAATGATATTAAAGAAGTATTTTTAATTTTTTTAAATTGTGGTAAAACATACATAACATAAAATATACTTTCTTGGTATGCCCTAGTGGAATAGTGGTTGGGTCTGCCACCTCCAGCCCAAGCATAGTCTACATACATCCCAAGGACCTGGGTTCATGTCCCAGGGCCGGAGGGTGGGGAGGTGTGGGACAACCAAAATGAACAACTAAATAAAATACAGAAGTAAAATACTTCTTTCTCCCTGCCTGCCTGCCTACTCACCTTTATTCCTGGCTGCACCTTTCCTTTTAAAAAAACCCTACTTTCTGAACCATTTATTGTTAATTTTTCAAGCATGATAGTGTGAGTTTTTAAACCTTAATTTTCAGGCTACATGCCAAACATTTTATGTAAAATGATAGTGTCTGGGATTTGATTAACGGCAATTCAGAGGGAGGAAGATTGAATTAGCAATTCTCGAGCTTCATAGCACAGAAAAGAAGCATCTTTTTCTGGGGTTTTGCTGTTTGTTAGATGGAATCTCTTCATTCCTGTTTCTTTTCTTGCAGAACTCTCAGAAATTGAGCCCAATGTGTTCCTTCGTCCATTTCTGGAAGTGATTCGCTCTGAAGATACCACCGGCCCTATCACGGGACTGGCACTCACATCTGTCAACAAGTTCCTATCCTATGCACTCATAGGTAAGAGCCTGGGCTTTGTTGGATGACCACAGCACTTCATTTCTTACCTCCCAGGGGTTTTAGACAGTGAGTGAACTGGTGATACTGGAAAGTTTTCCCTGGCCATCTCCCTTTTAGGAGAGAAATAGTATTTGTATTGTTTCTCATCATGCTAATCGACTCAGCTTGTGCAGAACGGAGAGGGACTGGAGGTTTTCTTGGGATTGGTTTATTTGTTCTTTGGAGGTAAATAAAGGTATGGTGCCTTTAAAGGTTTGATCTGGTTTGGTTTATTTTTAAAGCATTTTTCAAATGTAGGGCATGTATATTATAAGACGATAAACAATAAAGAGATGTCTGAAAGAAAAGTTAACGGTCTATTCTCTTTCTCAAAGCTTTTCTTTTAGGTAAATAATGATAACAGGTTGATTTGACTCTTTCTATGCCTTCCTCTCCATGTATATAAATATATCTAGCAGCATCTTTAAAAAAAAAAAATGAGAACTAGGATTGCATGCTGCACATTTTCTTTTTTTTTCACTTGATAACTTAGAAAGACATAAATGATATAACTACCCATCTGATTTATTCTCTCAAGTTTTACTGACATATGATTGATGTAATGTTGTATTACAGTTTACAGTTATGGTGTCATATAAGTGCATGTTGTGCAGTGATCACTACAGTAAGTTTAGTTAACAGCCACACCTCATTAGTTACGTCTCTTTTCATGTGATGAGAACTTTGCAGCTTTCAAATATGCATTGTTAACTGTAATCACCACATTATATATTCTATCACCAAAACTTAAGAATCTTATAACTGGGAGTTAGTATAGTCTATAGTCTTTTTTTTTTTATTGTGGTGAAATATAGATAATATAAAATTTGCCATTTTAATCACCGTTCAATATTTAATTCAGGGGACATTAATTACATTCACAATATTGTACAAGCATTACCACCATCTATTTCTTAAACTTCTCATCACACCAAACTATTCATCCCACTATCAGCCATTAAGCAAGAATGCACCATTGCCTCCTTCCCTTGGGCCCTGGTAAGATTTTTTCCTTTCTAGTAGTCATATAATTTTCATAGTATAGCTATAACACAATTTACTTAATCATAGCCTTAAGGAGTATTTGAGTGTTTCTTTTTTTTTCTTAAAGGAAAATGAAGGTGAGTAGGCAGGCAGGCAGGCAGGAAGACAGAGGCAGGAGGAGGAAGAAGTATCCTATTTTATTTTATTTTTATTTAGTTGGTCACACTAGTTGTTTCCCACCAGATCTGGGACTTGAACTCAGGGGTCTGTGACCTGTACTTCTTTGGAGAAAATTGACTTAACTGCTGCTCCACCAGGGCACGCCTATTTGAGTGTTTCTAATCCTCACCTTGTCAGCAGCTCTGAATATTATCAGTATTCTTTGTGCTAATTTAGTGTAAAACGTTTTTATTTTTTTGATGTTGAACATTTGAATTTCCTTTCTTTTGCCTGTTTTTATTGAGTTGTTTTGTTTTTCTTATCAATTTAGGAGCTATTTGTATAGTAGTAATATTAACCCATTTTCTATCATAATATGTAATATTTTTTCCCCATCTAGCCCAAATGTTTTTATTCAGTCTATTGCTTATCTCTGAATTTGCTTATGGTGTCTTTTTTGAATTCCCTTTTATGTGGTCTTGTCACTCAGGTTTCTGAATTCTTTTTCTCCTATTACTAGCCCATGTACAAGGGTGAGGAACACAGAAAACAGACAGCTGTCTTTGTTTCTAAGTAGGGAAATGAGAACAGAGGCAGCTCAGGCTAAAACTAGCCAGAAAGGAAAATGGCCTTCAGGGCAAGAAAACCCTTTATCTTTTCTAGAAAGTTGGATGGCTTAGCTGAAGCATTTGCGATCCTGAGCAGGAATCCTGAGTACCAGCTAGGTGAATAGGGGCATTAGCCTCTCTAAGCACCCTAGTCCTAGCTTCATACTTTTCCTAAGCAAAAAATCAGGTACAGCCACTTTCCAGCCTTGCCCTGAGCACCACCTTCAGGCCATCTCTCTTCACTGCCTCCAGCAGCTATCCTCTGCTTTCCCCCTCTGCTTTCCCCCTCTGCTCTCTTGTCAATGTTACTCTCTCTCCTTCCTGGACTTGGCAGGCAAGCTAGTCATTGGAAACCTCAAGCCAGTTGGTCAATGGAGTTTCCTGTGGTGGGAAAAGAGAATGCTAGAGTAGAGGCGGTGATGGCAATGGGCATGAGAAAAGGAGCAGAAAGGAATAAGGGTATGAAAGCCAGAAAACAAAGGAGATGAGACTGGCAGATTTCCCTGCAGTCTCTGCTCCAGTGTGGCCAAGCAGGACATTCTGATGAAGGGTCCTGAGGAAACAAGTGACCCTAGGCCAAACATCTTTTTGTTTAGGTCCCCCTTCTAGAAGAAACTACTCTCTACCCTCAATACTGTAACCCAACCAAGGCTTCTAGGATTATTTTAGGTATTACTTCAAGGACCAACCTTTTATTTGGCCCCACACAGATGCCAGACTAGGATTTGTGCCACTGATTACCTAGCTTGCTAGCAGGCCCTGCCTCTGATTTTTAAAGACTTGTCACTCTTAGCTGCCTTATAGAAAATTAACTTTGCTACTTCATTCAAGCTTATAGGATAAAAGCTACAAAAATATCAGTAGAGTGACTTTAACAAGGGAGATTACTAAAAGAGGGGAAGAAATAGACCCCCAGGAGTCTTGTGAGGTGGGAGCAAGGCTGCAATTCACTGAACTCCCATACAGCAGTGAGGAAGACCTGGATCCTGTGCAAGGAAAAGGCAAGGTCCTGTTGTGGACTCTGGGAGACTTGCCTAAGAGCCATCCGTCAGGCAGGGCTGTGAGAGAGGACTCAGCCAAGGGCCTTGTGAGTACAGACTTTTCTGTGTTGATTAGGAGATACACAAAAATTGGGGTCACCGAAGGAGCTGTGTTACTGTGTAGACTGTATATGAAATTAACTGTCTTCTGTGCGATCTCATATGCCGAGAGATACTGTAAGTAGAACAAAAAGAGACTTTGCCTAGCTGTCAGAGATTAACCACGACAGAAGAGAAAGAAGTAAACACATGAAAACTACTGACAGTTAATAAAAGTCTTTGGGCTCATTGTTAGGAGAGATGTTCTGGTTTCTCAGCCATTCCCTGAGATTTAGTTTAGGCTCAGGAATTCTCTTAATTTTAATTGGGGCCAGGAAAGAGAAGAATTTCTAATTCTCACCACTTAAAACTAGGAGGTGCTTCTGCACTATAACTTGCCACTTCTGGAACAACTTTCTGCCACTTGCAAAGCTTTATCATATCCTTGCCTTTAAAAAAAAAAAAAAAGGAAGGTGCAGACAGGAATGAAGGTGAGTAGGCAAGCAAGCAGGAAGAGAGGAGGAAGAAGCACTTTTATTTAGTTGTTCATACTGGTTGTTTCCCCCAGGACCCAGGATTCAAACTCAGGGGTATATGGCTTATACCCTTTTGGAGGAGATTGACCTAAACACTACTCCACCAATGCGCACCGTGTCCATGCCTTCTTTTCCTGGACATTTCCCTTTCAAGGACATTCAGGCAATTCTGTAAGACCTTATAGACCTTGATGAAATTCACTTGTTTGTCTACTTCTGAGGGTATTTAGCACAAAATGACGGCAGAGTTTCCCCCGTGGCAGCATTTATGTTAGTGTCCAGAATGGTACTGCTTGTCTGATCTCTGACTTCTCCCCTCATAGTTTCTAAGTGGAAATTCTTATTCTTATTCAGTTTAAATTCTTCCTCTCTCCTACGCCCCAACTAACCAACCTCGAGCTCTGCCTCTTTTCTCTCATCATGCTTGTTGAGCTGTTAACAGGATTCTTGCTTCATGCCATATTATTTTAAATAACAATGAAGCCTATTTGCTGTCAAGTGATAGGATATGAGTCTTGGGAGTTGTTACTATTTCATTCTTCTCCCTACTCCCCTGTCTCAGTTGCACCTGAACACAAAATTCCTAGAGAGAGAAGCTGTGTTGAATGAGAACACATGAGAAGAGAAAGCTGCAACATTGGCATTCAAAACTCTAGCCCTACTTGGCCTTTCTCTGGGTCAAAAACTCATATTTCTAGGCTTTCCTCTATGAAATGAATAGCTTTATATCAGTGATTCCCAATATGTGGTCCCCTAACCAGTAGTGTTAACTTCACCCAGGAGCTTTCTAGAAATGAAAATGATCAGTCCTAGACTACTTAATCAAAAATTCTGGAAGTGAGCACAATGTTTTTTTGTTTGTCTTTTTAAAAATTATTTATATACTTTCTTAAAATTTACATACAATTCAAAACAGGTAAAATTGAACCATATGGTGGATATATGAATATTCATTATAATCTTGTTATACATATATGCTTATATATTATATACTATTTTATTCTTTCACATCACTATATGCTTTTTAGGATATTGAATTCACACCTCAATCTGTGTGCATTTCACACCACAGCCAACACTAGAGTTCTAGTTTCCTTTACCACTCCTTATTTTTTTTTTTTTTAGGCCAAGAAAATAACATAATTTATCACATTAAATACTTATTTCAAAAGAAACTCAGGAGAGTACAATATATTGGATATTTCCAAAATGATTAAACTTTAAAATGAATATAATAGAATATATAAAAATTCATAATGTAAGCTTAGGTCACAATTCTTTAATTTAGAAAAGCTAAAAATTGGAATTATCAAGAAGAAAATGTAGCTAAAAAGAAAGAACTCAACATGATTAAAGTAAAATTTAAAAATTTTGGATAGCATTATCTTTCCAAATAAAACAATATCAATAACAATAAAACTAAACAGAATAAAATATTAAGCACACAGGATTTGGACATAAAAGATAAATTTCATCCTTGGCTCTGACACTTGTATACTATATAACCTTAACCAGATTTCTTAGCTTCCGTTTTCTTATCTATAAAATGGGGACAATAAAATCTACATCACAGGCTTATCTTAAATTAATTAATATGTGCCAAGTTCTTGAATAGGCCCCACAGGGCAATCAAGCAAAGAATTTGAAGAGGTAATCAAAAGTCTCCCTAAAAATATATACCCAGGACCAGATGGCTCTTCCAATGAGTTTCACCAAACCTTACAGAAGAGTTAATACCTAATCTATTTAAACACTTCCAAAAAATTGAAGAACAGGGAACACTCTCAAATACTTTCTATGAGGCCAACATCACACTGATACCCAAAGTGGACAGAGATAGCACCAGGAAAGAATTACAGACCAACATCTCTAATGAACATTGAATAGGTCTACTAGACCTGTTTTCAAGTGGGGTTTCTTTACACTTTATATAGCATCTTTTAGTATTTGTTTGTAGAACTGGTTTTGTGGTGATAAATTCCTTTAACTTTTGTTTATTGGAAAAGCTTTTTATCATCCCTTCAGTTCTGAATGATAATCTCATGGGGTATAGTATCCTAGGTTGAAAATTAATTTCCTTCAGCCTTTTGAATATACCATGGCATTCCTTCCTGGCCTGTAGAGTTTCAGTTGAGAAATTCACTGACAATCTTATGGGGACGCCTTTGTATGTGACTCTTCTTTCTCTGGATGCTTTTAAGATTCTTCCTTTATCTTGTATTTTTGACATTTTAATGACAGTGTGTCTTGGTGTAGTTTTGCTTGGGTTTCTTTTATTAGGGACTCTTTGAGCTTCTTGGGTCTGGTGGCTTGCTTCATTCTTCAGGTTAGGGACATTCTCAGCTATTATTTCTTCACATACAATTTCTGCCCCCTTTTCCTTCTAGAACTCCTTCTGGGACTCCTGTAATGCAAATGTTGGTTCTTTTGATGTTATCCCCATAGGTCTCAAATGCTGTCTTCGTTTCTTTGCATTGTTTTATCTCTTTGCAGGTTTGCTTGAGTGCATTCCTCTGTCCTATCTCCTAGCTTACTGGTTCTATTGGAGGCTTCCATCCTATTCTTGATTCCTCTATTGAATTCTTTAGGTCAGCTATTGTTCTCTTTATTTCTTTGACATCTGTTTTGAGTTGCTTCATTTCTTCTCTCTTTTTGTTGTTCTCTTTTTCTTCCTCTATTATTTTCTTGATTTCCATGAGGATGTTTATCACTGCTGCCCTAAATTCATCCTCAGGTAGTTTGCAGACATCTGTTGCATTCAGATTTTCCCCTGGGTTTTGGATTGGATCCATCATTTCATGAATATTTCTGTGTCTTCACTCAGTTTTGCATTTTGTTTGTTTCTGTGGATAGGTTTTCCTGCAGTGATGGCCTTGTGTGGGGTATTAACATGAACTGAGTAAGCCTGGATTTTGGTTTGGACACTGGGATTTCTTGAGTTTTGTGGTGTCATCACTGGTTGAATTTGTTGGATTTGTTATGTGGGCCCTCTGTTGCTGCCCGAAAGTTCAGTCTGCGGAATTGGAGTTTGTATGGGGGATGCAGAGCCTTCCCACAGCGTCCCAGCTCCCAACAATGATTACCTTGCTGTTGACACACAATTGGCAAACAGACTACAGTTTTACCTACACTCACAAGGTGGTGCAAGCAGGTAGTGTTGACAGTTTCCCCTCCGAGACTCTTGTCCCTTTAAACCTGAGGATGGAATTTCCTGTCTAACTTTTCTGGTGGATGGGTACTACAACTCCAGGGCAATATGGTAGGAGGGGATGGGTAGGGGTAGGCAATTCCCTTTGCTGCTTTCCAGTTATGGCAGCTTCCAGCATAATCTTCTCCCCAGGCCTCCTGTTCTAATAACCAGAGCACTGGTTCCTTCTTCCCCCTGAACATAGACCATCTCCCCCAACTCCATGTCCAGGTCCCAATGGGTGGACTCTGCTGCTTTTGCAATTCCTGAGAGGTGGGTTCTTCCCATAATCCCCTCCCCACCCTTCACTGTAGCCAGAATCCCAATTCTGTGTCTTGCATGTAGTTCTGAACCCAGACATTTTTACCTACCATTTGTTGTCACGATTGCGGCTGTGTCTCTACAGCGTCTGTGCCTGCTTGTCCTTGGTGTTTGTTCTGGAAAAAAGGTGAATTTGAAAGTTGCTCTATAGTGAAGATGTGAGTCTCATTCCTACCAGGTTACCATCTTGACCGGAAGTCTTCATTTCTTAAGACAGGCAGGAATGATAGCAGGCAGGTAGGAAGAGAGAGGAGAAAACATTTTGGTTTTTTGCCCTGGCCTGTAGTCTGCATGCCAGCATAAGTCTCAGCCACCTGAGCCACCATTGCCTGCCAGCAATTTATATTCTTAACAAGCCCTCTAAATGATTCTGATATATGCGTAAGTTTGAGAATCAATGTTTAATGCCGTAGAGTTTGTGCTGAGGAGCTCATTAAAGCCAGTTATGGGCAAAAATTCTCAGGTAACTCAAGGAACCACAGATGAGGGAATTGGAGAGTAGAAAGCAGTCTCGCAAAGCAGTCCCTCGACGCGATGTCTTGCCTCTCTCTCCTCTCCGTGTCATTTAGTCTTTCCTCTTTTTCTGGAGCAGATCCTACTCATGAGGGCACAGCAGAGGGCATGGAGAACATGGCAGATGCTGTCACTCACGCCCGTTTTGTGGGCACGGATCCTGCCAGTGATGAGGTGGTCCTGATGAAAATCCTTCAGGTAAATGAAGGGGAAGAGCAGTTATGCTAATAGTGGCCACGAACTGGTGTTGCGGCCCCACTTACCTGAGTCTGCTGGAGCAGGAAGCTGTGTTTTGACTCCACTGGGACTTACAGAGCTATTTTGCTTCCAAAGTAGCAGCTCCAATACCCAAAGTAAAAGCTTTTTTCTAAGGAAAATAATTAAAAGCTGTAAATGAATTGATATAAAATCCCAGAAGCCTTTAATACACTTGTATGTCTGGCAGACCCCATCTGCTGGGCTCATGGGCTGGGTCTGGAATCAGTTCTGAACTGTCAGGGTAAACTGTGTTATTAAAGACACAGTTCCCAAGGCAACTCCAGGGCGAGAAGCCCTATGAAACTGAAGTTAAGTCAGTATTCTTGCTACTCTGTAAAAAATACATACACACACGCATGTATGTATATACACACGCACACACACACATATACACATATTTACCCCTGTATCTCCCTTGGAGACTGGAGGAACAGGAGACAGTTTCTCTGAGACCCTCAGAGGCACCCTTCTTCAGCCAGCCTGCCTTGTTTATCACAGTACCTCCTCTTTCTTCTTGGTAGGTTTTGCGGACTCTGTTGCTGACTCCAGTTGGTACCCACCTAACCAATGAATCCGTGTGTGAAATTATGCAATCTTGCTTCCGGATCTGCTTTGAAATGAGACTTAGTGGTAGGTGCTTAAATATAGGGCCCTTCACCATTTCTGGGGCCAGTGTCTGTGAGGATGAATCGATGCTCTGCGAACCCCAGAGAAGTGGAAGAGCAGGGCTTCCATTAGCTACTTTGTGGAGCCACAAGGATCTAGAAGGCTCTGGACCTGACTGTTGTGTAGCTAGACTAGAGGCCTTCAGCCAGTTGTGCCCGTGCAGGAGTTGAGATGGATCCCAGACTGACTCAGCTCAGGTACCAAATCTCCGTCCCTTGGGGCTTCTGGGACTGACACCAGCCGGCAGACCCGGAGATGGTCACTGCGCCTTTTCTCCTGACTCAGCAGTGCCATCTAGTGGGATGGTGGAATTGTGGCTGCCTGGCTGAGCTGGAGCTGGTTTTAATAAGTTTGGTATAATCCTTGGTAAACAAGGTTTGGAGGGGAGTCTGCTTTGAGAAGCCTCCTGATAATAGCACGGCAAGTAATGACACCTGTGTTATTTGTTTTTGCCTGTGCAGAGTTATTGAGAAAATCCGCAGAGCACACTCTCGTAGACATGGTGCAGCTGCTCTTCACAAGGTAAACCTGCTGCTGTTTGCTTCAGCCTGGCCGCCCAGGCCTCTGGAGCCTGCCTACTTCCACACAGCCACTTCAGGGGCCTGGCCAACCCCACAGCCACATTAGAGGCCACTGGGATTATGGATGGGGGTAGTTCTATGGGCCTAGGGTTACCAAGCAAGGGAGAAGGAAGAGCTGACTTGGCCTCGGGGGGAGAGAGAGGGTTATTTGATCTAGGCTGACAGACCTCATTCTGCTTCCCGAACTTGTGTCTGTTTCTGTGCAGGTTTCTGTGCAGCTGGGAAAGCGAACCCAGAGAGAAAGCCAAACTCGAGAGCCTGGACAGGCTCCTGAAGCTCAACTCACTTGCTATGAGGCAGGACAGAGACCAGGCTGACTAATAATCATGCTTTGCCTGGACTGTCTCGACTTCAGGCCTGAAAGGCCCTGCCCTCAGTCTCAGGCAAACCAAGATTGTTGCCCTCAGCCAAGGGTCTAGGGGACCTTTTCAATGTGAGGCCTACTACCTGTTTCCTACACCTCCCTTCAATAGACTTAACTTTGAGAAGAGCTGAGGTGAGGGTTTTAAACCTCCCCTAAGAGATACTGATAATGGGAGAGGTTGTGCATGTGGAGGGTAAGGGTTATGTGAGATAACAGCATATCTTCCACTCACTTTTGCTGTTCACCTAAAGTTTATCTAAAAAATAAAGTCAAGTTTTAAAAAACATTCCCCAGGGATTTCTTTTTCCTCTCAGATATAAAAATAATAATACTCATAATCCATAGATTAGATCTGTCCCCTGGACCATGCTGCAAGGAGTTTCTTATCCTTGGGCTCAAGTTTACTGGTTTCAAATTTTCAGCCTCCCTTTTACTTCTAACTGAACACCCTATGCGCAGTCTTCTGAGGTTTTGATAGAATGTTCTCTCCCTGTCTCTTGGCTTTCAGCAGTACTTGCCAAGTGAACATAAGCAGCAAGAAATCAGTTTAAGGATGAAAAGAGCCTCCACATTCCAAGGGCACTTAGATCTTTTATAGAAAGTGTCTGTTATACACACCCCCGTTTCTGTAGCTCTTTGATGAAGCTCTGAATATGGTGAAATTGGCCCGCTTCTTCTCCTCAGTTTCCTTAAGAGACAAGGTACAGCCCGAGTATCTTTGTGCAGTGGCTGGCGTAGAGATTTATTATTATCCCTAATGACAGTCCTTGGTCTTACAGGTTACCTCAATTTAAAGAAGAGTCAAAGAACTATGTGGGGACTAACATGAAGAAGGTATGACCTGCTGTCCTTTATCCATATGTTGCTTTCCCAACCTCAGTGTTATGGGACTTTCCTATAGCCCCTTGCTTAGCAAAATCGTGCTTTTGCCTAGACAGGTCTGCTTGAAATCTAGAAATAACTCATCACTCCTTTAGTGAGAAATGTATCCTTTTCCAGATATCTTTCTTTTCCAGCCTGTCTTTGTTGACTCACACCACGTAAGCTGGTGAGCCAGTCCTTTATGAAAACTGGGGAAAGTCCATCAGCCTGGGCTAAAATTGTATGTTGATAAAGATGCAAGTCCTACCATCCCTTCAGGGCTCAGCCTTGTCAGCAGCTAGGAGATCTAGAGAGGTTCTGCCCCAAACCCACCCTAATGCTGGACTAAACTGGGCTCATGCTTGGGCTAGTCTCTGTTGAAGAGATAAATCAAGCCTGACTTCAGATCAGAAGGTTCTCAAACTACTAGAAAAATGACCTCTTTATGTCTTGAATGCAAGCCCTGGACTTCACAGGCCCCTGATGAGTGTTCGGCTTATAGTCAGTCCTAAGAGGTTCTGCCCATGGAGGTGACCCTTGGCTTTTTGGTGCATGCACCTGACCTCCCCGTCTCCCCTGCCATCCATCCCCACTCCTGCCCTATGCCCTGTTGGCGTGTGTCTGAGTTTATTTCACTCTGTTTAAATCGTTCGTTTGCCTGTCTTTCACAGATTTCTCCATGTCTCCTCAACAAACTGGAGCTAAGTAGTGGGGAGCAGACCAAAGCCCTGAACCAGTTAGAGAGGGTACTACTCTTTAAGAACCTCAAGGTCTCTCTGCCTCTCCCTCTCTTTTCCTCTTTTTTATTTATTTAAATGTTTCTTTTCTATATGTAATATTTGAGTCCCATTTCTATTGTATAGAGCTGAACGTACCCCTCCCTAGTAACAACAGCACGGCTTTGAAAGAGTTGCATGTTTTGGTAGCTTTGCAGCATTGGGAATTCTCCTGGGGCATCTAGTTGCCTGGAGGTGGAAGGAATCCTTGAACTGGTGATATATCACATAATGAGATGAGGCCAGTTAGAAAGCCTGGGTCCTTGTGGGGAGGCTTAATATCTACCATTTCTAGGGGAACAGTGAGGGACCTCCAAGCAATATCCTCCCTTCTTCTGCTCTCTCCCTGAGTCAGAGAGAGCTTAAGCTGAGTCTTCAACTTAATCTGGATGCCTGACCTGGGTTTGGAGAGAAAGGATAGTCTAACTAGATGGGGTCTTTTTTTTTTCCTGTTTACCATCATTCCAAGCTTTAGGGCTCTGGATAGATGGAAAGGAACCAGCTGCCAAGATAGCCCAGGATACTGGGAGTATTTTAGATCTACAAAGATGTCCTCTACCCTTTGAAAGTCAAGATGTAGGGATGCTTAGGGGGAGGGTACAAGCTAAAGATTACTATAGTTCCTGTATTCCCGCCTGAGGAAGAGGAGGGGAAGGAGGTATGGGCTGTCTAGGCTATCTTTCATAAGCGTGTGCATGCTGGAGGTGTGGCTGTGGCCATCCGGCCATGGATGATAAAAAGAACGTCTGTGTGTTTGTGTACATGTGTACATGTTCTCACCTCGCTAGACCATAGGCCTGTGTTCTCTTTTGCATGCATTGTCTCGTTTCATGTGTGCTTGCCTAGTCCCAAGTTGCACATCTCTTCAGTGGCTACCCAGCATTTTGTCATGATTTTTAATTTATGACCTGCCCTTTCTTTGTAAAACTTATACCATTCTTTGGTATATAGTTATATGGATAAAGTGCTGTGAAATTCCATGAATACCTCTGTCCATCCTCCACCTTAGGACAGGGAGCACAGCTATGTAAGCTTTTAAAGGGTTGAGACATTGTGAGAATTGGCAGCCTCTCAGATCCTACTTCAACCAGGAGGCAGAGAATACTCATTGAAATGATCAGATTGGAGCTAGCTTTACAGAGGACAGATGAGGAACCTGTTAGGAAGGGCTGATCCTAGTGTAGGAAGGAATCTCACTGAATGGCTGGCTTCCCAGGGGAAGTAGGACTACCTGAAGTCCCTGAAATGGGTGGCCACTTGGAGAAAATACATATCTCACAAAAGTGAATCCAGATGTTAGTACTTTCTTGGAGCTTAGTGACAACTGTCAACAAAGCCAGAAAGTTCCTGTTTTCCTTCAGTGATCTCTTGGGCTTCTTGCCTGTCTGTGCTTTTGACTGACTCTGACATCTTTTACCATGAACTTGACCAGAAAAGCTTCAGTGGCTCCTGGAGAGACCATCCTGGTTCCTGCTTACACACAGTACTCTGGGCATTTGAAATGCCATCCTAGGCATTTGACTACATACATTTTGGAAATGGAGGATCAGGAAGTATAGACCCAATGGGAAGATGTTGCTGTTAAAGAGCTGAGGGGGATCTTAGCTCCCATTTCAGCTTCTCTCCAGTGGACCTATGAATAATGAAGGAAGAATTATGTAGTTTCTAAGCATGACATCAAGTGTTACCAAGGCATCAAGTTCTGGAGGGTTTGGGCGCGCTTAAAGAAGGGGCCCTATCCCCTAAATATCAGACGGAATTAAACAAACCAAGGATAATATTCAGCCTTTTGAAAGAGGCAGGGAGAAAAAGTGCCTCTACTCTCCTTAGAGTTATTCTAACGATTCCTAGAAGAGAATGGTTATTGCCTAATGCAGGAATGAACCATCTGTCCAGGAGCAGTTTAGTATAACTCTAGAGGAACTTTCTAACCAAGAAAGTATCAGGACCAGAAAAACAAAATGAGCCTAAACAAAGTAGCTGTGAACTTGGAGCAGAGAAAATGCATAAACACTTACACTCTAGAGTAGTCAACAGATAATAGGGATTTTCCTTTGTGACTAAAAGGAAGCTAAAGGAGGAGTAGAAATACAGCAAGTGAGAGAGAAATGGAATAGAACAGCATTCAATAAACCAGTCATCTTACCATCTGGAAGCATAAAACTGCACCTAGGAAGACCAACAGTGAGAAGGATAAGAGGCCCACATGATAAACCAAAATAGAGAGCATCCGAGAGCAGAGCAGCAGCATGACATACCCCCATCCTTAGCGTCACAGATCACCTGGCGTATCCCACCTTCTTAACTCCCAAGGGACGAGCCTTTGGCTCAGAATTTCAGAGTGATGTATACTCATGACTAGGCCGAGTTTGCAGAGCAACAGAAAGTGAAGAGTGGCTGGGAAGGAGTAGGTTCCTACAGTCGGATAAGAACTAGGGATAGGAGAATGCTCTGCAGGCAACAGGAGGAAAACCCTGGAGTCCAGGGCCTGTACAGCTGGAGCTCTGGGAAGAGGTTGGCTTTACCTTTTCTACGAGAGGGCCTGGCACCGTCTGTAGCACTCAGGATTGTCACCAACACAGAGGGAGGTGCGAGGGCTAATCCCATCAGTGACTGGCCTAAAAGCGGAATGTCACCTTCCACTTGGAGGCCACCAGGCTGACCTGTAAAGTGGCAAATGTGGAAAGAAGCCAGGTTTGAGGAGCGGGACTGTACCGATGGTCTAGCACAGAGGTGGGATGTAGGCTGTTTTCTAGGGACTAGTACAGTGAAGAGAAGGGAAATGTATAGGGCTAGAGTCTGAGTTTGAATACCAGTGCTAACAAGGTGTGATATTTTCAGCTGAAAATGAGAGCAGGAGGTATGAGTGATTCATCCAAGTGGAAGAAACAGAAGCGGTCCCCTAGGCCCCCACGCCATATGACCAAAGTCACACCAGGTTCAGAGCAGCCCGCCTCCAATGGAGCTACCTTATCTTCTAACCTCACTGGTAAGTGCCTTGGGCTGCTTCCTCTGATTAGAACGAATCAAAAGTCTTTCCTCCCTCAAGGATTTCAACATTGAAAACCGACTAACTAAAGCATTTTGGTCTCTCTGCTGAAAACAAAAATGGAAAACTCCAAGGCAGATCAGACTGACCATTTAGCAACTCTGCAATGACTTAGGGTTGCTCTCTTTTCCTGGGGACCCGGACTGCTTCAGAGACTGGTGTGTGCAGATTAGTGTGCAGTCTAACAAATAGAGTCCCTGGCACCATGGAGGGTGTATGTTTCCAGCAGAGTCTCTCTTCTTCAAGCCTTACTTACTTTGCTTGGCAGGTGGCATGCCATTCATTGATGTGCCTACTCCCATCTCCTCTGCAAGTTCAGAAGCTGCCTCAGCAGTCATCAGCCCCTCTATAGACAGTGGCCTGGAGTTCTCCTCCCAGACCACCTCCAAGGAAGACCTCACTGACCTGGAGCAACTTGGCTCTCCAGGGTACAGCACAGCTGCAGAGCCTGGCAGCTGTGATCTAGTTCCTGAGCAGCCTGATCAGGTATGACTTTGATTCCTAAAGACCCCTCTCCAGTCTTCCACGAGGGAATTGGCTTGATCATTTGAATTCCTTATCGAGGTCTTGGTTCACATGAAGATTGGGGTTAGGGGGTTATTCCCTGTTTTCTAGAATTAGCTGTGTAGCCTAGAATACCTAGAGCATGATTCACTGGGAAAGGTGGCTCCTGGAATTGATCATCTATGCATATAGTTAGTATTTGGCAAAGGTGAAGAAGCTGACCTTTTTTCTGGAAAGTAATGGTCGAAATCCCAAGTCTGTGGGGTCCTCTGCTGTCTCTAAGGTTCTAGTCACTATAGCTCAGTGATGCCTCAGGAACTGTTTTCTGAATCCTTCACCATACTCCTGCCCTGAGCCATCTTGCATTGATTCATAGCCCACTGATTTAGCTCTACATTTGCCACCCATCAGAGACGGTTGGAAGACAGGTTACTTTGGGGAAGTTAGTTCCATGTTGCTCTTGTCTCGTCCCTTTTCTATTTTCCTCTATTATTTGTCATACCAGGAAGGGGCCCATGTGGAAAAGGCCCAATCAACATCTGTGGAATCCATCCCTGAAGTGTTAGAGGACTGCACATCCCCTGCAGACCACTCTGACTCTGCCTCTGTCCATGACATGGATTACGTCAATCCCCGGGGTGTGCGCTTTACACAGTCCTCCCAGAAAGAAGGTAGGTCCTCTAGGACAAGCTCTGCACATTTACCTCCCCTATTCTACCCACTAAGCCATCTGGGCCTAGACCATCTAGAACCCAAAGTATCTACTGGGCCAAGTTCTAGGTCATTTTCCAGTCAGGAAATGGAGTTAAGTCAGAGGACTATTCACATGGAGGAACTCTTCCATAACTTACACAGAGGGGCAATTTGGTGGACCATAGAAAGTGAGGGGGAAGAAAGAAAGTTTGGGACTTTTAACAGAAAGGTAGGATCATCAATACTGACTTCCTCCAATAAGTAAGACTAGTCCCTTTTCCTCTCCCCATAAAAATATGTTTTCTTCTTGAAGAGAATCACCTGAAATTGCTGTGCTATTACAGGGCAGTCTAGGCCAAGCTGTCAAGCCAGTGGTTTCTGAGCATCCTGCTTTCTTCTTGACTTCCCCAGGTACAGCTCTGGTCCCCTATGGCCTTCCCTGCATCCGAGAGCTCTTCCGCTTCCTCATCTCCCTCACCAGTCCGCATGACCGCCACAACTCAGAGGTTATGATCCACATGGGACTGCACCTGCTGACAGTAGCTCTTGAGTCAGCCCCTGCAGCCCAGTGCCAAGCTCTCCTGGGCCTCATTAAGGATGACATGTGCCGCCACTTATTCCAGGTAAGACAGGATTGCTAGAGAAACTCACAGTGCCTGTTTCCTGGGTCTCTCGCGGGCCAAGAGGAACACAAGGAGATTTGACTGATGGGTGCAGAGCATGGGACCCAGGAAAGATCTTGAACTAGTGAGCCAATGGTCATAGTCGAGAGGACTCTGATAGTTGTGCAGGGAGGCTGGCAGCCAAAGGGAAATCCAGGAGTGGTGAGATAGAGTCCTCTCAGAGCACAGGACCTTGTGCAACTTCACTCAGGTGGTTTTCCTGCTTTTCTCTTGAGTGAGCTTTAGTCAGGTTCAAAAGCCTAACGGCCTACCCTATTCTGATATCTAGCTACTCAGCATAGAGCGACTGAACCTATATGCTGCTTCCTTGCGGGTGTGCTTCCTGCTGTTTGAGAGCATGAGAGAGCACCTCAAGTTCCAACTGGAGGTGAGTTTCTTAACCTTGAAAGAAAGGGGGAAATAGGAAGATGTATAGCATCTTCAGTGTGGCTATCGCTGTTATGTGCAAGGGTGGGATTTAGGGAGAATGCTGTTAGCATCTATGGATTGATTCACTGGCCTCGTTAGTGAAGTTGAAAGGAGCCCAGAGAAAACTGGCCGACTATAGAAAAGGAGAATCCAAATATGAAGACTGGCAGGTACTTTCACCAAGAGGGGGAACAGCTCTTCTGGCTATCATTTCCCTGAAATATAGGCAAGTCAAGCTGGCTTTGCCACTAAATTGAAAAGGGAAACTGCATAGGACCAGGTCAGGCTCACACAGACAGCACAAAAAGAGCAACAGGCAACTTGTTTCACATTAGACAGGAGATAGAGGCCGGCTTTATCTGCCAACGTGGAGGCCACAGAGCGGGTGTTTTTAGGGGATGGAATATCTTTAAGTGCCTTACCTCTTACTGCATGATGCCTGGCCAGGCGTCTACTTCCTGTTTAATGTTTTTTCCTGACCAATTTGTCTTCTTTTATCTTGAATCCTTTCCCCACCCAAATGGTCATTACTGGGTTATTGCCAGATGTACATCAAAAAACTCATGGAGATTATCACTGTGGAGAACCCCAAGATGCCTTATGAAATGAAGGAGATGGCCCTGGAGGCCATTGTGCAACTCTGGCACATCCCCAGTTTTGTCACCGAGCTCTACATCAACTATGATTGTGACTACTACTGCTCCAACCTCTTTGAAGACCTCACCAAGCTGCTGTCCAAGGTGCTGAGCGTACTGCCTGCCTCCAGAAAGAAGGCTCTATTAAGGAAACCTCTGCAGCCTGAGTGAGGGGTGGGAACCACAGAGCCGGAGAGCAGGAAAGAGAAAGTCATTTTCTCAGGGCAATGAGGAAGTTACAGGTTTCAGAAGTTTTGCAAGAGGATCAGTTAAAGTGTAAAGTATTCAAATCCCAAGTTTACTGGATCTATTTACTTTCCAGAATGCCTTCCCTGTGTCTGGTCAGCTCTATACAACACACCTACTGTCTCTTGATGCCTTGCTGACAGTGATTGACAGTACTGAGGGCCACTGCCAGGCCAAAGTTCTCAGCAACCTTACTCAGCAGGAGAAGAAAGAGGCAACCAGACCCAGCTATGAAGCAGTAGATGGCACCCGAGAAGCCAGCAATTGTGAGAGACTGGTCTTTCTTTGAAGATCTCAGGGTTCTATGCTTGTCCGTACTCTACTAACTGAATCCTTTATCCTGCTTTTTATCACTTCTCCTAGGGTACTCACAAATTCTGTGTTCCCAGGGCGACAGTTGAATCACAGACCAGGCAGGCAGACAAGCTATCAGAACTCATAAACATCTCCCTTTCTCCTCCTCCCTTGTCTCTTTTTCCCTTCCTCTGGCTCTGGCTCTCAAACCTGGGTCCTTGACTTTACATGGCCTGCCCCTCAACCGACTAAACCACATAGGTGTGCCATACACTACCTTTTTTATAGAATTATTTCCTTATGGAGAGAAGAAAACAGGAATTAAAGACTATAGAACTTCTGTCGTTAAAAGCTGCAGGGCCTATTTTCCCCCCACTGGCAGTATTGGCTTCCACTCTAATTAACCTTCTCTAGCCTACCTTGAGAATAAAGTTGCAGATCAGGGAAAGTTTCATCCTATTTAGGGCTGGTGACCTATGTGGGAACATGCAGGTCTCCTTGACTCAGGACTCAGCTTCTCCTGTGGCCCTGCTTATCTCTCTACCCCATAAGTCCTCACTTCCCTTCTTCTCTCTTATCAGCCGAGAGAGCAGCCAGTGATGGGAAAGCAGCAGGCATGACTCCCGACATCCTGGGCCTTCATCTGCCAGTTGGAGGGCGGCTGTCAGCAGAACATGGGAAGCCAGGATGCAGTGATCCGGAGAAAGCTGCTGACTCAGGGGGTAGGTGCTGGGTGCCCATGACCCTAAGCCACAACTGGATGTGCTGGTGGAGAGCTGAAAGCAGGGGAACCCAAGCACCACAGGGCGATACTTGGGAGAGCCTTGTCATTCAAATTTAGAGAGAGGAAAGAAAATATTTGGAATCCTAGAAGATGGAACTTCGAGGGAAGCGGAAGACTTATGAGGACAAGAAAATTCTGAGGCATCCTTTTTCACTAGAGCGTATATTCAGAATCCTCTGAAAGTCATTATCTGGTAAAAGCGGTCTTACGGGTATTTTCCCTCTCTTCCTCCATCATTCCTAGCTGACAAAAAGTTTACCCGGAAGCCACCTCGATTTTCCTGCCTCCTGCCAGATCCACGAGAACTGATTGACATTAAAAACAAAAAGAAGGTACATATAGCTATCCCCAGAACCCAGCCTCTGCCCACCTCTGTCTGGGTGACCTTTGTAGGGTTTCTGTCCCAGAGGATGATTATACAGCTTCCTAAGGCTAGTCTTTTTTTCATTTTCTTAACACAGAAAAAACTTTCTCTGTGAAAGTTAATTTAAAGGTAATTTAACCTTTTGTCCTCTAAAGCCTAAATAACTTTGGTTTATGTGTACCCTTGATTGTAGGACTATGACTAGGAAGAGAAAAAGATGAGTTATCATCTCAGTTCACTTTGTCCTTCAAACTCCAGGACCTTAAGAGCTACGCAACCAAAAACAGGAAAGGGAATCTCATCTAGGTTATACATAGGTTGTTAGCTGTAAGCAGATGCTAGCAGTAGCTATAAAACTGGAGAGTTTTAAAAGACCTTCTCTTGTCTTTTCTCCTTTTTTCCTGCTCCTCAAGTTGTTGGAGAGTCCTATGCATTTTGAGTACCCAGAAATGGAATGAAAAGGACTCCTCAGGCAACTCTAATTAGACATGAATTTGGGGAAAGCCAGGGCCAGTATGATCCAGCCTTAGTTCTAGAATCTTAGTAAGATGGCCTAGGAGCCCATTAGGTGACCATCTATGGGTTATGATGGAGCCTGGCCTGACATTGTTTGCTTTAGGAGCAGAACAGATTCTGACACCTCGTATTTTTCCAGCTTCTGATCACTGGCACAGAGCAGTTCAACCAGAAACCAAAGAAAGGCATTCAGTTTCTGCAGGAGAAAGGCCTCCTCACCATCCCAATGGACAACACAGAGGTAGCCCAGTGGCTCCGCGAGAACCCTCGGCTGGACAAGAAAATGATTGGAGAGTTTGTGAGTGACCGCAAGAACATTGACCTGTTGGACAGCTTTGTGAGGTGAGGAAGCTACAAGAAATATAGGACATAGTTGGTGATCAGACCAGGGTGACAGGGCATCCTTTCCTTAAAGCAGTCTCGGTTTTTTCTGGTGACTCAGGTCACACACTCTTCCCCTTTCCCATCATTTATATCCAGTGGACTTGAGTTTCCAGCAAGATAGCTTTGGGAGCCATGCCATTCTACATAGAGAGTTTTTGCAAATGGGCGGAACAGGGTTCTTGAGTACAGGGCAGATTCTAGATTCTAGGAAATGAGGTTTCTAGGTAAGCGCACACTGATGTGAAAAGTACTAAGGCTAGGCATTGTCACGCTCTGTTCTGTTAGACCAGGAGATACCTCCCCTTTGTCAGAGCCCTCAGCTTCCTCTGTTCCAGTAGAAGGTTAGGAGGACCCAGCAATGCTGGTAGAGAACCCGGCATTTGCAGCTTGCACATCTTCAGCCTCTTCCTCCTTCTTCCTTTGCTGCAGCACCTTCCGCTTCCAGGGTCTGCGGCTGGATGAAGCTCTCCGCCTCTACCTGGAAGCCTTCCGCTTGCCTGGGGAAGCACCAGTTATCCAAAGGTTGCTGGAGGCATTCACAGAGCACTGGAGGGTGAGTGAGTGGCATGGGCTGCCCAGCATCCCAAGTTAAGTTGACTGAGAGTTGCTATGGCTCTGATGAGAGGACCCAGCTGCTGTCCTAAGAAGGCTGAGAGCAACATCAGTGTGCTTTCCACAGAGAGGCCAGCTTCTTTTATGGAGTTGGCAAGAGGTTGGCTACCCTCTTGCTGGCACCTCTCTCTGTATCAGCATTGACCAGTGGGTTCATAGTGAGGGTTTAATTGGCCAAAGAAGTTGTACTCACACAGGTGGGATCTTTGCTTTTTCAGAATTGTAACGGCTCCCCATTTGCCAATAGCGACGCCTGCTTTGCCCTGGCCTATGCTGTCATCATGCTCAACACTGACCAGCATAATCACAATGTCCGAAAACAGAACGCACCTATGACCCTGGAGGTAAGCCAAGGCAGAGAAGATCCAGCACAGCTTTTGAACAGCAGGAAGGACATTAGATTTCCATTGGACACAGTGAACAGGGTTTTGTCCATGGGAATGAGGGCCAACTGACCGATCCAGGGGAACTGGGATGGGGAAGCAGGTGCTTTAATTGACAGTTTTCATTGCTGTTCCTTTCTATACTGTAACACAAACCCTGCAGTTTCTTGGGTGGGACTCAGCATTGACACATGGGGTGGAAACCGATTGGTCTGTCTCTAGGAGTTTCGAAAAAACCTAAAAGGTGTGAATGGAGGCAAAGACTTTGAGCAAGAAATCTTGGAGGACATGTACCATGCCATCAAGTGAGTATGTATGGAGAATGGCGTAGCATCTCTATTAAAGAGAAGCACACTTGCTTCCATGTTCACATTTTAGGGTCACATCAGACTGCAGAGTCTCATATACCCTGGACTGAAGTGGGTGACCCCTTTTCTCCCAAATGGTTTCCTGCTTAAAGAAGCCTTGTTAAGAACATTTTTGGGACTCTACTGCTCTAAGCCAGGATCCAAACTTCCCTGCTAAATTGAGTGCCATAGCCCCATTTCACAAACCCAAAGCAGTTAGGTTTTCTTATCAAGCTCACAAGATGCATTCTGAGGCTGATAGAGAACCCAGCCTGGGCACTGGGGGTGAGAATTGGGTCAGAGGTCAGAGATGGAACACTTAGTTCTTTACTGTAAATCACAAAAGTTAGAATTGTTCATCCTCTCACATTCAGAAAGAAATAATAAACTCTTACTACAGAGCTAACGTCCTCACTTAGAGACAGGACCTTGAGATTAGGGAAGATTATAGGATGCTGTTTTTCTTTCTCCCCATGAGTGGGAAGCAGAGCAATGAGCTAGTTTTGATGGTCTGTCATTGATGAAGAATATCAGTATGGGTGAAACCCCTTGTCCCAGTGTGAGGCCAGTAAGATTTCATAACCGTATACATGAACTCTTCCTGTTGGATCCTGACAGGAATGAGGAAATTGTGATGCCTGAGGAGCAGACAGGCTTGGTTCGGGAGAACTATGTGTGGAATGTGCTGCTTCATCGAGGTGCCACCCCAGAGGGCATATTCCTGCGTGTGCCTGCTGGCAGCTACGATCTTGACCTATTCACCATGACCTGGGGCCCCACCATTGCTGCTCTCTCTTACGTCTTTGACAAAAGCCTTGAGGAGACAATCATCCAGAAAGCCATCTCAGGCTTCAGGTAGCCTAGCTTTGGCCTTGGTCTTGTCCTCCTACCTCCTCCTACCTATCTGAGCTGACATGGCTGCCTCCATGCTCTTACTCTGGCAGGAGGCTGAAACTTGAGAAAATTCAATCTCTAACAGACTCAAGAATAACAGGGTTCGGTGTGCCCTGGTGTCTTAGTGCTTAAGTCCATGGCCTCTAGCCAGCGCAATTCACATACATCCCAAGGATCCAGGTTCAAAACCTGGGGTCAGGAAGAATAACCAGGGTGAACAACTAAAATGAAATAAATGCTTCTTTCCTCTCTTTCTGCCTGCATCTTCCCTTTCAAAAACATAAGTGGGTTCTTCCTGAGTCTGACTAAGGAAGAATACCAAGAAAGCCTCCTTAAGGACTTGGAAGTGCTGCTCAGCCTTCCAGTGACTGTTTCTGGGGTGGGTGTGATGTTACAGGAAATGCGCCATGATCTCTGCCCACTACGGCCTCAGCGATGTGTTTGACAATCTCATCATCTCTCTGTGCAAATTCACAGCTCTCAGCAGTGAGGTGAGCAGGGGCAAGAACTGTTTTTGGAGATCCAAAGGACTATCTTTCTGTTAGTCATGGATATCTTTGTATCTACAGAGCTGATTTCCTTTAGCTGGTTTCCCTCACTCTTGAGTATAGTTGTGCTTAGGCTATTTCTGTCTTGTACACACTGGGTTGAGAATAGTGTCACCTCATGCTATGGGAATGGGAGAACAGATGCAATATTGGGGAAGACCTGAACCAGGTTAACCCTTCTCACCAGTATTATGGGGAGGGTTGAAGCAGAGTAAGCAGAAGGACCCTCAGGAATCATAGGTAGAGGCCTAGGAGATGCTCCTTTCCAAGCATCTCCCAATCGTAAGCCTCTTCTCATCTTTTCCAGTCTATTGAGAACCTGCCCAGTGTGTTTGGAAGCAACCCTAAAGCCCACATTGCAGCCAAGACAGTATTCCATTTGGCTCACCGTCATGGTGATATCCTTCGAGAAGGCTGGAAGAATATCATGGAGGCCATGCTGCAGCTCTTCCGTGCCCAGCTTCTGCCCAAGGCTATGGTGGAGGTAATTCTTGGTAGCAGACTAATTGATAGTAACAAGGCAAGAGCTCTAAGATTTTGTGCTCTCTGTATATAGAATTTGTTGAGAGTAACACTAGGCCTGATGACTGCTGAAGCCTCCAGGAATACCCAAATGTAAGACAAATAGATCTTGGGCCCTGGGTATAGCTGTAAAGGAAGAAGCCACTACTAGTCACCAACTGGAGGGAGCCCACTCAATTGTATAGGGTGAGAGCTGCAGGAAGAAAGCCAGAGAACTTTACATGGAGGAGGAGGAAATGAAGAGTATTTAAGTACTTCGAAGGAAATTATTCTTGAACTGCTTTTCCAGGTAGAAGACTTTGTTGATCCCAATGGCAAGATCTCGCTACAACGAGAGGAGACCCCATCAAACCGGTGAGAGTGTCAGAGATTGAAGGCTTTGAAGAGAAAGAGTCAGAACTCTGGAGCTCACCAGCACTTGTATTCTCTCTACAGAGGAGAATCAACAGTGCTGAGTTTTGTGAGCTGGCTGACACTGAGTGGTACTGAGCAGTCTAGTGTACGGGGCCCATCCACTGAGAACCAGGAGGCCAAGAGAATGGCCTTGGACTGTATCAGAGTAAGTGCTTACATGCCCCTGGTGCTTGCATTATCCTTCCCTACTGGACAGATTCTGTCCTGTGAACTGAAAAGTAGACTCATCCAGGGCTGTGACCAGAGCTGACAAGAAGTCTTTCCCTTGCTCTTGGTGAGATCCTCTTCCCTCCTGCCCAGTCACCAACCCTCTCTTATACCCTACCCCTTCTAGCAATGTGACCCAGAAAAGATGATCACAGAAAGCAAGTTCCTTCAGTTGGAGTCACTACAGGAGCTCCTGAAGGTATAGAGTAAAGAAGAAACAGATGGAAGGGCTGACTGGGTCTGGAGGGAGCTATGTGGGTCGTGGCATATGCCTCAACTTTTGTTAGGGCAGGGCCAGTGGCTTTCTTCTCCATGCCTACTTTCTGGCTGTTGTTCATCTCCAGGCTCTGGTCTCAGTGACACCAGACGAAGAGACGTATGACGAGGAAGATGCTGCCTTCTGCCTGGAGACGCTGCTGAGGATTGTGCTGGAGAACAGGTAGCAGGAAGTTTTCGGGCAGACTTCTGCTAGGCCTCTGCCAGAGGGATGGAAGCTGGGAGCCATCTTACTGAGCGGCAAGATACACCTGAAACTCGAGACTGTGGAGAAGCTTGCTTACTGTTCCTGTCGTCTTAGCTGTATCACCAGTGGGCCCTGAGAGGCGCGACCTGGATCAGACAAGGAGACTTACTGCCCAGTGGCCTCTCCAGCTGAGATGGTCTTTATTCCTTGTTCCTCAGGGACCGTGTGGGCTGTGTGTGGCAGACTGTTCGAGACCATCTATACCACCTGTGTGTCCAGGCACAGGATTTCTGCTTCCTTGTGGAGCGGGCAGTGGTGGGCCTGCTGCGCCTGGCCATTCGGCTGCTCCGGAGAGAGGAGATCAGTGGCCAGGTAAACGGTGCAGGGCACTGGGAGGGCAGGACATGGTGCAAGGCACTAATGCCACAGTATGGGGTATGGATATGGACTGAGACTGAGTCCATTTAGTGCCCATGTCCATTTAGTAGCCCCAGCATGAGCTGGTGGAGTCTAATAGAGAGCATTAGAGATGTTTCTGGAATAGCTGCAGATTGTAGAAGCTGGGGCCCGGCCCCTCTGCGGGCCTGTGAATCCACTCTATAGTCCTGAGCAGGCTGCTGCCGTGGCAGTCCCAGCCTGTGCCTGGTTTCTTGGCTGTCATGCTTGAGAGCTTTCGCTCAGCTATAAAAGACAATCAGCGTAGAACTGATAACTTCAACAAGGTCACAGCATAGAAGGTCAACACAAAAATTAATCACATTTATTTACAAATAATGAATATGTGGAAAATGAAACTTGTAACAATACTATTTAAAATAGCTGAAATACAACAAAATCTCAATAATAGAATTTCAAATCAAATGGAATACTTGGATATATAATTAGCAAAATATGGATAGAATCTGCATGCTGAAAATTATAAAATGCTAATGAAAAAAAGATCTAAATAAATCAATGGGCATACTATGTTCATGAATTGGAGGATTCAACCTCTGTGGCTCAGGTGGTGAAGGTATAAGCCTTGTTTAAAGCCCACAGACCTGGTTTGGGACCAGGGTCCAGGGTCAAAAAAAAAAGAAGGAAAATGTCATTTCTATCCAGATTGATCTTTAAGTTCACTGCAACTCTTAAAAATCGCAACAAGGTATTCCCCTGGTGGATTAGTGGTTAGGTCATTCGCCTCCAAAGGAACAAAGGCCACATACCCCTGGGTTTGAGTCCCAGGTCCAACGGAAAACAACCAATGTGAGCAACTAAACAAAAATGAAAAATAATGAAACTTGACATAAACCTCATATCTTCTAGAAAAATTAACTCAAAATGAGTCATAGATTTCAATGTAAAATATAAAAACTATGAAATTTTTAGAAAGAAACATTGAAGAGGATATCTTCAGGAGCTAGATAAGCAATTCTTAGATTGACAAAAAGTACAGTCCATAAAGGAAAAATTGATATATTGCTAATTGATATTTAAAACTTGTACTCTGTCAGGGCCCAGGTGAAAAGAATGAAGACAAGGATCAAATATTTGCAATTTATATTTGTGAGAAAAAAGACAAAAGTATCTAAAATATAAACAGACCCTCTGTGTGCCCTAGTGGAGCAACATTTAGGCCATTCGCCTCCGAAGGAATGCAGACCACATACCCCTGGATTATAAGTCCCAGGTCTGTGGGGAAACAACCAGTGTGAACAACTAAATATAAATAAAGTGCTTTCTTTTTTCTCTTCCTGCCTGCCTGCTCACCTTCATTCCTGCCTGTGCTGTCCCTTTACAAAAAATAGAAAGAATAAAAGGACTCTCCAAAGAGGATAATAGAAAATGTGCAAAAGATCTGAACAGACATTTCAGTGAGGATATACAATGGCAAATAAGACATTAAATGACATTCAGCATTATTAGCCAGAGGGAAATACAAATTAAAATCATGTGACATCACTACATACCGATCAGAATGGCTAAAGTAAAATATAGTGACAATACCAAATGCTGGCAAGGATGTGGTTCGCTCCTACACTGCTGGTAGGAATGTAAAATGGTACAGCTGCCCTGTTAGCAGTTCTTAAAAAAACGACACATGCAGCTGCCACACAGTTCAGCAGTATTTATCCCAGAGAGATGGAAGCTTGCTTTCTCATAAAAACCTAAATATGAATGTTCATGGAACCTTTATTTGTTTTGTTTGTTTGTTTTTAAATGAAAGGTGCAGGCAGGAATGAGAGGTGAGCAGGCAGGCAGGGGGAGAGAGAAAGAAGAAGCATTTTATTTTTTATTTAGTTGTTGATCTTATTAGCTTCCCCTGGGTCTGGGACATGAACCCAGGTCCTTGGATATGTGTGGACTACACTCGGCCAAGGAAGCAAACGTAACCGCTACTCCACCAGGGCACGCCAAGCTTTATTTGTAGTAGTCAAAAAACTGGAATCAGCTCAGATGATCTTCAACAGATAGTTAAACTGTAGCACATATATGCCGTGGAATACTATTTAGCAGTTAACAGGAACAAACTTGCTAATGTGCAGCAACCTGGATGAATCTCCAAGGAATTATGCTGCGTGAAAACAGCCAATATCAGAAGGTTATATACTATATAATTACAATAATAAAACACTTGAAATGGCAAAAATTTAGAAATTGAGGACAGATTGCCAACGATAGGGATGGAAATAGAATGTAGATATATAGTTATAAAGGGGAATATGTGAGATCCTGGTATTAGAACTATTATTCAACATAGTGTAGTAGACACACAACCCTACACAGGTTATTAAATCGAGTAGAATATAACACACACATGGACATAAGTGCAAGTAACACGGGAAATCTGAGTAAGTTCTGGGTTATATCTATATCTTGGTTATGATGTTACACTACAGTTTTGCATAATGTTATCATTGGGGTAGACTGGGCAAAGTGTATAAGAGATCTCTTTATATCATTTCTTACAGTGGTACATGAATCAATAATTATCTCAATAAAAATTCAGTTAAAAAAATTCAAAAAAGAAAGAAAGAAAAGACCCGCAGCAGTGTCCTAAGTTGACTCCTAGCCAAACCTTCCTCACAGAAGACTGCTGGGGAAGGAGACTAGACAAGAAGCTGTGTGCCCACTTTTCACTTTCTGCTTCCCACCCCAACCTTAGGTACTGCTCTCCCTGCGCATTTTGCTACTAATGAAGCCCACCGTGCTGTCTCGAGCCAGCCACCAAGTAGCCTATGGGCTCCATGAACTCCTCAAAACCAACGCAGCCAACATTCACTCAGGGGATGACTGGGCCACCCTCTTCACACTGCTGGAGTGCATTGGCTCAGGCGTGAAGCCTCCAGCAGCCCTGCAGGCCACGGCCAGGGCCGATGCCCCTGATGCTGGTAAGCCCTTTCCCAGGGAGACCCCCTTTGCCAGGTCAACAATTATGGCCCAGACAGGAAAACAAAACGCAAGTTACTGCATTCGGTAGATTAGACACCCCTGGTTTCTGCCACCTGCTTCCAGATCTTCCTGTGCCCACTGGCCTCCCTCCAGTACCCACAGGTTAAACAGCAAAAAGGTGGGTAGAGAGCAGAGAAGCCAGACCTCCTACTGCCATGAGGACTGTAGCACCTCATAGTGCCACCACCATCGTACCCTCTGCTGACAGCTGCCCTGAGATGTCGTCAGGAACCCAAATTCCCTATTTGATTAAGAGAGAAAGGCTGTCCAAGTCATCCTTTAGCCCTCTGGTAACAGGGCTGGAAGGAAGCCAGACCAGGAGAGAAGAGAGACCAGGTTTCCGTACTTTTCTTCCTAGAGCCAGAAGTATCCCTTATCCCAGTGTCCCCATCCCCACCCTGACTTTGCTCTTCTCTCTGCTGACCTAGGAGCCCAGTCAGACAGTGAACTCCCGTCCTACCATCAGAATGACGTGAGTCTGGACCGTGGGTACACTTCCGACTCAGAGGTCTACACTGACCATGGCAGACCTGGCAAGCTCCACCGCTCAGCCACAGATGCTGACGTAGTCAACAGCGGTTGGTTAGTGGTGAGTGAGCATCTGGGCAGCAGGGTGAGTCTTTCCTCGTTGACCTGTGGGAAAGATTCTGGAACCTCTAAGCAGGCATGCAGGGGGAGGTGGGGTTAAGCCTGATTCCCAGCTCCTCTGTGTACTTTACAGGTGGGGAAGGATGACATTGAAAACTCCAAGCCAGTGCCGGGGCCCAATCGGCCAAGCTCTTCACCCCTGGTCAATCAGTACAGCCTAACAGTGGGGCTGGACCTTGGGCCACATGACACTAAGTCCCTGCTTAAGTGTGTGGAATCGCTGTCTTTCATTGTGCGTGACGCTGCCCACATCACACCTGACAACTTTGAACTCTGCGTCAAGACTCTCCGCATCTTTGTGGAGGCCAGTCTGAATGGCGGTGGGTCACCTGATGCAAGGCAGTTGGGGAATAATCAAGTGACTGTCCAGGGAGAGGGAGGAAAAGGCAGGTCCTCTGTGTCCATGGATGTGGAAATGTGACCTGGGTCCTGGGTCTGGCTCTGTTCAGGATGCAAGTCCCAGGAGAAACGTGTCAAGAGTCACAAATATGACAGCAAAGGGAACCGCTTCAAGAAGAAATCTAAGGAGGGTTCCATGCTTCGGCGGCCTAGAACCTCCAGCCAACATGCCACTCGGGGTGGGCATAGTGACGAAGATGAGGATGAAGGCGTGCCTGCCAGCTACCATACGGTGTCTTTACAGGTCAGTCAGGACGTAAGTATGGCACCCTTTACTTCCTCTCCTTTCCCTGTACCTGACATTGGGAGCTTGGGAGGAGCCAGGGCTAAGAGGATGTGCCCAGGTTTCCAGCACAGGCTCTCACATCACACCCACAGGGCTCCCCTCTCCAAGCCACCTGTAAGTCCTTGCTCAGTTTTGAAAAGTACGATTTTTTTTTTTTTTTTTTTTTTGAATAGGTAATGTATGTGCTTGTTACAGAGTTCAAAAGGTACAAAAGGGTAACAGATGAAAGTAAGTCCCATTCCATTCCTGTCCCCAGCTGCTAAATTCCCCTCACCGGTGCCAGCCACTACCACCAGTTTCTTGTCTAGTCTTCTAGAGTTATTCTGTGTCTTCAAGGTATATCAAACTTAATTTATAAGCAGACTTTATATCACTAAAAAACGGAGAACTAATTGCCTAAATAGAAGAACTTCAGAAAAATGATAAAAATAAAAAAGTATTAAATCTGGCCAGATACTATTGACCAAACTCTTGAGACAAAGGTTTGCTTCCTGTTTTTAAAATGAAAATAACAAGATGGGATTTTAACTGTCATCAAAAGGTGTGAAAGATAATTGAAAATTACCTTTCTCACAGTGTAATTCAATATTTTATGTATTTTAATATAAAATTTTATTATTATTTCTTTTGTTTGCAAAGCCGTACTCATTTTAAGATGTTGAACTTGCTTCCCGGTCTGTGGGTATCACACCCCACACCCATCACCAGAGTTCTCGTGTCCTTTATTGCCAGCTTACTCAGTGTTTTAAAAACGTCGTCCATACACTTCCTCAAGTTCCTGCACTAGGAGTAACACCCAACATGGGGAACACTGACCAGGACTGGGGCAGCCAGCTCAGAAAGCTGAGACAAGATGGGTTGGGAGGGTGTGGTTGGTACTGGGCCCTCCCTTGAGGACACAGCCAAGGACAGTGGGGGAAGGGCTCCACCAGATCCTAACCCCACTCATGTTCTGCCCCTCCTGTGACTCCAGTTGCTAGACCTGATGCACACCCTGCACACGCGGGCAGCCTCTATCTACAGTTCATGGGCTGAGGAGCAGCGCTACCTGCAGACAGGTGGCCAGAAGATCGAAGCAGATTCACGCACCCTCTGGGCCCACTGCTGGTGCCCTTTACTGCAGGGTAAACCTGGGGGAAAAGGCAGGGCAGGGGCAGAGGGGGACCTGGAGCTTGGGAAGTATCAGGATTGGAATGCCTGAAGGGATCTTGAACCTGTTCTCTCTCATAGGCATTGCCTGCCTGTGCTGTGATGCACGGCGCCAGGTACGGATGCAGGCACTGACCTATCTGCAGCGAGCACTACTGGTACATGATCTGCAGAAGCTGGATGCCCTGGAATGGGAGTCCTGTTTTAACAAGGTAGGTGTTCCACTGGTCTTAAGATAAAGTTCAAATCTTTATGACAAGCAGAGCCAGGCAGCCTGAAGAGCACTCATGTCAACCTTTAGTCTGTATATACCTTCCCTCTGCTTTGTTCGTGTCCAACCAGCCCCTAGCTTCCTCGGGACAAGGCTGCCAACTGACTGCAAGGAGACATTGGCTGTTTATCCATTAGGTGCTGTTTCCTCTACTGACCAAGCTCTTGGAGAACATTAGCCCTGCAGATGTAGGCGGGATGGAGGAGACCCGGATGCGGGCTTCCACACTGCTTTCTAAGGTACTCTTCACCACCCTACACCCCACCCTCCCCACACCTGCCTCTTCACAAGGAGGGATGCCAGTACTTCTGGGAGGACCTGCTCAGAACCCCCAGCTATAGATAGCAGGACCCAGGGGCTCGAGAGGATTCTAGAATTCATAGGAATCTCTAATCTAAGGTTGCCATGCAGGATAGAGCAGGCTTGCCTTCCAGCCTCGGAGAGGGGTGCAGAAGGCCCCTTGACTGAAAGAGGCTGGCGGGCACAGGTCTTCCTACAGCACCTGTCTCCACTGCTGTCACTCTCTACCTTTGCGGCCCTCTGGTTGACCATCCTGGACTTTATGGACAAGTACATGCATGCAGGCTCCAGTGACTTACTGGTAGGTTCTACTTCAGCCCAACTCCCGCTGTCTGCTTCCTCTCCCACCTGCTGGAAAGATTTGCTATTTTCCCCTTGGTGGCTGCCTCTTCTTACCATGTTCCCCCATGCCCTCTTTCCTATTCTCATGGTCCTTTTGCCACCTGTAGTCAGAGGCCATCCCTGAGTCTCTGAAGAACATGCTCCTGGTGATGGACACAGCAGCGATTTTCCACAGTGCAGATGCCCGAGGAGGCAGCCCCTCAGCCCTCTGGGACATCACCTGGGAGCGCATCGACTGTTTCCTGCCCCACCTACGAGATGAGCTCTTCAAGCAGACTGTCATCCAGGGTAGGGTGCTCAGCCCAGGTTTATCAAGAAGAGTCTAGGGCACACCCATGCGGCTTAGTGGCTCATGTGCAGCCATGTAAAGTTTGAGATCCTGGCCCAGGGGAAAGGAAACGAGAGTCCTGAGCTCTCAGTTCTCTGTGCCCTAGATGGGAAGGCAGGTGGGTAGCCAGGGCTCTGCTTGAAAGAAAGTACCATCTGCATTCTCTCACCTCCCCAGATCCCTTGCCCATGGAATCTCATGCCCCCAAACCTCTGGCCTCAGCACATCTGACCCCTGCTGCGGGTGACACCAGGACACTTGGCCATCCACCTCCACCAGAGATGCCCTCTGAGCTTGGAGCCTTAGGTGAGTCCTTCTAGACTAGCCTTCTGGGTGTTGAGCAGGAAGCAAGAGACCAAAGAGGAGGCCGTGGTAGCTTGAGGTTGCTGCTGAGCATAGTTTGTGAACCAGGGGAAGGAGGGAGCCAGAGAACCCTGTTTGCTTGCCTTTCTCACGGGACATGGCGGGGCCAATAAATGTGATGAGCTTGCTGCTAGAGATTTTCAGGCTTGGGAGGAGGAGGCTAGGACAGTGACTTGGAATGAACATGCAGCGGTTGTTCTTCGCTAATTCTAGTCAACATCGGGTCAAAATTAACCTGACTCAGGACACAGCAAAGGAAATAGAGGGTAGATAGAAGGTAGCTGAACACTGGGATGAGTTTTGAGGGGAGAATTCCAACTATTTAGCCTGGGAAGGGGTGGTTTTGCTCTCGGGAATGGAGAGGAGCAGAGATTGGTAAACCAGCTGAGAAATGTGCAGGAGTCTGACTATTGCTCTCCTTATAGACTTTGAGAAGCCTGAGGCCCCCCGACCTGCCAACAGCAGCTCCCCTGGATCACCAGTGGCCCCTAGCCCCAGCAGGCTGAGCCCTACTCCAGATGGGCCTCCACCCCTGGCTCAGCCCCCACTGATCCTGCAGCCCCTGGCCTCCCCGCTGCAGGTGGGCGTGCCACCCATGACACTGCCCATCATCCTCAACCCTGCTCTCATTGAGGCCACCTCGCCAGTGCCCCTCCTGGCCACACCCCGCCCCACAGACCCCATGCCCACCTCCGAGGTCAACTAAAGCAGGCCCCTCAGTCAGGACCAGCAATTCCTACCAGGCTGTCACTGGCCTTCCCCTTCCAGCTGTCCCAGAGGCCACAGAGTCTTTCGGCCCAGCCCAAGCTGCTGCTGCTAGTTGAATAGGGACTGAAAAGAACTATTAACAGGCCCTCCTGGGACCCACAGTCAGGCTGCAGGACCTCCCCGCCCCCCCCCGCTCTCCATTCCTGGGAATCTAACCTGAGAGAACACTCAAGTATCACCCGCAGCCTGGCAGCTCTGGGGAGGCATCACTGTGCATTCCCCACCGCCCACCCTTACATCCCCCTGCCCATGGTCAGGCATTGAGAGCCATGCCAATCACTCTGCACTTTGTTTCCCTCTCCCACCCATTCGCATCAGCCCTGGGCCACCTTCTCCAGTTCTCTTCTTTTACTAATTAGTTGGTCAGTTTGGAGAGTTGATTGGCACCATGGAAGGTGGATAGGTGGGGCTGGACAGAGGGACCGCCCACAGGAGCATGTACATATGGAAAAAAAAGGACAACAATGGACTTTTTATGATGTAATAAATATCTTAGTACCAACATCGTTGTCTTTCCCTCCGTTTCCTTCTTGAGCTCGCGGGTTAGGGCATCGTGTTATTGGGATGCCCAGGGCTTGGGCCTTGCATGAACAGACATGAGACTGAGTCTGCCACCACTGACCCACTTGGCCCCTGGCTGCAAGCCAGCCAGATGCCAGGACTGCTGCAGTCAGGATTCTTTCTTCCACCATCGCAGAAGTGCGCTCTTGGCAGGGGTTGTGCCAGGGGTTGGGGCTCTGCTTTTAGAAGTTTCCATGTGTTTCTGTTTGGGGGAAATACTGTTTGGCTGCTGCAGTGGAGTCTGAAACCATCTTTCAAAGGAATATGACAAGTTTGTGTCCCTCAGCTGGTCTGCATATATTAGGAAGAGGCTGAAGTGACTGCAAACTGACCCTCTCTGAGTAGCAAAGAGAAACATTTGTGGATCACTACTATCTGGATATTTGGACATGTTTTATTGGAAGCGACTTTGATTGCTTCTGCACTATTAAGTTGATTTAGTAATATGTAAACCTTTAAGTAAAAAGTTGATGCGAGTCTCAGACTTGTTGACTCTGGCAAAGGAAGCCACTAGAGAAATTTTCAGGCCTTAATTCTGACCAATAAGGAAGATAAGGAAGTGCTGAAAAATTATATGGCAAGGTAATCCTGTAACAGTGAAATGCTGATCCTAATGATACCACCTGTAAGAACTCTAGGATAACAGATTTCAAAAAGGTTAGAGAAAAACCAGAGACCTAAATGTTAACAAGGAGAAATGACATAAAGAGCCACCTGCATGTATCAATATCAAGTGCATTGCTCACACCAGTTTGTTGAGGGATTCACCCCTCTTACACGTGAGGTAACAGGTTCAGAGAGACCAAATCACTGGTAAGTTAGGGAGTTGGGGCTGAAACCCAGGTCTGTTTTATTTTAAACCTCATGGTCTTCTATGATACTTCCTCGATTCAAGAGTAGTGATGGAAGGGTGTGTGCGCAGAAACCCTGTAAAACTACATTCATTTTCCGTAACTTCTCATGAGAAGTAAAAAGTTGAGCATCTGAAGAAACAAGCTATTACTTAGTGAGCTAAGAGTTTACTAGAAACTGGAAAGAGATGTACACAACCAAGAACAAATGTGAATTTTCTAAGCACATGATATCAGAAGGATAAATTGAAGAATTACCTACGGTGGGCCCAGACACTCCATAAAATGCGAGGAAAAAAATTTTAAATGTAGCTGTTCAATTCCTCAGGTATTTACCTGTGTTCGGGTCTCACTGTGGCAGTGAGCAAGCAGAACCCTTTAGTCTATGGTCTTCAGCTGAGAAGACGGAGCAGTTATTCCCCCAAAGAAACAGCTCAAGTCAACAGTTCATTACTTGCTCCTCAGAATATTCTCCGCTTAGCTTCTGAGAAAGTCATTTTTCTTTTCTTGTCTCTCCACTGCCATGCCTTTTCAAGTTCCTTTGTGGTTCCTCATCTCCACAGCCTTGGAACATTAAAATACCCTAGGGCTCAGCCTTGTCCTCAAATCCTTTCTCTACACTTAACTGCTGGCCGATCCTGTACCCTGTCAAGACTTTAAATACCAGCCGGTACAGTGGTTTTATGTCCAGCTGTCCCTCAGCTGCACTGGCATGCCTCGTAGACTCTCAAACAGAAAACTGAAAAATTACTGGCTGCCCCTCCACCTCCGCTCCTCCTCTGGTCTGCCCCGTACCAGACTACTCCGTTCTTCCAGGTTCTTATGCCAAAAACCTCCCCTCTTTTATCACCTCCCATATCAAATCACTCAAAAAGTCTTGCTGCGTATACAGTTCACATTTATCTGGACTGTGGCTACTTCTCTTCATCTGCACACATAACCATCCAAGGAAGCCACCATCGACTGGACTGCTGGTCTCCCTCCTCCGTTCTAGTCCCGTACTCTCTGCTCTGCTCTCCACACATGAATCGAATGAATCTTTTAAAAACATGTCACTTCATTTCTGCTCAAAACTCTACCTCCTTCAGAGTAAAATTTAAAGTTCTCACTGTATCCCACCTACCTCACCTAACTGTTCCTCAAATACGCCCAACACATTCTTAATCAGACCTGGAGTGCTCTCCCCGCAGCTACCCCTATACTCTCCCTCGCTTTTTCAATTCACTGCTCAAATGTGCCTCATCAGAGAAGCCTTCCCTGACTACCATACACAGAGAAACCTCTATCCCCTTACCCATCTGGATTGTCTCTTCCAGGGGAGACCTCTGAGCAAGAGTCAGCACGAGAGCATCGCGGCGGTCCTTGCGGCACCAGCGAGGCCGCCAGATGGCGCCCTAGGACCGACTGCAAGATCAATTTCCTTCCTCTTCCCCTCACTTCCAGCAGCGCCGCCCGACTCTGGGCGGGGAACCTGCGGATAGAGGCCCACCAGCTTTCCCCCGGGGTTCCCCGGCTTCCGAGGTGGCGTTAGGCACAGCAAAAGCCGATGCGCAACTGGGGCTGCCAATCGTCTAGCGCAGGCCTGGGTAGGTGAGGAAACAGCCGGGTCTCCCGGCTCGCGGGTGGCTCTGGGTCAGCGAATACCGCTCAGGGCTCGACCGGCAGCGGGAGCGCCACTCCCGGCTCCGAGCGCTAAGGGGCGCGCTGGGTCGCTCCTGATTGGCTGCACGAGTCAGGGTGTTAAACTTTCAGCCAGTGAAAAAGAACACGGCGCGTGACGCACAGAAACGTCACGGGAATTCCCCCCTCCCGGGGGCGGCAAAGGGGCTTTCCCGACTGGCGCCCCGCCTGCTAGAGAAGTGTCGCGACCCTCGCGAGGTCGGTCTGGCCGGGAAAGAAGCCGGAACCGGAGCCGCAGCCGCGGTGAGTGGCCAGGTTCAGACCCCGGCGTGGTTGGGACATCGGGAAGAGGGAGGAGGGTTCTTAACTGACCAACCTCAGGACCGGAGAGCAGCATCTGCACACACACCGAGCACGCACACAAACAGGGCACAGGGATATGCACCTACGTGCTTGTACAAAGACACACACCTACACGTGTGCCGGCGTGTGCACTCAGACCGGCATACAGTGCACATGCAAACAAGCTCCCCATGCACCGTGCTTGGACCCATTCCCTTCACGCACGAGCTCAAAGATGTGTCCATCTGTGCCTTTATAGACCGAGACGTGCTAGACCCATTTAAGGACGCTCACCTGTACACACGCTCACTTGCACATACATGCTGACGCCACACACACACAACATAGGCGCAAGAACATGCACCAAAACACACTTGTTGACTCGTGATAGAGACACATACGTGTATTACACACGGCTACGGGGCGTGACCCAGAGCAGGTGTGGTGTGGGAATCAACGTCTTGTAAGACGGTTCTGGGAGATGAAATAGAGGAGCCCATTCAACGAGGAAACACCTTTCCTCCCCCTCAACCCCCCACCTGCCTTGTGGACCCAGAGTCCTGTTCTCGGGGCAGAACCTCGGGAGGCCCCCAACTGGGAAGCGCCCCCGCCTACAAGCCTTCGGAGAGGAGACCTTCCTACAGCAGGAATGTCCCCCCAAAATCCCCCGGGGTGAATCAGCCATGGCCTCCCTCGGGGTAGAAAATCCCAAGGTTGCTCCAAGAGGGAGGAGAGTGTGATCCTGGACTAGCCACTGCCCCCTGTTCTGAAAGACCTTCTTGTCCCGGGCGCCCACCTTGGAGGGAAAAGGGGCGCCCAGTCCCCATAGGGGCTTCCCTGAGTCTGCTTGCCCCTTGATCTCCAAAGTGAATTTGCGGGCGCCCACTGGTCAGCTTAGACGTCGCGCTCCTCCCGCCACGGGGGCGTGGTCATGGCGTCATTTCCAGGCCCGCCCCCTCCGGCTCCGCCTCCCCCTGGTATTTTCGGGACTTTCCTAAGCTGCTCTAACTTTCCTGCCCCTTCCCCGGCCCGGCCCTGCCCAGCCCAGTCCGGCTCAGCTCCGGATCTTGCTCTCCACCGGATCTGGCCCGCCACACCCGGACGGGTGGCTGGAGGAGATCGAACCCTCCTCCCAATCTGGGCCCCCGTCTCCCCCCAACTCCCATCCTGATCGGTCTCTCCCTCCGCCTCCTGCCCCCACCCCCCGCCACTCCCCCCACCTAGGCGGGCGCCTACTCTGGGAAACCGAATCGGCCAGAGCCACCAGACAGAGCCGGCCCTAGCCCAGAACATGGACAGTTGCTACGACCCAGTGAGTCACGCCGCATGGCTGCACCCCGTGTCTGTCTGCTTCTCCGCCTGTCTTTCAGAGTTCCCTGTGCTGCCCTGCATCTGTAATGGCTTCATATTATCTCAGTCTGTTTGTCTGCAAACTCCTCCCAATAGGAGCTTTCCTATGGGTCTGAGGAGAAGGAGTGATTGCTGAGGACTTAGCTGGGAAGTGGAGGGTTCTGGGAGTGGCCCAGAATCAGCTGCCACCTCAGTCTGTCTCCATACCAGGGTCTAGATGGTATCATTGAATATGACGATTTCAAATTCAACTCGCCCATTGTGGAGCCCAAGGAACCGACCCCAGATACAGGTGAATAAATCCCTTAACCTCCCCTTGTCTTAGCGGGTAGGAGAGGGAGGCGCATGTGCTCTCTGCCTTGGGAAATGGGTTCAGAGCTCCTGGCTTAGCAAGGCCCCTCTGTCCCCAGCTGATGGCCCCTACCTGGTGATTGTGGAACAGCCTAAGCAGGTGAGTGAACAGAAGGTATACTGTAGGTTGGCTTCAACTTTGGGGGTAAGTGGGGTAGTTGTGACTCGGTGGCCATGGAGAGGTCACTGACCACAGAGGTCACTTTGGGATGGGGTGGTTGGCTGCTGGTTGGCTGCTGCTGAGCGCAGTGCAGTGGCTGGGGTTCAGGACAGACACTACCAGTCATTATGGTCACAGCAGGCTGGGGGTGTGGTTGGCTGGGGCAGGGAGGGCATCTCTCCCGGTCACGATGTCACTTTGCCGTGGGACTTTCAGCGTGGCTTCCGATTTCGATATGGCTGTGAAGGACCGTCCCATGGAGGACTGCCAGGTGCCTCAAGTGAGAAGGGCCGGAAGACCTATCCCACTGTCAAGGTGTGCCAGGATGGTGTGGGAGGGTGGGCTGGTGGACGTGTGTCGGGGGGCACTACTGACCGCCCTGCCCCTTTCAGATCTGTAACTACGAGGGACCAGCAAAGATTGAGGTGGACCTGGTAACGCACAGTGACCCACCTCGTGCTCACGCCCACAGCCTGGTGGGCAAGCAGTGTTCGGAGCTGGGGGTCTGCGCCGTGTCTGTGGGGCCCAAGGATATGACTGCCCAGTAGGTTCCCCTGACCTCCAGCCCCCTCCACTGACCCCTCATTAGCTGCCAGTCCTCGGCCCCAGCCTACCTCTATGAGCAAAGCATTTGACAAAGGGGAAAGACTTATACTGGTCCCAGAGCCCGAGAACCCAAGTGAAAGCCAGAAGAGCTTCCTAGAGGAGGCGGGGCTGAGCTGAGCCCTGGCAGGTCGGGGAGGGTGCCTCAGGGTGAAGGAGCTGCCTGTGAGGCCTCTGACTCCTCCTCCATCCAGATTTAACAACCTGGGTGTCCTGCATGTGACCAAGAAGAACATGATGGAGATTATGATACAAAAACTTCAGAGGCAGCGACTCCGTTCCAGGCCCCAGGGCCTTACAGGTACTGGGGGTGCAGAGGCAGTATGGGGGTGGTCAGGGAAAGAGCAAGGAAGAAAGAGGAGTCCAGGGCTCACACGTGTGCCTGCTGCCCAGAGGCTGAGCGGCGGGAGCTGGAGCAGGAAGCGAAGGAGCTGAAGAAGGTGATGGATTTGAGCATCGTGCGCCTGCGCTTTTCTGCCTTCCTCCGAGCCAGCGATGGCTCCTTCTCTCTACCCTTGAAGCCAGTTATCTCCCAGCCCATTCACGACAGCAGTGAGTATCCTGACCATCTCAGGTGCCAGACCCGGGTGCCAAAAGGAGCGTGGGGGTGGCAGAAGGGGCAAGCTGTAGAGACAGACCTGGGTTTAAACTAAGCCCTGAATGGTCTCGAGCGTGTCATTTCCCCTGGGTATAGCTTTCATCTTGGGAAAATGAAGATACGACCATTCCTATACCTGTTGAGGTTGTTCTGATAATGATAGAAAACACTTGGCTTCATAAATGGAGCCACAGCCAGTATGTCATCTCGAGTCCCTGATACCCTGCTCCCATAGAGTCTCCTGGGGCCTCGAACTTGAAGATTTCACGAATGGACAAGACAGCCGGCTCTGTACAGGGCGGAGACGAGGTTTATCTGCTTTGTGACAAGGTGCAGAAAGGTGAGACTGGAGCCCAGTCTAGGAAATGGGGATGTCCGCTGTCAAGGGCAGCTCCAGGACAAAAGGCCTCGGAGATTCCACGGGGAGCTGTGGCCAAGCTGCAGTTTTCCCTGTAGATGACATTGAGGTTCGGTTCTACGAGGATGATGAGAATGGATGGCAGGCCTTTGGGGACTTCTCGCCCACAGATGTCCACAAACAGGTACACTAGGGTTCAGTTGGGGCTGGGTGTTGAACTAGACCAGGCCCTCGGTGACACCTGTGTGCTCCTTCCTGCCAGTATGCCATTGTGTTCCGGACACCCCCCTATCACAAGATGAAGATCGAGCGTCCTGTAACTGTGTTCCTGCAGTTGAAACGCAAGCGAGGGGGCGATGTCTCTGACTCCAAACAGTTCACCTACTACCCTCTGGTGGAAGGTGTAGCTGGGTTGAAGATCCCAGGGGGCAGGAGGGTGGGGACTGGGCTGGAAGGTCCCCAGAACTAGATTAGGGCACCCATGAGTCAAGTCAGAAGTGGGGAAGGTCCCAGGAAGAGGTGGTCCTAGGAGCCAGCCCGAGACTTTTGTGGGTCCGGCTTTACCAACGTGGAACAGGGCTCTTGAGGTCTGGCCTGTGTATTGGGGTTTTAACATTTCCTTTCCCTCTGCCGCCAGACAAGGAGGAGGTGCAGCGAAAGCGGAGGAAAGCCTTGCCTGCCTTCTCCCAGCCCTTCGGGGGTGGCTCCCACATGGGTGGAGGCTCTGGGGGCTCGGCTGGGGGTTATGGAGGAGCTGGAGGAGGAGGTGAGGAGCTGTTGGTGGCAGCAAGGAGGAGGGAGGGAGGAGTTTTACAGAAGAGTTGTGCCGAAAGAAATCGGGGTCCGGGCTCAGGGCGCCCTCCCCACCTCTCTGCTGTACCCACAGGTGGCAGCCTCGGCTTTTACCACTCCTCCTTGGCCTACAGCCCCTACGCATCTGGAGCGGCCCCAATGGGCTGCTACCCGGGAGGCGGGGGCGGCGCGCAGATGGCGGCCGCGGAGCCCAGCGCGGATTCTGAGGAGGAAGCAGCGGAATCGAGGGCTCCCCTGGGGACCCCCCAGCGCGAACCGCAGACCCTGGAGCAGCTGCGACAAGGTTTGGCCTCGGGAATCCGGGCAGCAGGGAAGCCCGGGGGTGGGACCGAGTCCGCCCCCGAGCCCACGCCCGCGGCCCTGTGTCCCCAGCCCGGCAGTACAACGCGCGCCTGTTCGGCCTGACGCAGCGCAGCGCGCGAGCTCTGCTCGACTACGGCGTCACCGCGGACGCGCGGGCGCTCCTGGCGGGACAGCGCCACCTGCTGACGGCACAGGATGAGAACGGAGACACGTAGGTGGGCGGGAGAAGCGCTCCCAGAGCCCAGCCCTCCGAAGCAGGGCTGGGGTACCGGAGGATGGGGTGCCTGGAGGGAGGGGGAGCAGGAAAGGGTTCCGAACGGTGTCAGAAAGAGGTGAAGCCTGGTCTCACGCTGGGCTAGTCTGTTCACCGCCCAGAATCTCTCCAGACTTGAGTTTTGTGAACTGTTACAAGGGTGCGGTGATACTTACCTACCGCAAAAGGTGCCTCCTTGCTGTTGGAGACATCGGGCCTCCACCGGCCCCCGGAGGGAGTGTGTGGAGCTGGGGGGTTGACGGTAGAGGGCGCTCGAGCGGCAGGGCTTGCTGGACCCTAGTCTTACACCCACCCCCCAGGCCGCTGCACCTGGCCATCATCCATGGGCAGACCAGTGTCATCGAGCAGATAGCCCATGTCATCTACCATGCCCAGCACCTGGGCATTGTCAACCTCACCAACCACCTGCACCAGGTGAGGAGTAGGGACGGGAGGGCAGAGGGGTTGAGGCCAGAGGCAGGCCTGGCTCACTCTGCCTGTGTCCCCAGACGCCCCTGCACCTGGCAGTGATCACCCAGCAGACGAGCGTGGTGAGCTTCCTGCTGCAGGTGGGCGCAGACCCCACCCTCCTGGACCGGCATGGGGACTCGGCAGTGCACCTGGCTTTACGGACCGCTGCAGGTGCCCCTGACTTGCTGCGTGCACTGCTGCGGAGGGGGGCTCCCGCCGTGCCCCAGCTGCTGCACATGCCGGACTTCGAGGGTGAGTCTCTCCGTCTGGACAAAGCAGCAAGGGTGGGGACCGGGGGACCTGATGAAGGCTCAGAATGGACATGCGCTATCAGCGTTAGCTGGTCAGGGGGCCACCTTGGGGTCACGCACATAAGCTGAGTACTCGGTCCCCAGGTCTGTTCCCAGTGCACCTGGCAGTCCACGCCCGAAGCCCAGAGTGTTTGGATCTGCTGGTGGACAGCGGGGCTGAAGTGGAGGCTGCAGAGCGACAGGGAGGCCGAACAGCCCTGCATCTCGCCACAGAGATGGAGGAACTGGGGCTGGTCACCCACCTGGTCACCAAGGTGAGACAGGATAGTGGAAGGGTGAGGCCAGGGTTGTGGGGGGAGTGTGGACAGTGAGGAAGCAGGGGGAGAGGCGGCCAGTTGGTTGGGCTGATTGAACATGCCCTTCATCCTACAGCTCCATGCCAATGTGAATGCCCGCACCTTTGCGGGAAACACACCGCTGCACCTGGCGGCTGGACTGGGATCCCCGACACTTACTCGCCTCCTTCTAAAGGCTGGTCAGTCTCCCCTTCAGGGGCAACACATCTGGGGGAAGAAGAGGACTGCCTCCCACTTTGCTGTCTTTGATGTGGGTTCCTACTGTACCTCCCCATGACCACCTCCCTTCCCCAGGCGCTGACATCCACGCAGAGAACGAGGAGCCCCTGTGCCCTCTGCCTTCACCCCCCACGTCAGGTAGTGACTCAGATAACGAGGGACCTGAGAGGGACACACCAAGCAGCTTCCGAGGCCACACGCCTCTTGACCTCACTCGCAGCTCCAAGGTGAGGCCAGCCTGGCACTAGAAGTACCGGGGAGCAGGGCCTGTGGATTTAGGGACAGGGTCCAGAGCACCTGGTTCTTGGGCAGAAGGATTGGGAAGGGAGGTAGTCAAACAGGCTGTCTCCCCAGGTGAAGACCTTGCTGCTAAACGCTGTTCAGGACGCCCTGGTGCCCCCCATGACTCCGCCCAGCCCTGCAGGTGAGACCTCTTCAGGCCCCAGACCCCTGTTTGAAGAGGTCTCATCTCCTTCAGGACCCCTGAGGAGTCGGCCTTCTGTCGGTCACCACGGGAGTGAGATGCTGTCCTGGTGTCTGTGCCCCTCTGAGGGTAACCGCGCCTGCGTGTGCATCCCCCGCAGGCCCAGAGCTGCCGCTCGAGGAGACAGTCCTGCACAACCTGGAGGATCTGCTAGACGGGCCAGGAGCCCGGGGCAGCTGGTCCGAACTGGCAGAACGTTTGGGGCTGCGCAGTCTGGTGGACACATATCGAAAGACGGCCTCACCCAGCGGCACCCTCCTGCGCAGTTACAAGGTCAGGTGCTCCCTGCTCCCTGCCCAGCGTCCTTTCCCTTGTCTCAGATGCGGGCATGTCCTTGGTCCGGAGGCTACAGACCCACATCTCAACTTAACTCAGGTCTCCTGCCTCCTCCTTCTCCTCAGCTGGCTGGTGGGGACTTGGCAGGCCTGCTGGATGCCCTGTCTGATATGGGCCTGGAGGAGGGAGTGAGGCTGCTGAGGGGCCCTGAGGCCCGAGACAAGCTGCCCAGCACAGGTAAAGAGGTCATGCCTGGAAGGTGGATCTGGGCCTGGAGGTGTGTGGCCTATGGCTTTGACTTCCCTGTCTGCTCCCCAGCAGAGGTGAAGGAGGACAGTGCTTACGGGAGCCAGTCGGTGGAACAGGAGGCAGAGAAGCTGGGCCCACCCCCTGAACCACCAGGAGGGATCTGCCATGGGCACCCCCAGCCTCAGGTGCACTGACCCACCACCCACCCACCCGCCCGCCCCTTCCTGGGCCCTCTGTACAGATCCCGCGTCTTCCAGTTCTTATTTAACATCCCATGTCCACCCCTCAGCTGGGACAAATAAAGGATTCTCATGGGCAAGAAAGGGGCCAGCCTCTCCCTAACTGACGGCAGCCCCTGATGTGACTCGTGTCTCGGAGAGAGCAGAAGGAGGCCCAGCCAGCAAGTCCAGAGCAGTTTTAATGGGGGTGGAGGCTGTTCAGAGGGCAGGGCACACAGGAGGAGGAAAGCAAGGCCATGCTGCCCCAGCCTGTGCACTGGACCTCGGCATGGACACCCTTCTTCTGCCCCTGCAGAGAGGGTGAGCCCTCCCGGAGGAAGGACAGCAACCAGCTCAGCCCCCACCCCTGGCCTCCATCTGAGCCAGGGCCCAGGATGAGGGGATGGATTGCTGGTGTCAGGGTGGGGGTGGTCTCAGCAGAAAGCGGAAATGTTGTCAGGCCTCCCCCCACCCCCAAAAAAAGCATCAAAAGTCCCGGGGTCCTGGCCCCTCCTGCCCCAGCCCCCCCACCCCGTACGAAAAGTGCAAAACATTATCACAAAAAGGGGTTCTCAGAGGGGCCCTTGGCCTAGGCTCCCAAGGCCTGTGCTCTGCCCTGCCCTGCCCCGGACACCGCGTCCGGCGCGGTCGGGCCCTGGGCCAAGGGGCCCTCATGGGTGGCCCGAGGCTGGCCCAGGCTCAGGCAGGGCCACGTCATGCAGGTGCCCAGTGGGCACCCACCCCCCCACTCCCACCCCGACTCAGGGCTTCCGCCGCCCACTGCCTGCCCCCACCCGAGGCTCTGAGCCGGGACACTGAGCTCGGGGCTGGTTGGAGGTGTTGGGCTGCAGCGGGGGACTGGAGTGGGGTGGAGGGAGTCCATCCTCTGTGCTCCCGGCCTGTGTCAGTGCTGCCTCTACTGCGTCCAGCTCTTCGCTGCCGGCCTTCAGCTTGACCCGAAGCAGCGCTGCATACGTGCTGTAGCGGGATTTCTGAGGAGGAGGGGGCGCTGTGAGCCTGCTCTCCGCCCTCGGCCCAGTCTAGGCCTGGTAGAGTAGGGAGGGCTGCCAGAGAAGGCAGGAAGACGACAGGGTCCTGCACACCCCTGAAGCCACAGCCCCCGGGGGCTGGTCCTGTCTGGGCTCTCTCCAGACCGCCAGTTGTTAACAGCTTGTGTTTCTTGAGCCTTCATGAGAGTTGAGGAAACTTGACAGACACCATCTCACTTCATTGTCCTAGTGGGTTTGGAAAGCTAACCCTGCTCCACAGAAGAGGAACCTGAGGCTCAGAGGGATGAGATTACCTACCCAAGGTCTCCCAGTTGCTCCCACTCCCTTCACCACTAGTCCGAGTTGTGGGGGAGGCCCTGCTGGAGAAGCAGCTGCAGTGCCAGGGGGCGGGGGGCTCACCTCAAACTCCAGGTAGGCCTCCTTCTGTCGCTGCTCCTCGGCCTCCTTGCCACGGGCCTTCTTGCCCAGTTGGGCAGCCCGGTGCTCCCGCAACTCACTTGCCATGGCCTTCAACTTGGCCTCGTGGGTCCGCACCTGCTCCTCCTAGAACCCAGGAGCACAACCAGGGCCCCTCTAGCACACGCACGGCCTCTGTGCAAGCTTTTTACCAGGATGCCCCACAAGGCAACCACCGTGTCTCGGTTAACAGATTGGCGGTGGAGCAGAGACTAGATTTCAGCCTCGCCTGGCTCCCGTGGCCAGCATCCTGGTGCGGTGGACTCTACATTCGCACACGTGGCCACCTGAGTGCAGTTGGCCTGGGCCTGCCCTCTTCCATCCCCCTGGCACCAAGCAGATGGAGCTTGGGGTACCTGGGAGAGGCGGGTGGCAGCACTGGGCAGCAGTGGGCGGCTGAACTTCTTCTGGGAACTGACAGCAGCTGGGAAGGGTGGTGCAGAGAACATGGCAGCCACCACGTTGATGCGCGTTATCCACGACTGCATCTGCTCCAGGCTCCTGGGGAGACAGCATGGCCTCTGGGTCCTGGGTGCCAGTTCTGGCTCTGGCTGTGGCCCGAGAAGGAGCAAGGCAATCCAGAGACAGGGGAGGGCAGCAAGATGGGAAATGGGCAGGAGGAGGGCACTCACGAGGCCTGGAAGAGGAAGACCCGCCAGTCAGCTGTGCGCAGGTAGAAGACATGGGGCCTTTTGCTGTAGTCACTGGCGCGTGTGGCTAGTGCGTGGTGGATGCTGATGGCATTCTTAAGCTCTGCCTCCGACAGGGCCTTCCCAGGCTGGTATTCCTCCTGCAGGGGGGCCCATCTTGTCCTGGCCCGGCCCAGCCTGGCCCAGCCCAGCCCGCTTCCACTCCCCTGAGCCAGCTCAGCCCTGGACCCCTCAGGCCGGCCCCCGCACCTTCTGTAGATAGAGGATCATGCCCTTGAGGATCCCGTGGAAGCTCTTCCAGCCCCGCTTGCCCCGAGGTGCTGGGAGTAAAAAAGACAGGTCAGGGAGGCCTAGGACAGGCCTTCCCCCTCAGTCTCCCCAGCCCTCCCCGCTCCCCTGCCAGGACACATACTCTTCCTGCAGTCAGGGTCTGCGTGCACCTTTCGCACCAGGGCCCCGTGCTTGTAGACGGCAGCCCCAGGCTCAGGAGTCAGGTCCAGGAAAGGGCTGGCGCCGCTGCCACTGCCCCCGCTGACCCTCTTGATGACCTTGGGATTGGGGTCGGCCAACTCAGACAGAGAGCGTCTCAGCTCCTCCTCGTCTCTGCAGGTGTGATCACCTCAGAGGGGGCTGGCTGTGGAGCCACAACCCCCCCTTCAGTCCTGGCCTGGCCCACCCAGGAACCCTCCCCCTGTTTGTGGAGATGAAGTCCCCGAAGTGCTGCTGTCCCAGAGCCACGCCCCCGCCCCAGAGCAGGGCTCCTGGGGGCTGCAGGTCCTCCCTCAGATCAGAGCCCCAAAGGCCGGGCCCTGTCCATCCCTTCCTCTCCTCACCTGTGACCAGCCCCAGCCTCTCCGTGTCTCTGTGACTATCCCAACCCACACCATTCTTCACCCATAGACTTGTCTGACTCCACGGCCTCAGCCACACCCTGTTCCCAGCTTTGCAGATGGTTTCTTAGCTAAATGACGGCAGGAATTTCTTCCGAGTGGTCCCCTACTACATCCTGGTCTAGAGACTACTAGAGATGCTCGTCGCCCACAAGCCTCCAGTAACTGCGGCCACGCACCTGGCGCCCACCCTCTGCCCCTGCGAAGGCTCCTTTTCTCCCTCCACTGTTTCCTACCAGGCCTGTTGGTCACCTTGCCCCACACTCACTTCAGCCACCACGCATTTGCCTCCCAAATGTCCGCTTCCCCCTTTCTGTCCCCACACAGACATACTTCAAAGTGTGCCCTAAGCCCCAATCTTCCAAGACGCTTCCCCTGAGCCCCCTGCACCTGAACTTCAAGCTCTGCCTCTGAGGTCTCTCCTGCTGACGGGAGCTCCCAGTGACGGGAACAGTGACGCGCTCTCAGCAGGCAGCACAGCAAATAGGAGCGAGCTATTGTCCATTTCCATGAGGGCTCTACCCTCCCAACTGACAGGCAAGACCAGAACTGAACGTCCCCCTAACCGGACTCTTCCAAGACTAAGTCTGAGTGCCCGTTTCCACTGGGGCTACCCAGAATAGATAGTGTGGCCCCTTGTTCTGTGACAATCTGAGCTTCCTAGGACCCGAGAGGGGGCGCTTGCCCTAGGGGTCAGGACCCTACCACCAGAGACTTCTGCTTCTCCATTAGGGTTTGTCAAGGGTCCTGCAGCACCCTCCCCCCAGGCCAGCTGGCAGTGGCCACCCACCCCAACCCAGCTTGTCATAACAACCCAGCTAGAGACAAGACAGAACCCGAGTGCGGGCAGCATCTCCAAAGAAGGAAGTGAGGCTGCCTCGCTGCCTCTCTGGTCTCTCCCGCCTCCCCTGCCCACAACCTCAGGACCCACAGACCCATCTCAGCTCCTCTGCCTCTATGGGCCCCGCCCCGCCCTGGGCCCACCCCACCCCACCCCAGGACTCACATGGCCCACTGTAACTTTTCATTCTTGATGGAGCTGTACAACGCCTGGGAGAGACAAATCGGGGTAGGTGAGTCAGTCTCAGGGGGAGGTGTACTGTGTACCCCAATGTCAGAGCTCAAAGCCCTCCCTCCCAGCTTGGCGGGGAGAGAGAGGCACAGAGGCAGCACTGTGCACTGACCAAGGACAGTTCTGGAACAGATTACTAGGCCCAGGCCCAGCTCTGCCACTTGCGGCATGACTTTGGACAAGTGTCCACGGGGAGCAGCAGACGCAGAGCGAGCACTGTGGCTGATGCAGCAGCAGTTCTTGACTGTCACGGTTAAGGGGTCATCTTGCACAGCCTGGTGAGAACACAGCCCCAGAGGGAATGGGAAAGCGCAGCCCCAAAATGCACTCCTTTTCCCCAACCACGTCCTTGGGCCCGTTTCCAATATAAGCCCACACATAACACATGGGGAAACTGAGGCCGGGGAAAGGGGGCGCGGCCCGTCACCTCTTCCTTAGTAACGGAGAACGGATCTCGTGGCTCCCAACCCCAGGTCAAGCCGAGATCTTCCCTGCAGCCAGACAGCCCCAAGTCAGTGCCAGGGTAGTCCAGCCCTGCACACGCGAAAACTTACTGGGGAGTGGACACAGGTCTAAAAGGCAGTAGTTTCCCTTCCAAATCCTGCACGCCGCAGACTCCCTGTGAGTTCCTGCAACAGTCACTGAGTCACGGCAGTCACTGTGCCGCTGGCCCGGGGGGGGGGGGGGGGGGGGGGGGGGGGGGGGGGGGGGGGGGGGGGGGGGGGGGGGGGGGGGGGGGGCAGGGGGGGGCCTGAAGGGGGCTGCGAGGAGAGTGGGCTTCAAGAGCAGCAAGAGGGCCCCTCTCTTGGGAGTGGCCTGCAGCACGGGTCCCCACCAGTACCTCCCACTGTGGGGGTGTTTCCGCCAGCCTGTCTGTGAGTGGGTGTGTCCCCAGCATGTGTGTGTTGGGCTCCGTGTGTGGCGTGTGATGCTGTCTGCGTGTGAGCTGGGTGCACTAATGACGTCGGCGCCTTCTCCATGACGGGACATGGCGGCCCCCCAAACACCACAATTGAACTCTCACTGCCCTCACCATGCCCAGCCACCAGGCTAGCCAAGCATCCAGCTTGTGCACGTCCTGTCCAGGGCTGGGGACACACACCCCACACACAGCACAGCCAGGCTGGTGCACACACAGCCCTGGCAGCACAGCGGGCAAACCCGGCGGAGCTCCAAGCCTGCACCCTCAGGCCCCAGCGCTGGTCGGGAGGCTGTGACAGGGCTATGCATCTTGCAACCCTTGTGTCCTGCAGCCTCTCAGCTCCCCTTTGACCACAACCGCACCTTCCTGAAAGTCCTCGACCCCCATCGCGAGCCCACATCACGCTCCCGTCCAGAACACCCGAAGGCCCCTGAGTGTCGGAGATGGCCACTCCGAGGGTCCGCCCTTCGCTCTCCAGTCCATGCCCGCCCCGGCTGCCCACGACCTCTGTCCCTGCTGGGCTCCCTCCTCCGCCTCACCGGCGGGGCCGGTGTGGTGGGGGCCACTTTCGTTGCCTCCCTCCAGCCGCCCCCTCAACCACGTCGCCTTCAGCACCCCCTCCTGGCGTGGGCCGAGGCCCCAGCGCCCTCACCGCCTTTTTCTTCTTGCGGCTCTGCAGGCGGCTGACCACCAGGTCGGTGTAGAGCACGGGCTTGAGGCTGCGCGAGCGCTGCGGCCACCCGTAGCACAGGGTCTCGGCGCCGCGGTGGGTGCGCCCGTAGCGCACGGAGCACAGCGAGCGCGAGCGCAGCCGCCCGGCGCTGCTGTGGATGCTGTTGACTCCGATCATGCTGGCCCGGCCGGCGCGCCGCGGCCCCGGGCCATGCCCCCGCCCTCCCTCGCCGGACGGCCGGCCGCGGCCGCTCCCTCGACAGCTGGCGCGAGCGGCCTGGCCGGAGCCGGCCCGGCTCCACCGACGCACTGAGCGCGCGCGGCGGCGCTGCCTGCTCTGCGGCTCCGCGAGAGCAGGAGGGGGCGCCGACGGGGAGAGGAGGGGAGGGGAGGGGAGGGGAGGGGAGGGGAGCGCAGCGCAGGGCTGGGGGCAGGGACGGCGCAAAATGGAGGCGTCCGAGCGCGAAGTGGGCCCGGCGGCGGCGCCGCAGGGAGGGGCCCGGGGAGGCCGTGGCGGGCACTCGAGAAGCGCTGACTGCTCTAGGGGTGCTTGCTGGGAGGTTTGCGGGGAGACCCTAGGCTCGGACTAGGCAGCGGGGCGACCTTGTAGGGTCTAGAGGTCCTTTCTCTCCCCACAGGGTTGGGGAGTGGTGGAGGGAGAGGGAGAGGTCGGCCAGTCTCCCCGAAGGGGCCACGAGGCTGGCGGTGGCCGCGTAGAATGGAGGCAGTCGGGGACAGCACTGACCCATCCAAGTCATCGACCCGCAGACATCTCCAACACCTGTGTCTGTACCCCAATTCACGTACGTATGCCCCAGTTGACCGCACACACCCCAAGTAATCAGATGCACCGTTCAGATTCACCCCAATCCAGAGTACAAATTCAGATGTACACCTCAAAATTGGCAATCTAACTCACAAACATACCCACTACTCACAGCCCCATGTTGTAAATCAGCCAGTCAAGTCGGATGTACACCGCAAGGCATGTCAACACCCTACCTACACCCCAACTCGAGCACAGTTTACATCACAAGCCCTACGAATCCTCTTGGTTCAGACACATAAATCAACCCTATACAACTCAATTCAGGCATATACCCCAACTCACTGACATCCCCAGCTCACAAGAGACACTCCTTGAAACATTTCCAAACTCAGAAGCACAACACACCTCAAGCTCACAGGCGCGCCCAAGGACACTTCAGCACAGTCATGTTTGTGGTGGCCCGGAGACCCTTTTGCGACCCTGGGGGTCTCAAGTGAACCCAGGCCTCCCTAGATAGACCACCATTGGGTCTTGGAAAGGAGTGAGCCCAGAAAATGCAAGTCCCCTCCTCCCACTGGGACCAGCCCCAGTATTGTTAAGGACCCATAAGGACAACAGAAACACAGTATCTAGTCCCAGCTAAGACCTCAGAAAAGCCTTTGTCCCTCCAGGGCAAGAGCACCAGGGACGGCCTTCCTATATCGTGGGGCAGGGGTGGAGGGGAAGAGGCAAGCCGTGTGCCTCTGTGCACCCCCCACCCCAAGCAGGGGGCCCCTCCCATCCTCAGTGAACGGTGGATGGACACTGAGAAGACAAATGCGGGGTCCAGGGCCACCAGATCGCGTGTTTCGAGAGGTGCCTCCCCCCCCCCCCCCCCCCCCCGACAGCCATTGCACCGACAGCGCCTGTTCCGTGTCGGGAGAAGCTGCGTGCAGGGGCTGCGGAGAGGAGGCGGTCCCCAGGCTGAGTCACAGAGCCCAGCGCGCAGCGGCCGAGCTGCAGACCAAAGCCCCTCCCTCTCCCTCCCTACGGGACGGCACCCCCTCCCCCTCCCCGGCCCCGCCCCCCACCTTGAGCAGCTCCCGGGGGAAGTCGCCGCCTTCGTTGAGGCCCTCCAGATTCCCGATGAAGTCTCCGCAGGTCATGCGCTTCCCGATGTTCTGCAGGAGGGCACCGAGACCTGTGAGCTCGGGAAGCCCTTGGCCTTCCTGGCCTTGAACTCTTAGGAAAGAATCTGTTTTGCAGGTGCCCTCTGGCCAGCCCCCCACTTACATGGCCGTGGAGATCCGTGTTGAGTAGCATGAGGGCGCAGGTCAGTGTGTGCGCGCCGTCTAGGGGAGAGTTGAGTTCAGCCTTGGCCAAGTCTCAGGGCTCTCCCCTCAGCCATCTTCCCTCACCTTTCGGTTCCTCTCCTGTGCCCTGTCGGGACCCCCTTGGCCCACAACTACTACTGTAAGTCCTGAACCCCTCTTGCAAACATCCCCCAAAGTCAAGACCTCTCTTCCAGCAAATCTCACACTAGGGACTTCTCAAGTCACCCTTTGTAGCTCCGGAAAGAACCCAGGGCTGCCCACGCCTCGTCCCAACCCCCAGATGCCTCTGTGTCTGTGCAGCGGACACAGCAAGGGGCCCACGCAGTTACACAGACCAGTGCAGCCAAACAGGGTCCCCACTCCAGCCAAGGACTGGCCTGCAAACAGCCCTGCCACCTGCCTCTCCACGACATGTTAGGCCCTAGCACTGTGCCCTCCTACACGGCAGCTCCCATCCCTGGCGCCTGGCTCAGGCCTTCATTCTCTCCTGTACACACTTGTGGCCCTCGGCACACACAGTCCTTATCTGCCTCAATGACCAGCCAGGACAGGCCTGCCTCAGGCCTCCTCACCCTCTGAGGACAGGGCTCCCGGGTTGCACTGGAAGTATCTCTGGGAGAAGTGGGCCAGCACGCGCTCCCGTTCCTGGGTCTCACCCATGAGGGCCAGCTCCTTCAGAAACACTCTGGGGAGCGGGGAGAGGGAGTGTGTTAGCCCATCCAAGGTCGCGTTCCAGGTGCCAGGAGGGTAACATCAAGGAAGTTAAGGGAGGCACAGGGGCTCAGAGGAGATGTGGCTGAGGCCCTGCACATCAGGCCTCAAGAGTGGGGACTGCCCACAAAGGCCTCCACACCCACCTGAGAGCTTGATCCAGAGTCATGCCCGTGAAGACAAAGAACTTGAGATACTCGCCAGCCACAAGTTTGCTGAAGTCATTGCTGTGGGCAGGGCGGAGAGACAAGTAGAGTCTCAAGGGGAAGTGTCAAGGGACCAGGTGGGGCTACCTAGAAACCTGGGGGCATTAGCTGGAGGGCGTATGGGGCACTGCCCTCAGGATGCACCCCCTCCCCATGTTCTCAATCCCAGCTCAGAGGCTTTACTTCTTGCCCAGGTGTCGGGCCACATCAGCCTTCCTGAAGCCGTCAAGTCGGTACAGCCTCTTAGCAAGGCGTTGCGCGGCCTCCAGGTCTGCTTTCTGCCCATTGGATAAGGTGTCGGTGCTCCCCAGGGCTAGTCGCTCTGTGCTGTCCAGCTCAGAGTCCGAGTCCGACACCAGCTGGCTCAGAGGTGGTTCGCTGCCAGGGCAGAATACCAACTCAGGGCAGGGTTCTTGGGGGCCATTCAGATCCTTACTCTGCCTCCAGATCCAGGAGACCGAGAAGGGGAGAGAGGGACATGGAGAAGGCATTTTCCTTTTCTCCAGAAAGGGGACCGTATAGGTTCCCTCCATCAGCCTACTCCATCATTACCACCTCTGTAGAAGTCCTGCCCTAAATCTAACCCACACGCAACTTGCTGCTGTGGGAGTTCTGGATGCTTTTCCAAGACTCCCTAAGCCTGTTACTGGAGACTCCCCATCCCCGCACCAGCCTTACTCAGAGCATCGTCCCCTGAGAATAGGGGCAAAGGTGGGGTAGATACCCTGCCAGGGAGGAACAGTGGAGAGTCAGGCAAAGATCTGATGATACCAGAGACACTTTTCTCCTATGTCTTTCCTCCTCCTGCCTGTTAGGGAGAGGAGCCTCTTTCTTGGTCTTTCTCTTCCAACTACAAAGAAGCAGGCTCTGGGGTAGAGGGCATTAGGGGTCAGAGTGCACCCCCTCACTCCCCTCCCTTCTCTTCCCACCCCAGCTGCTCTACTCGCAAAGCCACCTGTCACCCCAGAGACAGAGGCCGGAAACTCCTGGTTGCTTGGCAACCTTGTCTCCCTGGCCACCCCCTCCTGTTGCCATGGCTTCCATGACTGAGAGGGTAGCTGGCAGAGGGGAGAGCAGAAAGGTTAAGACTGGTGAAAGGACTTCCTGGAGAAGGGTGAGAGACACCTGATTGGAGGGGGAGGTGACATGGGAGGGCGGTGATGGGAGACGCTGGTAGCAGTGTCTTTGGGAGAAGCCTCCAGGCTGGGTGGGGGTAAGGTCACAAGAATTCTAAGCAAGTTAGAAGCTCTGTCTGGGAAGGGAAGGGCACTGCTGGAGAGAAAGGAAGGTGTGTTCTCTGGGGATGCATCAGTCCTGAATCACCATTCCTCAAATGCCTGGATCTGAGACCAAGTGGGGAGGTTATGAGGGGCTCCACGTCACAGCCAGTGGAAGCAGTTCTCCCAATAGGAAAATGGGCCTCTACACTCCCAGCCACCCCTCCTAAGGGGACAGGAATATAAACTACGTCTCCACATGCAGGCTCTGGCCCTGGAGCAGCTCTTCTGGAGCTCTGGGGAACCAAAGGAATCACTCACCTGCCCAGGGGCGCAGCCCCCAGCCCAAAGCTGTCCTCTGAGTGGCAGGGACTAGGGGGCTCCCGCCCTGGGGCTTGCTTGGTTCTGGCCTCTGCCTCCTCTTCCTCCCCTCTCTGTGTCCAAGGCCCATCAGCAGCAGAGCTGGTACCAGAATCTGGTTCAAGAGGGGCCAGCGGGGCAGGAGCAGGTGGGGCAGGCCGGGGGACAGGGGACTGGGGGGGCAACTCAAAGGTGAAGAAGGGGCTCTGAGTTGGCCCAGGAGAGGCCAGGGCCTCCAGTGAGGCGAGGCTGGTGTAGGAGGTGCCCTTGGCCCGGTGTGACTCCATGATGGCTTCAAACAGACAGCTGAAAGAGTCGGGCCCATCAGCCGAGGGGCTGGTCCCAGGTAGAAAGGGCACAGGTGACTTGCGAGGCCCTGGGTGAGGCATTCGGGTGCCTGGCCTACAGGGGCAGGGAGATCTCTGATCAGGGGCCCAGCTCATGAGCAGCATTTCATTGAACTCTCATTCTGCCTGTAAAGAGGCTTATCCCCTTTCACCAGATCCCAACCCCCTAAAAAAGTCACCTGGGCAGGGGATCCATACCACAGGTTCACCAAGACACTCAGTGCCCCTGAAACTCCCCAGCCTCATCCATCCCCAGCACCCAGTCCCCTTCCTCTCTCCCTCCCTGCTAATCTCCCTTTCTCCCCCTTCTCCCTGATCCTCTCCCCTCCTGCCATCCCATTTCTATTTCTGGCAACATCTTAGGAGATGAGGCTCTGAGCTGCGCTGGGGTGTGAGACGGAGAGGAAAGCCCCCACACTCCCCATTCTCTTCTCCTGCCAGGATCCAGAATCCGGACTGATGCTCCCACGTCCCCAGGCTTGATTCTGGCCTCTTACTCTGCCCCCTGTCCCTTCCTAGACCCCCTTTCCATCCTCTACCCTCCTGCGTTCCTGCCAATGCTCCCTCCACCCCATTCTGTCAGGCATCAGGCTTCTGCCCAGACTTTCCCCGTTGGTGCCACCAGTTTGGTCCTGACCCTCCCAGCCCCCATCTCTCTTCAGGTCTCTTTGTTCCCAGCTCTGCTCTGGGCCAGTGGGAAGGGGCAAGATACTTCCTCTCCCTCTCCCCACTCACCGGGCCCCCTCTGAGGCCTCAAACACCTCGTCGTCCACATCCTCTTCCCCACCTGCCTCATCCTCGTCCTCATTGCCACTGCCCAGGCTTGAACGAGGGCCAAGGCATGGGCTGGGACGGTGGGCAGGTGGGCGGGCAGTGGCAGGCAGGCCCTCTGAGCTGGGCTGACTCTCGATGGCCGAGTCAGCCTCCTCCCGCTCAGCCAGCACCTCATCGATGTTGGTCTCGCGGTAGCACCTCAGGGGCACTGTGTCCAGGTCCGTCTCCGAGTACTTGGCTGCTCGCCCCACAGCCACCCCAGAGCCCTGCCCTGAGCCCACCCCAAGAGGAGATGGGGGGGCCTGCTCTGGGGGCTTAGCACCTGCAGTATGCAGACATCCCAGTCAGGAAGGGACCCAGGTCAGCTCCCCGCACTGCCTCAGACTACGGGAAGTTCTTTCACTGTCTAGCCACTGTTCCCGCTCCAAACTCAGCTTCTTCCTGGTGCCAGTGGAGCTCATTTCAAATCAAGTCAAACAGGATTCAGGGGCCTAAGGGAAACCAGCCTTTTTCTACTCCAAGGAATGACCCTTAAGGTCTTACCATCCCTTCCCTCCATTTCCCAGCATCCTGGGTGTGCCCACCCCGCTACCACCATCCTCAACTGTCCATCAGAACACAAATAGAAACATCCAGGCCGACTCAGAAGCCCAGGAAAGGATGGGGGCGGCGGGGAGAGGTTAAAGGAAGCCTCCCTGACATGCCTCAGCTACCTCAAGAAGGCCCTGCCTCACACGCCTCAGTGCTAGGCCTTACCTGAGCTGGGGGCGTCCAGGGAACCATAGAAGAATTCCCATTTGGCTCGAGCGATTTTCTGGGCATGAGAGGAGACTTCCCGGGGGGAGGACCAGGTGTCCCCCTAAGTCAAGGAAGGAGAGATGGACACAGGTATCCAGAGAGAAAGCCAGACACAAAAGACACAAGAACATGGGGCAGAAACACAAAAAGAAAAATACACAGGACAAACACAGGGCAAGAAAGAGGCAGATTTGGGATAGAGTGAAGGGTTGAGAGTGAACAGACTGCAGGTTCAAGGAGCTCCAGGGAAGCAGCTTACCTGGTTCAGGAGACCAGTGTCAGCAGGTCCTCGGAACAGCGCGGCCAGGTGCTCAGAGGGTCCCCCCAGCCCATTGGGGAGAGAGGAGTAAAGGCCATCTGTGCCAACCTGAGGTTGGACTGGTGGCCCATGTAAAAGGCCCTGACTGCCTGGCCGAGCGGAGCCTCCTCCAGCAGGGAGCGGGTCTGAAGTGGATGCTTCCAGTCGCAACTTCCGGTTGGAGCCAGGCCCAAGGGCTGGGGTGGGCCTGGGAGGAGAAACCCCACCCAGGTCCCAGCTCCGACTCAAGCCTCCGGGAGCAGGTAGCCCGTTCAGTGGCCGCACGCTAGCCTTCTCCACAAAGCGGAATATGACCACGGAGCTCCGAGCCCCTGGTGGGGGCTGCCCAGTGGGTGAAGAGGATGCCCAGGGTGAGGGAGCAATCTGGGGTGATGGGGGGCCGCGCAGGGGTGTACAGGGTGCCGTCACACGTCCCAGTTCCCGGCCTCGGGGACCTGGACCTGCCACCCTGCGGAGCAGGGAGCCTGTGCTGCCATACATGCTGGCAGGGGGACTCTGGGGCACCGGGCCTTCGGGCAACCAGCGGCGCGGGCATCGTGGGGGGGATATGGCACAGTCGCCTTCTGAGCAGAAGCGCATGGCACCCTGGGCCATGCTGGGGCCGGGGGTCAGGCTGGGGGGGCAGGGATGGCGAGGCCAGGCGGGGAGCGAGGGGGCAGCATGCTCTTCAGACAGGCCTGCAAGAGAGGAAGGGGAGCCGGGGGTGAACTGCCGAGCAGTTGGATGGGCAGGAGAGCAGAGACAGGGAGGGGATAGCTGGCTGGGGCTGGTGAGCAGCAGGGGCCTAGCCCACGCAGGGAATACGGGATCACTGATCCCATCCCTGGGGGCTATCAGGCCTCCTGCTTGGGTTACTTCCATGGAGGCCTGAGGAGAAAAGAATGGGCCCCTGACTCCTCTCCTGCCTGGGGACCCTGATCATCAAGCACCCTGGGAGGAGAGAGGAAGCTATTTCAGAAATTGAGTGGTCCCTATGGCATCTTGGAGCGACTTTCGGTGTGGAGGGGGAAAACTGGTACCCCACCCCCTGGACCAGGAGTATCAGCCAGCTATCACCATCATACAGCTCTGGGTCCCCCACAGTCCCTCTATGGAGGCCCCTCACTCCAGGAGAGGGAACTCCGGTCTTCTGGAAGGAGAGGGAGGGAGGTGGCAAGGGGGAGGAGATGGGGTTATACAGGGACTGTGAGGGGCTGGGAGCATAGAGTGGAGGGGAGGAGAAAGGCCTGAACAGAGGCCTCTGCCCCCCATTACATGCATGCTGAATGGAAAGGGACATTTTCATCACACAGGTGTACATACTCAGGAACACACATAAAGACAAATACCAGTACAGTTAAACACAGGCAACACTCTCCAGCACACAGATCAGCACACAGATAGGCACGCACGCACGCGCACACACACACACATACACACTGCTCAAAGACACACCCTCACACACACTCCCAGTCATAACAGACATGAGTGTAATGAGAAGGCACATGCTTGTTTTACACACACAGTTACCAAACAGGAACACACAAAGAGATAAATATATACACAGGTCCTCATTCTCCAAGGCACGCAGCGGTTCAGACACAGGCATAAAAAACAGAGACCTGGCTAGTCACAGTCACTCACAAACACAGTTGCACACTCACACTTATACTTAAGCTGAGACACACACCCTCTCCCCCATCCCCCACCAGTCACTGATCTCTGGGGGTGGAGGCTACACCAGACACCCCTCCCACCCTCCTCCCAGGGGTCTGACCACTTCAGCCCAGGATGGGTAAGGGGGTCTCTGGAGGCAATGTAGGGTAGGGGCAGAGGTCAAGAGCAGCAACCCTGCCAGGCAGGTTCCTGAAGCTCAATAGGGGCCCAGCGCGTCACTAGAGCAATCCAGACTTGAGCCACCTCAATACTCACCGCTGCTCGCTGGGAGCTGAGGCCGAGGAGAGGCAGAGAGAGGCTGGGCCCAGCTCAGCTGTGAAGGCAGCGCGGCTCCCGCTTGCTCCGGCTCGCTCCAGGCCCGCCCGCTTCTCAGTCCCTCCTCCTCCACCCTACGCGTGGCTCAGACAGAGCTAATACCCCCCCACACCCCTCCCGCGGGGCCTTGAGCCCTGAGGGCTGCCTCCTTGACGCTAGGTCCCTGCGGGGCTCTCCCGCCAAGCTGAGATCCGCCCCTGATGATGGGAAGGGCTTCCGGAACCCCGGGTTCTGCTCCCCAGATCTTGATGTGCCCCACCCCAATCGTGTCCGCGTCCCTCTCTTCCACCGCCCCCTGAGCCACACCGCAGGGCCCAGCTGCACACGCGTGTCTCGCTCCAGACCCCACGCGTGTCCCTAGGAGGTTGCCACATGACCTGTTACATGCCACACGCTCCCGCCCCCACGAACACGCAGCCGCGCCAAGCTCACGGTATGGGTGTAGACTGGACCCACCCCCTACATCTAGGAGGCCATCAATTTATGGTAGAGAGATCTAAGGCCCTCGCCCCTCACACCTCTGAGGGTCTTGCGTCTCAGACCCGGGAGAACCAACCCTGACCACCCACCAGCTGCAGGAGGGACATTAGTCAAGACTTCATGAAGAACTTCCTTGCTGCCTAGGTTAGGTGTCCTGTCCGTCTGGGAGTAAGAGGACAGACGGGATAACGTCAGGACTGGAGGAAGTATACCGGCAGCACTTGTGCCCTTGGCCAAGGTAGAAGGGGGCCCAGTTATTTTAAGCAAGCGCTGCTAGAGCTGCTATGGCAACTACTCTCCTTGGGAAGGGCAAGGCAGGCAGGTGGTGACCTCAGAAAGAATAAGGGGTCTGTTTGGGCAGTCAGGGGGCGCGAGGACGTGCGAGGCGGGGGCGCGCGGGGCTCACCGCGGGGAGGGGCGGCGCGGGCTCCGCGTGGTGCTGAAAGGGACAGCGCCAGATTTGTCGCACTGCGCAGGCGCAGAAACGTGAACAAAGCGGGGAGGGGGAGGAGGCTTTTGACCCGAGACCTGGCGCCCTACGAGGCTCCATATTAGCAGAGGTCGAGCCTCCCAGAGATTTACCCCCCTCCCTAAGCTGACGAAGAGTGAGCAAGTCGGTCACCTAAGTTGACCTCTTCTGGTCCTTCCCGCTGCTCACTTCTCCCTTCTCCCGGCACCACTCCATGGAGGGGTGGAGGTGGGTTGCTTGGAAAGGATTCTGGGAAAACGATGCCTGAGTTCTCTATCCCCGACTAGATTGACCGAGGACAAGGCATGTCCTCTCCAGGGCTCAGTCTCATCTTTAGCGTAGTGACGGCACCGACCTATCCCGACTTGCAGAGGAACCCAAATCCCTGGTGAGGTAATAGATGGGAAGTAATTTTCCTTAAGATGAAGTGATTGCAAGAAGGTAGAGCATAACCCTGCGGGCATGGAGGGAGGGATGGCTCTAGCGACAAGAGTAGCTCTCAGCGTCCTTTATATTCTCTCCAGCAATGGATGACGCGTGCTGAGGAAAGCATTGCTCCAGAGGTTCACCGGAGCTGACCCTGGAACGAGGACCTGAGGTCAAAGTGAAAGGGCGGTCCAGAACGGAGCCCAGAGTTCGGGGGCATCACAGACACAGGGTGGCAGGCTCAACTCCAGACACAACTAAACTCCGACCTAACAGTACTCCTGGCCGACTGAGCTTAGCACTCATTCTTCTCAGGACTCTAGAAAAGGAATCAGACTGAAGATAAAGTCTCTCTTAGTGCCCCTCCCAGGTGTAAGTCACCCCAAAGTGTCCCGGAATAGAGGGGGCTAGATAGCTCTGTACTAAACAATTAGGAATTTGGGAAATTTTGCTTGATGAAGAAAAATTCTAGCTTTGCCCATTCACGAATTCGTTCAACAATTAGTGGCAACGTGCTACGTGCCAGACAGTAAGAACCTGGATAGTTTCTCCCCAGTTTTCAAAGTCGCTAAAAGCTCCTAGAGGGCGGAGCGCAGGCTTAGAATCTAGCCATCCTGGCCCCGCCCCTTCTGTGTTTGATCTTGTCTGCTCGTCCCATCACCACTTCGCTCTGGCGGCCGCTGGCCCAAGATGAAGAGCGTCAGTCTGCTGCCCATCGTTTTCTCCAGCTTCGGGTCTCAGGCCCTGTACCCGAAAAGACGAGATCTAACGTTACACCACCGGTCTATTCGGTCTCAGTTTCGGGATCCAACCGGAACGCTTTCAAGTAGGCTCCTCAGTCAGACGGCAATCGATTGAATCGGTCTGTCTTTACAGCTCAAGGAGGCGGGCCGACTGCGACCGCTCCGAGGCCAAAGCGAGAGATCTTACTGCGCACGCGCAATAGACGGCCGATGGAGCCACCGATGGAGCCGTCCGGAGGGGAGCAAGAGCCCAGAGCCGTCAGGTACCGACCACCTAAGGGGCCGAGAGAGGGAAGAGGAACTGGATGAGGAGAGTTGAACCCGGGCAGGGCCTGGGTTCGGGGCGCAGGAGCATAACGGAGGCGAACTCGCAGGTAACAGCGGCCCGGGGACGCCGTCGCCAACGCCCCATTACCCGCAGGCTCCTGGATCTGCCCTGGGAAGACGTGCTGCTCCCACACGTCCTGAGCCGAGTCCCGCTGCGCCAGCTGCTTCGGTTGCAGCGCGTCAGCCGAGCATTCCGGGCGCTAGTGCACCTGCACCTGGCGGGGCTGCGCTACTTCGACGCCGCTCAGGTGAGCCGGGGGTCGAAGGCCCGCCCCTGTCTAGGTACCGCCCCCGTCCGCCCCGCCTCCAACCCAGCCCCAGCCGCCCTTCCGGGCCCCCTTCGACCTGCAGAAATGTCTGGGCAGCGCTCCACCCCCCGGGAAATGCTCTCTCGGACCAGTGCTGGGTGTCAACTCAGAGGGCGCGAAGGGGTCTCTCCTGGGAGGGCTGGCGGCAAGCCTCGAGTGTGGACTGTTGCCAGGAAGTAACTCCTCAGGGGCCTCCGAGAGTCTAGGTGCTTCCCCGCTCGCAGGTGGGTCCGCAAATCCCGCGGGCCGCGTTGACCTGGCTGCTGCGGGACGCCGAGGGGCTGCAGGAGCTGGCGCTGGCGCCGTGTCACGAATGGCTGTCGGACGAGGATTTGGTGCCGGTACTGGCGCGGAATCCGCAGCTTCGGAGTGTGGCGCTGGCCGGCTGCGGGCAACTGAGCCGCCGCGCGCTGGTGGCGTTGGCCGAAGGCTGTCCGCGCCTGCGGCGATTGTCGCTCGCGCACTGTGACTGGGTAGACGGGCTGGCGCTACGCGGCCTTGCCGACCGCTGCCCAGCCCTCGAGGAGCTGGACCTCACCGCCTGCCGTCAACTCAAAGATGAGGCCATCGTGTACCTGGCTCAGAGGCGCGGCGCAGGCCTCCGCAGCCTCTCGCTGGCAGTTAACGCCAATGTAGGGGACACTGCCGTCCAGGAGTTGGCTCGGAACTGCCCGGAGCTCCAGCACCTCGACTTAACCGGCTGTCTCCGCGTCGGAAGCGACGGCGTCAGGTGCGTGGGCCCGGGATCGGTGGTATGGTAAGTGGGCAACCACTTAAGTCTGGGGTTCGGGGTCGGCTCTAGAAGCAGAACTGGGGTACCTGGATCTTCTTGCTACCATGGCACCTCCATTCTGAATAGGAAAGGACTCCAGAATGTTCTAGGCCAGAGACCTCCAAAGCCGCCCCCCCAAATATTTAGAAACTCCTTTGAACCAGTGATTATTATACTTTGGGAGACTTCATATCAGATTTCTGGCTGTTCTACCACTTGGGGGAAACCCTGCAATCCTAAACTGAGCTGAAGAGCCCATTCTTCCATTATTTATTTATTCTATTTTTCATCTTGATCGTGCCCCCCTCCCCTCAGTCTTGAACCTTTGTCTTTAGTATGTATGTGGACTGGACTCTGGTAGCCTTATCCTCTAGGCCACCAGAGCGCACCCCCCATTCTCCCTTTAAAAGGGACAGGAAGTCTGGTTCCACAAGAGGCACTGAGTATATGATTCCCATCCAGACCCCTCTCTCCCCCCATCCCTGTATTTGGAGGAAAAATGTATGTCCAAGTAGCAAACCTGCTCCCCACCTAGGACCTTGGCTGAGTACTGCCCGGTGCTGCGCTCCCTGCGGGTGCGGCACTGCCACCACGTGGCCGAGCCCAGCCTGAGCCGCTTGCGGAAGCGCGGTGTGAACATCGATGTGGAGCCTCCTCTGCACCAGGCCCTGGTTCTTCTGCAAGACATGGCGGGCTTCGCACCCTTTGTCAACCTGCAGGTCTGACCGAGCCTCCGATGGGGCACAGCTGGACTGTGTGGCCAGGCCTGACTATAGGCTGTAGGGAAGCTGAACTGTGGGGGGCCTCAGGTGAGAGGCCAGAGCCCTGCTCCACCCCGGAGTTTCAAATAAACAGCTTTTTACCCCCTCTTGCCTGGTGGTGCTCTCCTGTGGGAGACAGAGATGAGGCTGGGAGAGAAGGTCAGACAGACATGGTACTTGAGCACCCCGGCTCTGAGGCAGAAATGACCAGAACACGTTCACACCTTCCTCTGTTACCTTTACTGTACCCGCGAGTAACTCCAAGAGAAGGTAAACACCGTTGAGCAAGGGAAAAGAGAATGGGGACCGGAGTTTGGAGGGGCCCTGTGTGGGGTACAGGGCTTCTGCATCCCTCTGGGATCTGAGCCTAGAAGGGCTCGGGCAGAGTCCGGCAGAGTCCGGCAGATGCCTCAGTGGAAGCGGTACTTTCTGGCCGGCTTGAGGTTGATATACGTGGCCTTCATCTCCTCCGCCTCCGGGTGGCGCATATCTTTGAATCGCTCCCCTTTGGTGCTCACTACCTGGTTGTCAATGTATCGGATCAGCTTCTTGGGAGCCTGTCAAGCAATCAGGCAGTGAGCTGCAGAAGCCAGGAGACCTTTCCACCCACTGCACACCCTGCAGCCCCAACTCCCTCACCTCTCTGGGAGCCATGGGCCGGTGAATCTTCTGATCCTCTGCACTATCCACCATCATGTACCTGCCGAAAACTGGCGGGTGAAGCTCCTACTACCTGGGAAGACCCTCTAGGTCCAGCCCAGCCCAGCCCAGACTCACTTCTGTAGGATGAAGGACTTCAGCTCATCCTTTTGGGGTCCTCTAAGGCGCCTGGGCAGGTCCTGCAGAGAGGGGCAGCCCAGTCTAGGTCTTAGGCACCAGCAAGAGAAACGGACGGGGTCGGGGCAGGGGCTGAACACTAAGGTGGAAAGCAGCTGGAGCTACGTGGGTCCGGGGCTCCGGCAGAGCGTACCTGGTTGGGGCCATCCCAGGCTGGAGGCCCCTCCTCCTTCCCCTCGACCAGCATCTGCACGGCTTCTTCCAAGTCCCCCCGAGCTTTGGCCAGCACCCACTGAGCCTGCTCTGCCGAACAGGTGGGGAAGACCTCCAGGAGCATGTCCACCCCTGGCAGCAGCTCCTCCTCTGCGCCAGCTGCCTGTGGGCGTAAATGTTGACGAGGGGCAATACTTCCTCCTTCCCATCCCCCACTCCCGCGATGGTGACCCCACTACCAGTACCTTGTCTTGGGTGTCTCCAGCAGCGATAGGAGAAGACGACCTCATCTCTTCTTTGAGCTTTTCAGGCCGTTGCAGGGCTTCTGGGGAGATGGACACCTGACCTTGGACCTCAGAGCTCTGTGGCTGCAGGTTCTCTGACAGGGGCAGAGAGGTGATCAGGTTTCCCAGGCTTGGGAGAGGAGGGGTTCACTCACCCACGTGCCGATCCCCAAGACTTACCTTTGTTTCTGGCACCACTTAGCTGCCCTGAGAGCTTGTGCATCATGTCCCCTATTGTACCCCTGAGGAGACAAGGAGGGTAGTGAGAGGAAAACTCTGCCCCCTGCCACCTCCCCATCCCCCGCTCAGCCTATCCCATCCTCCTCATGGCCCCAGCATGGCCCCACCTTGGGATATGTGCAAAGCCAGGCACATAGGCCTCCATCATCTCCATGAAGGACTCCATGTCGAAGTTCTCCTCAGATGGGCCTGAGGGGCCCAAGTCCTCCAGGACCCCCAGCACATAGGAGAAGATGACCTCATCCAAGCCGCTGCAGGAAGGGGATAGGACAAGCCCCGGTAGGACACGAGATACCTCCAGCCCTGGTTCCTGGAGTCCACGAGCCAGGCCTCAATCCTTAAAATCAGAGTTCCTCACCACCCCCTCAGAGTTGGTGTCCCATCTGTCCAGCAAGGGTGACAGGCAGAGGATAACCGGTGAGGCCATACCAGCAAATCATAATCAGTCCTCCCTCACCTTGGGAATAGGGCTGAGTGCTTCCCGCCCCAGTCTTTGCATTGCCCAGGGCCCAGAGTAACTGCCCAGCAGCTCCAACCCTGGCCCTGGCGTGATCCTTCTGGGAGCACTGCTTCTACCTGAGGTCAGCCTCTGGGAGGTGCGTCTGGACAAAGGCAAGGAGGGCTGCACTGACAATCCTCTCCAGCTCCATGCTCTCTCCTCTTCTGAAGGGACACAATACGTAGGTTTGTCAGGCCCTCTTCTGCCTGCCCCTACCCACAAGGCCCAGTGGCGGCCAGCTCCTCCCTCCTGGCCTGCTGTGGAAACGATTCGTTGAAGTTGCCCCGAGTGTCCAGTTCTCTAGCCCCCCGCCCCTAGTCCCTCACACAGAGCCACAGCCCCTCCCTGACCAGCTCTCCACCTCCTCTGCAGACACAGGGGTGGACACTGTCTCAGGAGGAGGTCCCAGAGTGGAGGTTCTTCCCACCCCTCTTCCTGACCTCTACCCATCTTCCTACCCCGTCTCCCCAGCAGTAGGTCCAGACCCTCTGGCAAGAAGCCAAGGTCACATGCCTCCTGGTTGAGGAATCCCGTCATGGAGAGGGCTGTTTGGCCCCCAAGTCCAACCACAAGGGGCCCATTGTCCAGCTTCCCAGGGCCTGGTCTCAGGATGCAACACAGCCCTTCCCCCACTCGGAATGGGCCGCCCACCCTCTGCACAAAGGGGCTTTTTTGGTTCTGGGGATCAGATAGGAGGGGAAGATGTCCTTGAATTTTCTCTTTCTGCCCAATCTCTGCCCTTTCGGCAGCTTAGGGCTACCGAGAAAGACTTTCCAGCCTTCCAAGGCCTGTGGGGTCCTACCAGGCCTGGCTTTTGCCTACCTCTCCAGCATCACCACTCTGTCCTGTCACCAGCCTCCTGGCTTTCCTCAGATTTGCCCAGCCTCTTCCTGCCCATGGCTCAATGTCTTTCCCTCACCTCTTCCCAGGCTCTCCTCAAATGCTACCTCCTCAGAGACCTTCCTGGCTGACCTACCCCAAAGAGGCACGCCTCGTACTCCCCAGTCCCTTACTGCTTGATTTTCTATGTAGCACTTACTGCTACTATTATTTTAGGGCTTTTTGCCTGTTGTCTGTCCTCCAAAGAATGTAAGTTCCAAGAATGAGGGAAGGGCGGTTTGAGTCATGAGTATAATCTCAGCATCTAGGAAAATGAACTGAGGAGTTGCCCAGTAAGTATTTACTTGTTTCATTCCTCCCTATATGTTTCTGAACCCCAAGTCTGCATTTGGGGGTCAAGAACAAGCAGGTGCTGCAAACGGCTCCGGAGCCACAGGAGTCAATGCCAGTTCATCATCCCGCGGAGACACACAGGCGCCGCCGACTCCCCCACTCTAAATGCACGCGTCCTCCCGCAAACGCACCTGCCCCAGCTCCCCGATGACACAACCACACAGGCACTCAGCTGCCAGACAGGACAGCCACCTGCTGCACTCGCTCTCACTCTTCAGCCTGCTCTCCCGGCCACTTCTGCTCAAGCTGCATGTCTCAGGCTAAGGTCATGAGCTATTTTCTTTAGGTTTTGGTCTAATTAGATTGAACCACATAACTTTGCCAATGTTTCCTGTTTTCAGTCTACCCAAAAAAAGGCAATTTCTTATGGCTTCACCTAATATTTGCCTTTTTGGGCAGCATCAGTTGGTGTCTGAGGCATCACACTTGTCTCCCTCGCCTCTGTTGCCTCTAAGTGTGGAAGCAAAGTCGGGCTTAGAGCTGCTCCTCCCTCCACTGTCCCCTTCTCTGGAAGAACTCATCTGAGCCCGTTCTCTGTAGTGTGAACCAACTCCATGTCGCCAATTCCCAGACGTCCAGGTGTCTTGTCCAGTCCTCCCTCTGAGCTACACACACATCTGCCTCTCGGATACCTCCATGTGGATGACTTAACGCATCCCTAACTACATTCTCGCACGCCTTTAGAACTCCTCTAAAGCTGTCCTCAGTAAATGGACATCCACCTACCTCCCTATTCCCATCTCAAGTCTGGGAATTATCCTTGACACCGCCCTACCCTTGCCTTCTCCATCTAATCAGCCACCGGGTCCTGATCATTCTGTCACCACATCTTTAGCCCCACTCTGCTCCATCTCTTGCTTTAACTACTATGTTTCCCCAACAACCTATTTCTGCACCACAGCTGTGTAGCCTTCACCAAAATAAAATTTGTTTTCCTGCTTAAAATCTATCAGTAGGGGTGTCCTGGTGGCTCAGGCATTGAGCTGCTGGCGGCTGGGGCGTGGACCATGTAAAGCCCAAGGACCCTGGGGCTGGGGGGAATAACTTTTTCCTTCCTTAAAAACAAAAACAAAACAAAACAAACACACACGCCTCTCAGTAACTTCCCACTACTCTTCATATAAAGCCACAATGTTTTTGTGGTCTTGGATTCAGGACGTGACCCATGTCTCTGTCTCTCCAGCCTCACCACATACCACACCCTCCCTGAATCACTCCTCTCCACACAAGCTTTCTTTCAGTTAACCAGCCTGCATGGTAAAGGACTATCTTCCCCCAAACCCCTGCTTCACTGGTCTAACTTCTTCCGATTTTGGTCTCAATGGAAAATGTCCTTCCTGCAGGAATGCCGCCTGGACCCTCTGGGACTGAATTGGCCCTCTCAGTCTTAAACTTAGCAGCACCTTTACACTTATCACTAAGTAAGTACCTAGGTAATGCTCATGTTTCAGTTGTTTCATGAGGGCACACCTAGCTTCTTCACTAACATACACTCAATATCTACAATGAAGTAGACACTCAATAAACAATTATTTCCCATTTTACAGATGGAAAAACTGAAGCTCAGTGGATTTAATGACTCGCCCCATGTCACTGGCCTGCTTGTGGTCAATATTTAAATCCAAGTCACCGAGCTGAGCATATATTCTAGGGACTTCTCTAGGGAAGGAAGCATCAAGACTTCCAAGCGGTTGAGACAGGACTAACATTTATGACCCCAGGTCCCCCGAGTGGTAACAACCTCTGTGGCAGCAGGACAGAGAACATTTACCTACCAGGGGGATGCCCGCCTCTTGCTCCAGACCCAAGCACGGGCCCAGGAAAGGAGCAGAACTGCTCAGACAGATGTATTCAGTTCCCCAGAGGTCAGCCCACAGCCATCCTGGGTTACATCAAGCCCTGGCTACTGTCAGTTACCTGGCAAGCTCTGCTGGGACAAAGGCCCAAGGATGCTGCATGAAAACCCTATTTCAATGGAAGAAGCTCTCAGGGATGTGTCTGACGCCTCAAGGTTTCTAATCAAGGTCAGAGGACCAGGGAGTTGTTGGAAATCTCACTGGTCAAATTCCCTGAGCTTTTGCTCTAGCTTGTCCCCTGAAGGAACACCCTCTCTTCTGCTGTTCTTGGGCACCTAAACTTACCCAGCCTTCAAAGCTTTCCACCACTTTCCTTCACCCTCCTCAGCCCCTAGCCTTCCTCAGTAAGTCTTTCTCCTCTATGGTCCCTGAACTGAGGAAGCTACAACCTGAGCGGCCAGACTTCTCCAGAGTAAGAACACGATTTCCATGACATTTTTCAAATTCTGGAGATAGCCACGGGGCTGAAATCAGGGATTGTCCATTATTGGTACCCATAAAGTGTGATTGGCAGCTTGTCAAAAGTCTGTTTAAAACCTGATGATGGAAATAATAGCATTTACTTTCTGCTTACAATGTACCAGGCATTGTTCTAAGCACTTCACAAGTTTTACTTTACATAATCCTCACCTTATCCCTAAAATAGAGATACTAACATTATCATATCCCCTTTTTACCCATTTTGCCCAGAAGCACCAGAGAGGTTAAGTAAATTGCCAAAGGTTATGGCAGATTTACACCCAGGCAGTGTGGTTCCAGAAGCCTCACTGTTAACCATCACACTACACCACCACTCGCGATGCAAATGGTGAAGTCCCAAGCCTATATTCTGATCCTCCAATGCTGCTTGCAGGGTCCTCTTGCCTCCTACAGTATCTTGCTCACACCACCCTCTCCTCTGGGAACATCCTTCCCTCTGCCTCTCATTCTGCAGGACTTAAGTCACTCCCAGTCCCAACAGCCACCCTGACCTCCCCATCCTCACTGCGGCCGGCTGGCTGGGGAGTTTCCTTAGGACAAAGCACAGGCCTGGAGTCTCCGGGTGCTGGCTGCAGACCCTCTGCCAAATTTAGGTGAGAAAGGGGTTAGGAGTAGTAAGTTGTGCCTTGGGCAGAGAGCTGCTCCAGCTGGAGGAGGAGACGGCCACGAGAGAGGAGTCTTGGGAAACAGTGTGGAAGCGGTCCTGGGGCGCACGGAGGTCTCCGCTCTTTTCCCAGCCGCTGCGCAGCCTGACGCCTGAGCCCATAACACAGGTCTCAAGAGACATCACTGCTCCCCGCCCCGCCAACTCCCACGTCCCGTCTTAGAGGCACCAAGGACACCGGGTGGGAGCAGGGGACTCCAGTCTCCCAAGTCGGGCGGGAGCACAAAGGTGGGAGGGGGTAGCGCAGGAAGTGGGACCGCGACGATGGCGGACCTCTGAAGCAGGAGCTCCCTACGCAAGCCAGCGGGGGCCCCAGAGAGGGCCTGAAGGCACGGGGATGCGGTGGCGGCCCTGGGGACACAAGACGAGGGAGGCCTGACCAAGATGGGATGTGCCTTGATACAGGCCACGGCGAGAATCAGAGACGGGGGCCTGGCGCACCCCGGGGGGGCCCCTGGTCAACGCTCCGCGCGACTCCCAGCCCCCGGCCGCAGTCTGGAGGGGAAATCACCTACTTCATCGGGCGCCGCCGGCGACTTGTCCCGCGCGGTCCAGCCCCACCAACGAGATCAAAAGCGGGGCCCAGAGCGGTTTCCTTCCAGGAGTGCCGAGGCAGCCATTTTTGAGAGGGGCGCTCGCCCACAACTGGGCGGAGCCTGCGCTGGCGCGGCGCTGCGGCGCGGTCTCGGGACGGATTCCCGCAGCGGCCATTTTTGTTGCGGGTCGGGAGGCGTGAGGTCAGCGGGTGGGCTGGCTTCCTCGTCGTCTACCTGAGAACTCCCGTCCTCTTTGTTAGCGTGACCCCCACGCCCCGCCATCACGTTCTGTAGTTTTCTCCCCTCCCCTGGCCCTCCTGCCCCTCCACAGACCAGCGGCTCCCTGCTTGGATCTGGTGGCCCCAACTCCCACTCTTGGAGTTGTTCCCCAAATCCCAGTGTCTCTCCTGCTCTAGCCAGTCCCGGCTCGAGCCCGGTCACACAGTCAACTCCAGGTACTGCCTTTCCCCTTACCTGACCTCTCAGCATTCCCGTAACAGTTACAGGGTCTGGCTCTTGGGACCACGAGCCGGAGGGGGCGGGGAGGCAAGGCCTCAGGTGTGGAGGGATCTGAGCCCAGGTCCAGGAGAGCATGCAGGCCATGCCTACGTCCAGTGCCTTCGTGTTGGCGGTGCTTCTCATTTAGGAAAAGGCAGCAAAACTCCAGGACCAGCAAGGCCTCAGCTTCCTCTTTCTGTTTCTGCTGCTTCAGCTTCCCAGTGTTACTACCCTGTGGGGAAGTCCATAGCCACCCCTTCCAGGAACCCAGCAGTGGGTCATAGGGGAAAGAGTTCCCTTCAAGGATGAGCTAGGCCACCCCTAGTCAGCAGGGAGGAGCCCCTTTTCAGGACTAGTTCCTTTGCAGGATGTTGAGGACACAGAGAAGACAGCCACAGAGGTTGTCCCTGCTCTCAGGCGCTCCTGTCCTCCCCTCTCCCTCTGGAGTGTCAAATTATGGAGAAAAAGGGGTTCACTGCTCCCCACTCTAGTCCTATCCCTCACCTCAGGTTTCTGCCTACCCAACTGGGGTTCTGGCCTCAAAAAGAGCAAGATGTTGGCTTCTGGGGAGGAGGGCTGGAAAGGGGAGGGAGAAATGAGGGAGCACACTTGGCTTCACATCTCCCATAAAAAGACTTGCTCCTGCCAGCTTGGCGCTGTTGGAGTTAATGAGGGGTGGGGACAGTCACTTTGAACTCCCTCCAGAGCCAGAGCCAGAGCCAGATGGGGCCCCTGGGAAAGGAGTGATGGGAATCCCAGGTCTCACCAGCCTTCTAAAGACCAGGCCATCCTCCCCTGCCCCAGTCCCCCATCCTCCTCTCCATTGCACAATACTGATGACTCTTCCCCCCCCTACCATTCTGTTCTGGGAACTTTCAGATTTCCTGGGTTCAGCTGCCTCTAGTTGTGGCCCCGACCCCCACAGTCACCCCTGACTCTGCAACTCCCCGCCGAAACCTGTTTTTTGGATGAGGGATGCAGCTAAGGGGAGGGGTGCTGAGAAAGACCTCTTAGGGGGCCCCTCTATTCCCAGCTCAAACTCCGGAGGGTCCTGTGTAGCAGGGATCAGGCTCTGGGACCAAAGGACAGGGAGTGGTGGAGGGGAGGGACCACCACAGACACAGGGACACAAACTGTCAGGTAGGGGCTCCAGGGAACATTTATCCTGCTAGGGATTCCACAGCTGGATGGACCACAAGCCCCTGATTTTCCTCAGGCCTCGGTCTCCCCACCTCCACGATGGGAACAGTCTCTACAGGTCCTGTGGGTGCTGCCTGAAGCCACATGGGGTAGAAGGAGATTGAGTGGTGCCTTCTCTTCTTCCAGTCCCTCAGATGAGCTTTGCAGCTGGCTTTTGGAGCTCAGGTCTCAGCTGATGGGAAAAGCTAGAAATCTAAGTTGAAGCTTCCCCCAGCACACTGGTTCTTCATAAACCAGCCACCACAAGGGATTAGGCTTGAATTCCGCATAAAGGGCAGATTTCCCAAATGGTGAGAGCAGAGAAAGAACCTCACTGGCTAGTATGGAGAGACTCATTCAGAGACTGAGGTGAGGTAGGGACACTCGAGAGAATGGAGGGGTGGAAGGGGGGTCCCCACTCTTGCTTGAGGTTAGAAAGGGCTCTCTGGGCAGGGTGCCCGGCCCTCCCACACCTTCCTCCTTTCTCAGAAGAGCCAGGATGGGGCGGGGGCGGGAGTTGGCTGGGGTGGGGCGGGAGCCTTAATATTTAAGGAGAGTGTCACAGCAAATGCAGCCACGAGAGCAGAAGAGAAGTCTTCATGGGTAAGTGCCGTCCCTGCCCTCCACTCAGTGACTGGAGTTTTTTTCTCCAGGCAATCACTGGAGTGTTGCCTCCTGAATGGGAATAGCGCCCCAGCCACAGGTCAGTTCTCCAGAAAGTGAAAGTGTGTTTCAGGGAAGTCTCTTTCTTCTGCTCCCCATTCTCAGACACTTCAGGTCTGCACTTCAAGTGGGGAGGTTTTCAGGGAACGGGAATTTCTGGACCCCTCTAGTGAGGATCCCTATTTCAGGGGTCCCTTGTGGCTCATGAAACCCTTCCTTCTGCAGAGAGATTCCCCTTTCTGACTTCTCTGCAGCTTCACATCTGGCCCCAGAAGGAACACATCTGCGTGGGAGATGAGGAGACTGCAGTGCCCTGGAATCTCTGCCAGGATGAGTCCCCCCACCCCCATTTTGGAGATCACAGAAGAGGGGGGAGGAGGGCCGCATCAAGCCTGAGACAGCGTTGGCCACCTGGCTCTGAGAACTGAATTCCATAGGCTGTGAGCTCTAGCAAATGCCCTAGGGACTCAGTTCTGGTGCCCGGCTGTGCGACACCTTCAGTGCTGAGGCTGTGGGGAGCTGCTGTCAGTGAAGCGCTCTCCAGGCATCCATCTTGCCACTGGCCTGATCTTATAACTTCAACGTGGGCTATTCTCCTACTCAGAGACTTCAATGTCATCCCCAAACTCCTGCCCCTGCAGTTAAACTCTTTCATAGTGTAGCCTCAGGTTAGTTTCTAAGCCCTGTCTTCCATTGCTCCACAGTCATAACCTGCTCTCCAGTGAAACCCTGTTGCTTCCTGCTCCTGCCCCTGCTGCCATTCTTTCACTCATGTGACCCCTTCCTCAGCTCTTCTGTCACAGCCTGCTGGAATCCTATCCATCCTTCGAAGCCTCTCTCAGCTCCCTGTGATTGCACGCTATCTCCTGCAGATCCTCCAGCCTCCTGTCCAATGGGGCTCAGTTCATGAGACCTCATAGTGTCTAGTCCCATGTCCTTACAGAGTAGCTGTTCAGTACAGATTCCTTGCATTTTGCTGAGTATCTCAAGTGTGATGAGGCAGCGTTGCCTACAGGTTAAGTCTACAGTTAAGATTCCCCGGGTATGTTCTCTGTGTGTGACTTGGGTAAGTTGTTAACCTCTGTAGGCCTCAGTGTCCTTTCCTTTAAATGGGAATCATAATTGTATCCACATCAAGATTTTGTTAAGATTCAATTCAGTTCATTGATGGTTTCTATACCGAGTTGCAGCACAGCAGCTACTCAAAGTAAGTAGGTGAGGTTACACCCTCTGAGGAAAAATGGGAGCTCCCCAGTTGTGGGGTAGGTTAGGGTTTAAAGTTTTGGTCAATCACAGTTTATTAAGTGATGGACTTGCAGATGCCAGGGATGGGTAAAGCTGGGGCAAGGAGGAGGAGGAAGCCATCAAGATCAGGGTTTGGTGGGACAAGCCCTGCTGGGAGCTAGAAGCTCTGGATTTCCACCTACCAAGTGACCTTGGGTGAGTCACTTCCCTCTGACCTTGGTTTCCCGGTGTCATGTAAACTGAAGGGGTTGGATGAGGTGAAGGGCGAGGTCCCTGGCAGTCCAGATGTTTTATGGGTTCTGAGCTTCTAAGGGTTAAGTTCAAAGACAAAGATCAAAGAAGGAAGCATCTAAGCTCTCGGCAGGGTCCCACACACCCACAGCCCCTGGAGCAAGCTGGGCTTGGCAGTGCCCAGGCCTGGACTGAGTGGGGTGGCAGCAACTTCTTCAGAAAGCCTGTAATCAGGCTCTGCTGTCTCACCAAGCTAAGGTCTGGGGTAAGCTTGTGTGCAGCCTACGCCATTGCCAGGGCAAAAGTGGAAGCCTCCGGAGGGAGGTCAATGAGCAGTGCACAGACTGAGATTGGGGGTTTTATTTTGCTTTTCCAGCTCTGGGGCTCAAAGCCAGGTCCATGGCTTTCATAGTCTGCACCTTAGCCACCTGCGCTAACAGGAGCACTGTACTATTGAGTTTTGTTCTCTTTTCCTCAAAACTGAGGATATTTAAAGACTTCAAGTATCTGAATGAGGATAGAAAGAAAAGGGGGTACAGAATCCACTTTATTTAGTATGAAACTCATGATTTACTTGAAACCTGTGTTTTTTCTAAGCAGGATCTGTAGAGACTTAATGGTATGCAGACAATTCTCCAAGGATAAAGCTAAATCTGAGACAGGGATATTCAGTACATTTGTAATATGTGTCCTTTTTTTTGACCTAGATTCCACTTGTTACTATTACTATTTTTATTTTTGGTTAGAAATGTCAGACTCAGAGAAAAGTTGCCAGCATAGTACAAGGAATTCCTGTTTATCTTTCTACCACCCGTTAATACTTGCCATGTTGCCTGCCCTAATTGCCAGTCCTTATTCAACTCTTGTTTCCTGTCCTGATGTGTTCTTCATGGCAATTTTCATTTTAGCCCAGGATTCCAGATAGGACCATGCCTTGCATTAGTGTCCATTTATCTTTAGTCACCTTTCACCTGCAACAGTTTCTCAGCCTTCCTGTATCTTTTATGACATTGACATTGTTGAACCATAAAGACCAGTGGAGTTGTCTCTCAGTTTAGTTTTATCTGATGTTTTCTCATGACTGTGCATGACTGTTGAATTATTGTTGGTTTTTATCAGTTTAAAATATTTGGGCACGCCCTAGTGGAGTAGCAGTTAGGTCCACTGCCTCTGGCCGAGTGCAGTCCACATACATCCCAAGGACCCAGGTTCATGTTCTGGGTTGAGGGGGAATGACCAAGATGAACAACTAAATACGTATGCTTTCTCCTCTTCTCTCTTTCTGCCTGCCTGCCTACTCACCTTCATTCCTGCCTACACCTTTCCTTGAAAAAAAAAAAGAGGAGGCATCCCCTGGTGGAGTAGTGGTTAGGTCAGTTGCATCCAAAGGAGGCAGGCCACGTACCCCTGAGTTAGAGTCCCAGGTTCAGGGGGAAACAACCAGTGTGAACAACTAAAATAAAAAAATAATAAAATGCTTATTCCTTCTCTCTCTCCTGTCTGCACTTTTCCTTAAAAAAAAAAAAAAAAAGAGGGACGATTACAATGGTGCTAACCTATTATAGTCCTAGGCTACTATTTTTCATTTAGTAATTAATATTTTATTAAACATTCTTTAATGCTACTATTTAAGCTCTTATTTTTCAAAGAAGAGGTACAGATAGAAATGAAAGCTAGGCAGGCGGGCAGGCAGGAAGAGAGGAGGAGGAACTTTATTCTATTTAGTCATTCATCTTGGCTGTTTTCCCAGTCCAGGGTCTTGAACCAGGGACCATGTGATATATGTGGACTACGCTCAGCGTAGGAAACCACTAGGCCACCAGTTGCATCTCACATGTGTTTTAGAATCCATGATTTTTTTAAAGAGAGGAAGGAGGGGAAGAAAAACACTTTTATTTATTTATTTTGGTAGTTCCCTTGGGCCCCAGGATTGTGGACTGGGTGGTCCATGCCCCAGCCAGTGGCTCAATGCTTGACCACCAGGGTGTATTGCATGAATGATTTTGACCTGAATTAATGATTAGCATGATGATTGACAATGATGATTTTTCTAATTTAGTTATTCCTTCTACTACAAGGAAAAGTTTTCCTTTCATGTTTATTTAATATTTGTATGGACTATGGATACTTATTTTATTCAGTGAGTTAAATATGTCACTATGATTTTTTTAATTTATTTTATTGTAACTTATTCTGCACATTAAAATAAACTCATATGTATAGGTTTCCTATTCCTTAGATATATGCCAACACACCCTGCCTTCCGTCAAATCACCAAGTGTTCTTCGTCATTGTCCAGTGGGCTCCACCACCATTTGCCTCCGCCCGCCTCATTCCCTATTGGTAACCTCAGTTCTGTTGCAAGTGTCCAAAGGTTGGCTTTATTTTCCTTTGTTTTGTCTATTTATATTTCACCCATGAGTGAGGTCATTTGGTATCTTTCTTCTTTTGACTTGTTTCACTAAGCATCATCCCTTTAGTTCCATCCATGTTGATTCAAATGACAGGGTTTCATCTCTTCTAAGGGCTGTGTAGTATTCCATTGTGTGTATGGACCACATCTTCTTGATCTATTCATCTGCTGTTGGACACTTAGGTAGTTTTCCGTTCTTAGCTATTATGAATAGGGCTGCACTAAACGTAGGGTGCATAAATCTCTGCAAATTAGTGTTTTTTGTATCTTTTGGGTAAACACCCAGAAGTGGGATGGTAGAATCATATGCAATTTCCATCTTCAACTTTTTGAGGAATCTCCATACTGTTCTCCATAGGGGTTGCACCAATTTGCACTCCCCCCAACAGTGTAAAAGTGTTCCCTTTTCTCCACATCCTAGCCAACATTTATTGTTTCCAGACTTTTGGATAATAGCCAGGCTCTCAGGTATAAGGTGGTATCTCATTGTTGTTTTATTTGCATTTCCCTGATGGCCAGTGAGGTTCCAGGCTCATCTTGTACCTTCCCTACAGCAGCCCTGGAATCAGCCATTTTTCCAAGGCTGGCTCCTTTTAGTGGAGAATAGAATTCAAACCAAAATTCCAGGTGCTAGCTGTGCTCACCGCTACTGGAGTGTCCCTGTTCAGTGATTCAACTTCCAGTCTAAGACCTTAGGTTACACAACTTAACAGGTATATGTGAACAAAGATGTACAGTCAAGGACATTTATTTTCTCATCACTCTCACTGCTTCTAAATAAGACCAAGTAAAGCCTTACTTTGCCTGTATTTGTTCAAAAGCCCCCATCAGGTCTCCTATTTCCACAGTGGCCCCTCTGCCATCCCTTTGCACATCAGCAGCAGCATCAATCTGGTCACGTTCTCCCTGCTCACAACCTCCTTCCCATTAAGAATAAAATCTCAAATTTCCCACAGGACTCTAAGGTGACAGAGGATTCCACTTCATCTCCCACCTTATCGCCACTTTCCTGCCCTCTCACAGAATAAGGGCACTTCAGCCCTAGGGCTGTTGTACCTGCTCTTCAAATGGTTTGTAAAGTCTTCATATGCTGTCCAGTCAAGAGTCCCTGCTTCAGAAAAGGCTGCCCAGCTACCCTGTTGAAAATAGCACCTGTCATGTATCAGTAGTTGGCGTTACATCACATGGACACCATTGGTTGTCTCCTCTCCTCTACATAAGCTCCACAAAGGCAGGGCCAGGTTTTCTGCTGTGGCCCACTGCTTGGAATACTGCCCAGCATATTGGGTTCTCAGACGCCTGCTGAGTGAATGAAGTTAACTTTCATTCCTTGGGGCACTTACATCCATCTTGCCCTCTGCCTGGCTTCCCCACTTTACCCTTCTCTGCATGAGTAGTTTCTTTGATGTTTTAGTTTAAGTGCTACCTCCACAGAGAAACCTCCCCTGATTATCTTATTCTAAATTAGGATCCACTCCCCCACTTGCATTTTTTCTTTCAGCTTCTTATTCCTATTGTTGTATTTCTAACAACTCTATCTTGCTCCAGCTCTCCCTAAAATGCAAGCTCCTTCCAGGCGGTCTGACTCACCACTACTGTGTCCTTAGAACAGTTCTGGCAAATAAGAGGTATTCAAGAAATTTGTTGGACGTTAATAGCTAAAAACTGAAAAGAATCCAAAATGCTACAGGATATTAGGTGAATGTTAGAGAATGAGGTATCTCTTTGCACTGGCGCGGAGGTACGTCCAAGAGAGACAATGTACAATGCAACAGACAGAACTGCAGTTCCTGTTATGTCATTAATATTATAGTCTTAGGAAAAGATAGGAAAAATAAGATCGAACCCTATTGATCTTTTGGAGGGTATGTGAGAGAGATTATAAAAGACTTTAGCTTCCTATATTATATATTTGTCTTTTTTTCATTTTTTTTTTTTTTTAAAGGAAAGGTGCAGACAGGAATGAAAGCGAGCAGGCAGGCAGGGAGAGCAGGAAGAAGCATTTATTTTATTCAGTTGTTCATCTTGGCTGTCCCACTCCCCACCACTGACCCTGAGTCCTAAACCCTGGTCCTTGGGATGTATGTGGACTCTGCCTGCCAGAGGCCATGGACTTAACTACTAAGCCACCAGGGTACACCTATTATATATTTCTGTATTGTAAGCTATTTAACAAAACACACACACATAACATTTGAGCACTTAGTACATGCCAGGCACAGAGAAAACACTTTACCTGCAGTATTTCATGGCATCTTCTCCATAACTTACAAGTCTGTTCTAATGCCATCATCCCCATTGTGATGAAGAAATTGGCTCAGGGACATTAAGTAATTCACCTAAGGTCACATAGTAGACCCATCACACAGTACCACCTCCCTGTTTTTATTTTATTTTTTGAAGGAAAGGTACAGGCAGGAACGAAGGCAAGTAGGCAGGCAGGAAGAGAGAAGAGGAAGAAACGTTTTATTTTATTTTTTAATTTAGCTGCTCATTCTGGTTGTTTTCTCCTGGATCTGAGACTTGAACCCAGGGGTGTGTGGCCTGCACTCCTGACCCTATCCCACCAGGGCTCACCCACCTCTGTTTCTATAATAAAGGAAAAAAGTTCTCTCTGGTGGAACAACAGTTGGGTCAGTTGCCTCTGAAGGATGAAGGACACATCCCCCTGGGTTTGAGTAACTGGTCTGGGTGTGGGCAACCAGTGTGAACAACTACAGTGAAATAAAATAAGTGCTTCTTCCTCCTCTCTCTTTCAGCTACCTACCTTCCTACTCACCTTCATTTTTGCCTGCACCTTCCCTTAAAAAAAAAAAAAAAAAAAAAAAAAAATTATTTTAATGTGTAGAATAATTACTTCAATAAAAAATGAATTATAAAGAAAAAAGAAAGGAAAAGAAGATGGAACAAGGGATAACAGTGCAGGATCCAGTACTGTGACTCTGAGCGCCCCAAAAACCAGGACAAAGAGAGAATATGATGTTATGAGATCCTTGGTGCCTCAGAGATAAAGGTCAACCACTCATCAGGAGAAACACCTTTCCCAAGTGCTGAGGCTTAAGAGAACTTCTCTAAGAAGGTCATAAATACAGAAGTATTTGAGCAAGTTGTCTACAGCTTCAGTAGCAAGCTGGACACCCAGATAGCTGTTAGCCAAGTAGTGGCTCAGTACATGCGACTGCGAGATTCATACACCTCAGCATCAGATCTAGTGGTCTGGCTGGCTGTTGACATTGGCTGTGTCACTTAAGCCTCCAGCAAACTCCGAGAATATGAAACTCTTGAAGTCCATTAAAGGCTGTAGGCAGGAATCAGGAAACAGGAAACACTCACCTTTCATTGCAACCCTAGTGCACTTTCCCGGTGGGCTGGATTGGTTTTGCCTCTCTTTTTCAGAGAAGAAACAGGCGTAGATAACCTAGTTCCATGACTAGAAGTGTCAGAGCCAGCCCTAAATCTGTTCGGGCATTCCTTCCTCAGCCTTGCCTACCACACTTCCACAAAAGCTTCCGCCCTCAGAATCTCTGTGGGAGGTGGGCCCAAGGGCCTTGGGGGAGCTATTGGAGTCACCCCACGGCGGGCAGGCAGGCAAGTTGATGAAGAACGGGGCCAGACAGTCAGGAGACACACTTTTTCCCGGAGGTCCACTCCAATTCCACACTCCCTAGCCCTCAGCTCCTTGTACCCCAAGTGGGGTGGTAAGGCCCCCATTGCACAGATGGGGAGACATCGCACCACCGACAGAGCTGATCTCACAACATATACTTGACTCCATCTCTTTAATTTTCACTACAAGATAGGGTTCTGGATCCTCAGCCTAGGAAGTGGTGGGGGGCTCTGATAGGGGGAGAGGATAACGGGGATGGGGCTAACGGTAGGGCAGGCTTCTAAAGGGGAGAAAATGGGGGAGGAAGGGGCTCCCCAGCCCCAGTGGGAGGAAGGAGTAAGAGGACACCCACCCAAAGAGGTCCTAAATCCTTCTCGCCCCTCTCGCAACGAGGGGAGAGAAACTCAGGAAGTGAGGTGGGCGGGCCAGTCTTGTAAAGATGCTGAAAGGCAGGTGGTGGATGCACCCGCCCGGGAGTACAGCTGGACAGCTCCCTCTCCAGGACAGAGGGTGGCCGGGGTGGGGGTGGGGATGGTGACGGTCCGGACGGACTCCCCCGGGGGGCCGGGGGCCCAGCAGCGGCCTCAGCCTTTCCTCTTCTTCCGGCGGCCGCGCCCCGTGGCTTCCCCAGCGGCGCCGCTGTCGCCGCTGCCGCTGCTGGCGGGCGGGTGCCTCACGCGCCTCTCCACGCGGTACTCGGGCTCGCGGACGCGCGGCGCCGCCTGCAGCAGGAACTCGCCGCCGCGGTAGGTGACGCGCACGTCGGTGCGCGGGTACGTGCCGTACACGCGCCGCAGCTCCCGGAGCACGAAGTCCGGCAGCGCGAGGCGCGGGCCCAGCGCGCGCTCCACGCGGCCCCAGCGCAGCTCGGCCTGCAGGCTGCCGCCCTCGGGCCACGGCGCCCAGCCCTCGGTCGCCGTCGCGGGCGCCGGCAGCGGTGGCCCCAGGAAGCCGGGGGCGGGGAACGGCGGCGGGCGCGGGGCCGCGGCGTAGGCCTGCGGGAAGGGCCACCAGGGCGGCGCGGGGCAGTGGAAGCAGTGGTATTCCCGCGGGGCCCGGCCGCAGAAACTGGGGGCTGGGATGGGCGGCAGCAGCAGAGGAGCCGGCAGGTAGGTGTAGGGGAGGGGCTGCGGCGCGTTCCAGATGTCCTCCCCGGGAGTTAGGTAGTGGTATGAGTACATGGTGTGAAGCTCAGGCGGTGGGCATTTTTGCTGGGGCCTCGTCCCGGTCCAGACCTACAGCGGGGGTGTGTGTGTGTGGACACCCCTTGTTCTCATCTCCACCTCTGATGTTGACAATGACCTGTTCTCACCTCCACCACTCCCCACCCCACCTCCGGAGCCTGTAAGCCAGGACTCACCGAGTGTGGTGCCAGCGTGCATGCCTGCCTCAGGACTTTGAGAAGGTTCCTAAGATCTTCACTCCCCCCGCATTTATTGTCCCAGGGTTTGGCCTGAGCCCCAAGCTCCCATTAGTTAAGAACTTAGACCTCTTCAAGCCCTCAGCCCTGAAAACCACCTCCCGGGTAGGGCCCCACTCACTTGTCTCCTTTAGCCTGGGGTAGCTGGTCCCCAGCATCTGGGAGAGCCAGAGAGGTGGAGAGCAGGGCTCCGCTCTGCTCCTTTTTCCGTTGAGCTTCTGTGCCTCAGCCGCACCGCCCCGGTTTCCAGGCAAAGAGAAACACCTTGGGCTGGCCTGCAGCCAGCCAGCCTGTGTCTGCTACACCTGAATGAGCCTTCTGGTTATACCCGACCCAGCCTAGACGTTGAGGCCCAGAATGCCCTCCTCATAACCTCACTGAGGGCATCCCAGTGCCCTTCCCAATCAAGTCAGCCCCTGTTTCCCTGTCCCCATCCTCCCAGCTTCTCCAGCTAGGCTGGTTACTCCCAACATTTGCACGAATCTCCTACACACAAAGCACTGAGTCAAACTGGCTATGAGCATCTACTTCAAGTTTATATTGACCGTGGTGCACCCTGCTGGACTGGGGGTTTGGTCAGCTGCCTCCTGCCGAAGCGCAGTACCTATACATCCCCAGGACCCGGGTCTGCGTTCCAGGCAGGAAGAACAACCAAGACGTACAACTAAGTAAAAATAAAAAATAAAGTGCTTCCTCCTCTTCACTCACTGCCTGCCTGCCTACTCACCTTCATTCCTATCTGTACCTTAAAAAGAAAAAAGAAAAAAAGCTTATATCAAATCAACCTTAGGAAGGAGGCACCAATATTATACCCACTTTGCATCAGGAAGCTGCTTTCACCGGAGATGGCCCAGACCAAATGTACGTTCTCACCGGGGCATATGTAGGTTAGTCAGAAGCCCAAACTCACACAGCCAGTATGATAGAGTCACTATTCAACCCCATATGTCTTGAAACTCCTAAGTAATAACCTTATTGCCAATCCATGCTGGGGCTTCTCTCAGACTGTCCCACAGTCCTTCCTTCTGGGATGTTACAAAGAATTCCAATTCTAAGTAGCCATGTGAAGAGGATGGTGATCGTCGTTCTCATTTACTAGATAAGGAACCAAAGACTCCTAGGCCTCTTTCCCAGTGGGGTGATGGTCGTTGTTGGATAGATTAAAACTGCAGTATGTTCCTTCCCCTTCTTTTGACTCAAGCAGCATCACCTTTAACCCCCATTGTCTCTCAGCATCTGTCAAAGCCCAGCTACTCTCCAAGACAGCCTCTCACACTTACCCTAGTGATGTCACCTTTCTTTATTTCTGACTGAACTGTGCTCCCAAGTCTTAACTTGGGCCAGTAGACTAGTGAGAGCAGCTTCTGGGGCTGCCTGAGAGTATATACCTAATGCTTCTTACCACTCAGCTCCGAGAGGGGAGCGTCACTTTGTTCTAAGAACTGGTCCCAGGACACAGAAATTTTGTTGGGGAGATATCCTGTGGCAAGCAGAAAAACATATGGGCCCCAACTTCCTAATCCCTGGGAATCTGTGACTTTGTATTTCATGGCATGGGGCTATTAGGTTGCAGATGGTTATTAGGTTGTGAATTGCTGACCACGAAGTAAGATTATCCTGGATTATTCAGGTGGACTCAGTGTAATCACAAGTATCCTTAAACACGGAAGAGGGAGGCAGAGGAGTCAGCGTCAAGTGATATGATGCTCAGAAAGTCGACCCACCATTGCTGACTTGAAAGATGGAGGTGGGGAGCTCAGGGGTGCAGACAGCCTCTAGAAGCTGGAAAAGGCAAGACATGGATTCTCCCTTTGAGCCTTCAGAAAGGAATGCAGTCCTGTCAACACCTTGATTTTAGTCAATGAGACAGACTTCTGACCTCTAGAACTGTAAGATAATAAATGTGTGTTGTTTTAAGCCACTACTTTTGTGGTAATCTGTTACAGCACCCACAGAAAATTAACACACTTCCCACTCCTATTTATAACTGCCTCTCCACCCAAATCCCAGCATCGAGAAATATCCAAGACAACCTATAGCTTAACCTCACCCCAACCTAGAGCTCAGCTATGGACTCTTTTGAACTGGCCAGTTTCTCTACCTGCTCCTGATCCCACTCCCTGGGTGATCTGCTCACACCTGAGTGGTAGGTGAGGAAAGTGTGAGACCAAGCTCGACTTGGAGCCTGTATTTTAGTATTGGTCCTTACATGTTTGCTGAAGACCTCTGCTGTTGTGGGAAGAAGTGTTTGGGCAAAATAAAAATAAGGTCCTGGTGTGCCCTGGTGGAGTAGCAGTTGGGCAGCTGCCTCTGGAGGAACGCAGTCCGTGTACAACGCAAGAACTTGGGTTTACAACCCAGGTCCAGGGAGAATAGCCAATGTAAACAACTAAATAAAAACAAAATAAAAATGCTCCTTCCTCCTCTTACTGACTGCCTGTCTGCCTGGTTACTCACCTTCATTCCTGTGTGTACCTTTCCTTTAAACAAAACACAAACAAAAATAAAGACCAAGCTGTCGAGTTTCTCAGCATTCATTCACCCTGATTCCAGTAACAGTTCCCAGAAATTTTTGGACCCCATGCCTTTTCTACTCTCAGTAAAGTCATTCTGGGGGCATTGACTCTTCCATCCTTAAGCTGCAGGTGATTTAGGGCTAGTCCTATCAGTGCTGCCATCCCTCTGGACATCCTGATTTGGGGGAAGCCATGGACTCAGTTGGGCCAGTGGAACCAAGGCTAGGCCTCTGTTCTCTGTTCTCTCTGGGTGCAGGGAAGTGCTCTTTTCCTTGGACAAAACTCTGAAAGAATGTAATCCAGGTGAAGAGGGGATGGTCCATCTGAGCATGCAGGCACAGAGGTGGAAAAAAGGGATGCAGAAATTGAGTCCTGAAGACATTGTTGGAATCCTGGACTTCAAAGTTATGCAAGTCAATAACCCTTTCTCCCAGTTTTATTGAGATGGAATTGAAATATATATGTAAATGTTTAAGATGTACCACATGATTTGACTTTACATATATTGTGAAATGATTACCATAAGTGTGGTTACCATCATCATTTTACATAGATACAAAAGCAAAAGAATTATTTCCTTGTAATGAGAACATTTAAGATCTACTCTCTTAAAAACTTTCAAATATAAGCAGGACAAAATTGGTTTAGTGAGACAAAATTGACATTTATGCTAAGACGACAGGATGGCTGGCCTATTTAACAAGGAAGAGGCTCAGACAAGCTGGAACCCAGCTCTCCTGAATCCCAGAACTGGAGTCCTTTCTCTAACCCCGCAACCCTCACCAGCTCTTCAAAGTCGAGTTTGTTTTGCTCAGAGTCTGGGGAAGATGTTTCATATCTTCAACAGGTCTGTAAGCTAATTAGGTTTCCAGGCAATTTCATCCCGTTTTTAATCAACCAGGGCCATCTTGAGCACCGGGCGAACAGGGCAGTTGAGCTGATCCAGGTCCAGTCTGTTGAGGGGCTGGAAAGCAGCTGCCTCTGGTCCCACGTTAAAGACGGCCTGTGCCTGTGCCTCCTTAAGAAGTGATCCTCAGTGCATATCACATAGCACTTACACGTTGCTGCTCTGGCTGCTCTGGCTGCTCTGCGCCTGCTTGGATCACTCCAACTCCTCCCCTCCCCTTAGTGGCCAGTGCATAACCCCAAACCGCCTCTTGTCATCCCAGTGTCCCGGTGTTTGTCTCAAGGAAATACGGTTAGCCTATTATGTGAAAGTCATTGAAATTGTCTGAACCTCAGATTCTTCACCTGTAAAATGGGGAAATAGCTCCTTCTGACGAGGTGGCGCGTGAGCTGAGACACACTGATGAGATGCTGGGTTTGTCCAGAAAGAATTCGTGGAGAGAGAGAGTCGGTCAGGAACACAGAACAAGTTTAGTAAAAGCAGAAATAACTATTTGAGGTGCCCTATGGCGCTAGAAAGGTTACATCAAGAGAATGCACAGGCGTGCGTGTGTGGGACCTAATCTGGCCCGCCTCTCCCTCAGGCGAGATGGAGAGTTAGGGGCTTTTGGGGCGTGTCCAGGTAACCTGGAGAGACATGGCAGGAGTACCCCGGGCTGTGTCCTAGATGCAGGTTGCTAAGCTGAGATCCCCTTCTGGGGTCTCTTTCAGGTTTTTCCAGTTAGTCCACTATTCATCATCTTCCTACTGTCCTGCAGATTTCAAGTCAAGCTGTTTCCGAATCACTTTTTCCCAGGGATGACTCGACAAGGTAATGCATGTAGCGTGCTTAACACAGCACAGGTTACGTGGTAAGGGCGCAGTATTCTTATATATTCGTATTATTATTAAGAGGAGGTCGGGTTGCCTGTTGACCTCCCAGGCTCTGGCACCCGTGGCCTGATTCCTGGCGCGTAGGCTTCCACTCTCGAGGGGCTCACAATTCAGCATCAGAGCGTCCAGGTGGTGTCACCGCCACCTCTTAATCTGCCTCAGCTGGGCAACCAGTCAGCCTACTGGGCTTGAAGGAATTCGGCAGAAGGATGGGGAGAGGAAGGTGAGCGCTCAGAAGAAAACGTGATTTGAGCTGAAATGCTGGGCCTACGTGGAGATGAAAAAATGGTGAGCGGGTCAGGAATCAAAGGACCCTAACCCCTCTTGCTAGTGTCCGCATTCTCTCTTCCGTACTAAGAGCAAACGCCCTCGACAAATATGGCGGCGGCGGCCTCGGGCGGGCACCTGCGGGGCGACTGTGCCAGGAGCCCGAGGAGCCAATCGCTGGGCGGGGGCGGGGCGAGGGCGGCGAAGAAGGCGCCGGCGGCTCGCGCGCAGGCGCACTGGCTCGCACCTGGCTCGGGGCTGCCGCGGGACCAGGCATCTCCTGCCACCACTGCGGTGAGGGGCTGGCCCCGGGGCCCGGGCAGCGAGGCCGGAGCGGAGCGGGGCGGACTGGGAGCAGGGGGCCCGTCTTACACTAAGCAGCACCCCGAGGAGAACGGGGATGCTGTCCGCTCTGGGAGGCCTGGGGGCTCTCTGCGGGGTCCCCGACGTGATGGGTGGTGGGTTGGGAGTCTTTGGGTCGGGGTGGGAGAGGTTTGGGCCCCGGGGGCGAGGCTGAGATCTTTGCCGAAGGGTTTCCTGGGGGCCAGGGGTCGCGGGATGCTTCTCGCCCGATCCCTGTCGTTAACGTGATGGCCCTCGCCCTGGTGGCTGGTACAACCACTTGGGGAACGTTAGAGGAACACAGCTGCTGGGCCCCACTCCTGGATTTTCCGACGTGATTGATCAGAGGCGAGGCCTGACCTCACTATTATTGAGGTGAAATCCGGTGATTTCGACCTGCGAATCGCCACAGGTTTCGGCGCCAGTGACTGAGTAAAGTGCTCCTGGGATGAACCCAGACTCCTCAGGCCCGCAAGGGTGGGGGGCCTGGGGTGAGGTTGCTGACCGTTAGCGCTGCACAGGCAGAGGCCGGTTTCTCCCTCCAGTAAGGTGAAAGTTCATTTTCAGTTGGAGGACGAGGAGGAGCCCGTTAATATTGGGGATGGAGGGTGAGCACCCGCCTCCCCAGCCTGGCCAGGACTGGACCCTGCTGTGGAGGCCGCACAGGGAGGGAGACAGGCTCCTGGGTGTTAAACAGGAAACCCAGGAGACAATTCCATCTGATGCGCCTGAGGACGGGCAGAGACCTGTGGAAGTTCACTAGTTACACCCTGGCCTCCCACTTCCGTATGACAGTGCTTTCCCTGTGCTGATTGTTTCTCATACACCTTTTAGTAACAAAGCACATTCCCACCCTCCTGGTGATGCCCCCCACCCCAGGCCATTCGTGGTTTCTTCCCCCACATTCATCAGCCCCTACTCACTGTAGCTGGGTGACTACTGTTTGCATCCCTTTCTAGCTTTTTTATTTTAATTCCCCTGGAAGCCTGATGAGGTGAAGAGGGGAGAGGTAGGGAACTTCTTCCACACAGATCTGTCTCTGTGACCCTTCACCCCCAGCACCCTCATTCCATTGTCCTCAGGATAAAATCTTGTGTGGTTTACAAATCCCTTCCTGAGCCTGTCTTTCTACATCCCGGTGGTTTACAAATCCCTACCTGAGCCTGTCTTTCTACATCCCGGCTCGGAGCTCTCTTCTCGTATTGTTTTTGTTTACCTCAGCACAGTGCTGGACACATGGTAAAAGTTGAATGATGTCACACTGTTATTATCACTGTCCTCTCCCCCGCCCCTTACCCCTGCGTCTTGAATCCAGGTCCTTGGTCTTTGCATGGTTGGCACCTAAGCCCCTGAGCCGCAAGGGCACATCATCGCCGTTCCTTTTTATACACTTGCTGCCTCATTTTGTGGGACATATTGTTTCCCCAGGTTGCCTCTGTGGCCGAACAGAACCAGTGCTAAGGGGCACAGCGGATTTGGAGTGACGTTTCTCCTGTGGTAGCTGCTACTCTTCCCTAGGGCTAGGGCTGCCCATGTTGGCCTTGCAGGGGCAAAGCAACCCTGCAGGTATTAACTGAGCACCTACTGTGCAGTGAGGGATCCTGCTGGAGAAAGTGCACAGAGCTAGGGTGCATCTGACCTGGCCTAGCCCTTAAGGAGCTTCTGAACCAAAGGAGGGTCAGAGAGGCACTTGGATTCTGAGACAGGAGCCAAGGGACATGGAAAGGAGAGAGAACACCTGACTCAAGAAGGCTCCTGCCATTAAACTGGGCCTTGAATCAACAGGATTTGATAAGAGGGCTGGTGGCGGGGACCTGAGAAATGCTGAGATTTTTAGTAAAAAGCACCTGTTTTGAATCTTGGCTCACCACCTGTGAGTTTGAACCAGTTATTTTATCTTCAGAGTCTTGGTTTCTTCATTTATAAAATGAGGATGGAAAAAGTAATAGTTGTAAGAATTCATGATGATGGATGATGATGATGATGGGTGTAAAAGCTCTTCGATACCGTCTATGCCTGAGAGCGATATGAGGATGATCTGGGGTGTTTCAGCATGAACAGAGGTGTGGAGTTGGCAGTTTTTGTTCTTTTGATTGTTTTTCCTTCCCTGGGTTCTGGGTCTCAAACCCAGAGCCTGCATCTTAGCCACGTTGCTCCATGGAGGTGGCTTTTGAAAAATAATTAGGGGGCATACCTTGTGACTCAGGAGGCTGAAGTACAGGCCATATAAAACCCAAAAACCTGGGTTTAAGACCTGGGGCCGGGTATTTAATAAAAGAGAAGAATGTGGGAGGTGGCGGGATATACCAGGCCACAGGAGGGAGTGTTGGGTGCTGACTGTCAAGACAACTTCAGTCATGGATTTGGCGGAGGGTACAATGGCTGAAACCCTTTAAATATCAAGAAACCAGACTTTGGAGACATGACAATAAAACCAGCTCTTTGTGTATCGAGGGTCTTTGGAGTGCCAGGCACCATGCTTGGTGCTTCATTTGCCTCTTGCATTTCAGCCCACAGCAGTCGAAGAGGTTGGCATTATCACTCTTATTTTATAGCGGAGGGAGTGGCTGGCTCAAGGACACACAGCTCCTGCCATGTCAGCAGGGGGGTATCCAGAGTCTTCTGAAAGGTGCCAAGGTCAGAGGGGAGCTGGGTGCAGGTTACGGGATGTCTCACCCAGGTTAAGCATCTAGGCTGGGTGTGGGCCCAGGCTGCTCTCTGCTGGCAGATGAGGGTGGGGGAGGGCCAGTAGGGAAGTCAGTTCCTCAAAGGGGAACAGAATCTGGAAGTGAAACTTCTAGAGGGAGGCTGTAGTTTCCTCCCCAGGCCTGGACAGGTTATTTTGCTGAAGGTTTCTGCTGGAGGCCCTCCTCTTTTGACTTCCCTCTTGTGTTTCTTTTCTCTCAAGCTCCTTTACCACAGGAAGGGGCCTGATCACCCTGCTCCTGCCCTAATCTGTCATGATTGAGCCCATGAAAAAGCCGGTTCTGAGCATCATGTTACATGCAAGCTGCTCTGGGCTTCCTGAACATTAGTTTAATGCTCATTGTACTTCTGTAAAGGTAGGCATCGTTATCACCAAGGCTCAAGTGGGTTAAGTGACTTGCCTGAGGTTATACTCTTAGCAGGAAATGTAGTTGGAATTTAACCCAAGCTCCCCCTCCCTCTCCCTCTCCCTCTTTTAAAGGATAGGTACAGACAGGAATGAAAGCAAGCAGGTCAGCAGAAAGGAAGAGAAAGGAGGAAGAAGCATTATTTTTATTTAGTTGTTCATCTTGGTTGTTTTCCCCAGCCCTGGGTCTCGAATCTGGATCCTTGGGGAGTATGTGGGTTGTACCTGCTAGAGATTGTGAGCTTATCCCCAAAGCCACCAGGGTGCGCCAAGATTCCCTTCTTATTCTTCCCTTGCAGCCTTTCTCTACCACTCAGTCCCTCCCATAGAAGAGCGTGGCATCCAGCCCTGCAAGGGAGGGAGATCAGAGTAAAGAGGCAGGCCCTGCCCTTGAAAGCCACACCACCAGGTTGAAGTGGGAGGAGGCACCAGTGAGGCCTGAGGGGTTGGAGAAGATCTGGATGCAATGCTGGCTCTTGCAGGTCAGTGAGATGGAGAGGAAATGGGGCAAGCACTTCTGGTGGGAGGCCCCTGCTAGGACCAGGTCTGGTAAGAGGAGAGACAGCTCGAAGGGCTGAGGCAGGTTGGGCTGGACAGGCTGGGAGAGGCCACACTTTAGAGGCTCTTAAAGGCTGGGCAGGGAGGGGGAGCCAGGGTAATCATGGGACAAGGACCAGTTCTGTGGTGTCACTCCTGTTACTGTTGGACTCAGGCTGAAGTCCACCCTCCAGGGTCTGACTGATGGTAAAAGAAGTTTCTGCTCTCTGTGCGCCCTGCGGGGGCAGTGGTTGAGTCAATCGCCTTCGATGGAGCAGACCAGGGTTCGAGTTCCAGATTCGGGGGAAACAGCCAGTGTGAACATGTAAATAAAAATGAAAGAATGACTGCGTCTTCCTTTCTCTTCCTGCCAGCTTGCCTACTCATTGCTGCCTGCACCTTTGCTTATAAAGAAGTTTTGCTCTCCTGCGGGCAGGTTCATGTAGATGAGGCTGGCGTGGGCTCACAGGGCGGGCCCCTGAGGTGTCTAAGTTCTAGGGCTGCTGTAACAAACTAGCACACACTGGGTGCCTTAAAACAACCAAAATGTGTTCTCTCACTTCTAGAGGGCAGAAGTACCTATCAGGGCGGGCAGGATCGGGTTCCCTCTGAGGCTCTAGGCCCTTCCTGGCCTCTCAGCTTCTGCTGTTGCCTGCAGTCCGTGGGCTCCTTGTCTTGTTGCGGCGTCACTGGGTTTTCTCCTTTTATCTCCACAGGCCGCGGTCGCTGGGTGTGTCTGTCTGTGTCCGACTGCTCTCTCCTTGGGAGGACACCAGTCCTTGGATCAGCCTGATCCAGCAGGACCTCATCGTTTACTGGTTTACATCTGCGGAGATCCTATTTCCAAAATACAAAGGTTAAGAATGTGTTTTTGTTTTTTTAAGGGAAGATGCAGGCTGTAATGAAGGTGAGCTGGAAGGTAGGCAGGAGGAGGAGGAGGAGGAGGAGGAAATACTTTTATTTCATTTTGTTGTTCATTGTAGCTGTTCCAACCGCGCCGCCGCCGCCCTAGCCTGGACACGAACCTGGGTCCTTGGTATGTATGTGGTCTGGGCTGCTGGCCAAGGGCATGGCTGAAGGCAGCTGACCAAACTGGCACACCACCAGGGTTGCCAGGACAGTATCATTTTTGAGGGATGCAGTTCAACTCACGGTGTGGAGTTTGGGAGAAGGAAGCCCCCTTAAGCTTCCCTTTGCTGGGCAGACAACACACGTGGGATTCTTTTTCTGAAGAGAAGAGCAACTTCGAGTCTTAAAAGAGAGACTTAGTATCACAACTTAAAGTGTGGTGGTGGGCCAACCACATGAGCATTACCTAGGAGCCTGTCAGAAATCCAGAATCTTCTTGCGCCCTGGTGGAGTGGTGGTTAGGGCTATCACCTCCGAAGGCTGCAAACCACACATCCCAGGGGTATGTGTGTGGGGGAGGGGTGGACAACGAGTATGAACAACTAAATAAAAATAAGTTGCTTCTTCCTCCTCCTCAAAGGGGAAAAAGAAAGAAAGAAGTGGTGCAGGCCACATAAAGCCTAAGGACAGACATAGAGTTGAGACCCAGAGCCGGGGTAAATAAAAAAAAAAAATCAGACCCTGAGCTTCCTTTTCAGACCTACTGAGTCAGTGTCCACATTTTGACAAAGTCCCTAGGTGATCTGTAGGCATCTTACATTTTGAGACACACGCACTAGTTCCTCTCCCTCCCCAGGTCAGGCTAACCTGCACTGACTAGTCTGCCGGGGTGGAAGCCAGGTGTCTGCTGTCCTTGTTCTCTTTCCATGTGACATGGCCCTGAGTTTCTCTCCCAGGGGCTGAGGCTGCCCACGCGTTTGCCCTTTCAGGAGACTCCGTCCTGCCAGATGTGTTCCTGGGCTGCGTCCAGCTTTTGTTTTATAAATTTTTATAAATTAAAAAAAAAATTTATAAATGTTTTTTATAAAAACAAAACAAAACATCTTTGTACACGTTTCAGGGTAGTTCTTGGAGGTGGAACTTCTAGAACTGAAGTATGTGAGCTGTTGTGGCTTCTTACCACATGTCGCAGCTTCTTGGTCTGCCATCCCTCCAGAATCTGACGGCACAGCCGTTGGTTTTCCCCACCGGGCATCAGAACCCAGCTCGGAGGTCAAGTAGCAGAGAAGGCTGTGGGGCTAGACTGGCTGGGCTTCCAGTCCGCTAGTTCTTTGCTGTGTGGCATTGGGCAAATCTCTTAACATCACTGAGTGTGGGCTTGCTCTCCTCTAACAATGTAGTAATGCTGTAAACTGAGTAGGGATTTTATGAAGACAATGTAACGCAATTTTCTGGAAGCCTCTTTTGTTTAATTTAGTTCATTCGTTTGTTTTCTAGCTCTGTGCACCTCATCTGAGTGAATATCAATCATACGATGTTTGTCTTTCTCCTCTGGCTTATCTCATTAAGCATAATTCTCTCTAAGTCCATCCATGTTTTCAAATACTTTCCAAGAGTTAACCTCGCTTCCTCATTTAATCCTTCTGTGCCTGCAGAGTATCCCTGAGCATCGTCTAGAAGAGGAAAGGGCGGCCTGGGTGAAGTAGCCTGCTGGCTTTATACTGTGAGTACATTGTGTGCCAGGCCTAGGGTTGTCACATCCAGACTGTCACCCTCAGATAGTGGGGATGAAAGAAGCCACTGAGCGCCCGGGCTGGCTCAGCGCTTGACCGGAGGCCCGCCTTCGCCCCAAGCCTTATCAGCTTCCTTGGGCGACACCCGGGTGGTGGTGGGAGCCCGGCTTTGTTTCAGCCACTCGTTGCTGGTTCCCAGGCTTTGTTTTACATCCACACTTTCTTCCAGTGGAAATGAGTCACATTAATGACTAAGTGACTCAGGTCTGGGTGAGGAGCAGAGCTGGCTCTGATCCCGGTGGCTAACTGATTGTTTTTTCCCCCAGAGACAAGGATGGCCAGACTGCCTGTGACCAGGAATGCTCCTCGTTGCTCTTGGGGCTGAGGCCAGGCAGCAGCATGGTGCTGGGCGGGCCGCTGGCCTGGTTGTTGGGCCTGCCCACAGCGGTGGTCTATGGCTCCCTGGCCCTCTTCACCTCTGTCCTGCACAACGTGTTCCTGCTCTACTATGTGGACACCTTTGTCTCGGTGTACAAGATCAACAAAGTATCCTTCTGGGTTGGAGAGGTAGGCCAGGGGTGCTGGGGCCAGCCTGGTGCGGGGTGGGGCAGACTGCAGTGCTGGGTCCATCCAGGCAGGAGCTGGCGGCCATGCTGGCTCCTCAGTGGAGCCAGCCTTCCTGGCTGCGTGAGCCAGCACTGCTCTGTGTATTTGCATAGGTAACAGATTGTAATACACTCACATATGTGATTCTGTCAGCTAGATACGTTGGCCAGCTGGGCCCAGGCTGGGTGGGAGTGTGGCTGGTAGAGTGGGTTTTAGCAGAGGTTGGATATGAGCAAAGGTTTGCAGACGGGAAAGCTGGGGTCATCGCTGAGGGGTGGCGTGCAGGCTGGGGCAGGGAAGAGGAGGAGGCCGCCTTGGACCCACCTGCTCCTTCTCCCCTCTGCCTGCAGACGGTGTTTCTCCTCTGGAACAGCCTCAATGACCCGCTCTTTGGCTGGCTGAGTGACCGTCAGTTCCTCAGCTCCCAACCCCGGTTTGTGTCATAACTGTTGCATCTCACCACATGCTCCCAGGCCTGTGTTTGGGGTGGCAAAGGAAGGGGGACCATGTTCAACTGTTGTCTACTTTCTTCACTTCCCGAGGTCAGGGAAGCCTCTGTCCAGGTTGAGGAAGTGGCCTTGACTGTTGCCTTGCTCCTTTTGGGGAGAGATTGACCCCAGCTTGGCTTGTCGGGTCCTCAGGACCGGGCAGACGCTCTGCTGCTTCTGGTAGCTTCCCTCACCCCATCCCTGCTGGGGCCCAGCTCTGCCCCCAGCCCTGAGAAGTGGGTCTCCCACAGCCTTTGGCCATCAGCCCTGGCAGGCTGGCAAGGGAGCAGAGGAGAGCGTAACCCCTGGCGGGCGGTGCTTCTTAAATCAGGCTGAGGACTCGGGCTCAGTGGGACTGCCCTGGTGTGAGCCCCTCGCGTGGGCCTCTGCCCTCCTCCAGGCCGCGCAGGGGAACTGGAGCCAGCAGGACGCACGGGCGTCCCCCAACAGCCCTCCTCTCCCTGACAGGTCGGGCGCTGGGCTCTCCTCGAGGGCTGTGGTGCTGGCTCGGGTGCGGGCCCTAGGCTGGCATGGGCCGCTGCTGGCGCTGGCGTTTCTGGCATTCTGGGTGCCCTGGGCCCCAGCTGGCCTGCAGTTTTTGCTGTGCCTGTGCCTCTATGATGGCTTCCTGACGCTCGTGGACCTGCACCATCATGCCTTGCTGGCTGACCTGGCCCTCTCAGCCCATGACCGCACCCACCTCAACTTCTATTGCTCCCTCTTCAGTGCGGCCGGTTCCCTCTCTGTTTTTGCCTCCTATGCCTTCTGGAACAAGGAAGACTTCTCTTCCTTCCGTGCCTTCTGTGTGGCACTGGCCGCTGGCTCTGGGCTGGGCTTTGTGGGGGCCACACGGCTGCTGAAGTGGCGGGTTGAGGTGGCCGGCAGGGAGCCAAGGTGCCCGGCACTGGCGGCGGACAGCAGGTGAGTGGCCAGCCCCGCTCTCTGGGTTCCCACTGGACCCTCCCAGTCTGGTTTCAATACCGGGGCCTCTGGCTGATGGGTGGTGCCCTGGGGTGGGGGTGGCGCTGGCCTGGCCCACGGCTGCTCTTGACTCCCCTCTGCCCCTTAGCCTGTGTGGAGAGGAGCTGCTCGCGGGCAGCCAGGAGGCGGGCAGCATCACCTTGGGCCAGTACCTTCGGCAGCTGGCACGCCACCGGAACTTCCTGTGGTTCGTGGGCATGGACCTGGTGCAGGTACGAGGCACAGTCCCCTCACCTGGGATGGCGGGGGTGCGCCTCATTCAAGGCCACAGGCTCCTCCCAAGTTGGGAAATCAGTTCTGGGTCCTGTGAGGACTGCTGGGGGATTCTGTGGCAGAAACAAGGTGGGGACTGGATTCTAACACCGTCTGAGCTCCTGATGCCCTGTGTGATTTTAGGCAGGTCTCGGCCTGTTGGGGCACCCAGGTCCTACCCGGCCAAGTAAGGTTATGAAAAAGAAGTCCCTCTGGGGCTTTGTGACTGACTTTTAAAAACGTCAAGTGTCTAATACACAACAGAATACTATGCAGCCTTCAAAAAGGGTGAAATCCTGCCATTTGTGGCAACATGGACCTACTCAGAGAGAATTATGCTCATTGAGATGGGCCAGAGGAGAAAGACAGACATCACAGGATGTCACTCATATGAGGTGTATCGAGATAGAAAACAAACGAATGAATTAAACGAAATAGACTTCAAAACCAGAACTAATTCAAATAATAGACATTTAGTGGGGGAAAAAATCAAATCACAGTGTGTAGGAAGAGATGGGGGAAAGGAGGGAGCTGCTGGGGCGAAGGGGATTGATTGTACAGCGAAGGGAAAGGAAAGAGTTACCTACAGTATTAAATACAAGTGTCAGTTTGCTGTCATGTAGACTTTAAACCTAGTTAGTGTTAAAACGCAATATTCCTTCAATAAAATCAGTTGTTTTAAAAAGTCACACTTAAAACATGTCGTATATAACCAGCCAAATTTAGAAATACTGTTTTATGTCATTAAGCTTTTCTTTTCTTTTTTTTTTACTAGTGTGCTTTCAATTAAAAAGAAAAAAAACGCTTCACTGTTCTAGTAACAATTTTATCATTTCTTCTAACTTTTAGGAAAATTAGATAAACAACAGGAATTTGGGTTTGGGTTTTGTTCTGACATGGGGAGGAAGGCTGCTCTGAGGACCCCGGGCACGTGCCCCCTACTGACTCCTGCCCCCCGCCAGCTCCCAGGCTCCCAGCACCCTCCTCACACCCCCGTTGGGTTGCAGGTCTTTCACTGCCATTTCAACAGCAACTTCTTCCCCCTCTTCCTGGAGCATCTGCTGGCAGACCACATCTCACTGTCCACAGGCTCCTTCCTGCTGGGTGAGTGGGTGCTCGGCCGGCCCAGACCCAGACCCCTGCAGCTGCAGGCACAGCGGTCTCCTCGCCCAGGTGGCACAGGGCAGAACCTGTTGTGGGCTGCCCCCAGCCCCAGCTCTGTTCCTGAAGGGAGTCGTGGGAGCCTGTCGCCGATGAAGGAGTGGGGAAGGGCCACGCGCAGGGCCCTCGTGGTGATGGTGCTCCCCAGCGAAGAGGGCACAGTGGCCGGCTGGCAGCAAGGACTGCGCTGTGTGGGAGTGGGCGGTTTTGGGCGTGCTCTGTTGAATCTCTTTGGGCCATCACTTTTCTGTAGAGTGGGGACATAGGGGTACTTCTCTCGGAGGGTTTGAGGGATTCAATAAAAGGGAGCGCACTTAGCTCAGAGCTGGCACATTCAGTCAATGCTCAAAACGTTGCTAAAGAAGTGTCGCCTGGGCTGTGCCCGTCCCCAGGCATCTCCTACATCGCGCCCCATCTCAACAACCTCTACTTCCTGCCCCTGTGCCGCCGCTGGGGCGTCTACGCTGTGGTGCGTGGCCTCTTCCTGCTCAAGCTGGGCCTCAGCCTGCTGCTGCTGCTGGCCGGCCCGGACCGGCCCAGCCTGCTCTGCCTTTTCATCGCCAGGTAAGCAAGCCCCGCCCGCCCCCACCCGTGCCTCCCCTGCAGCCCACACTTCATCCTTGCCCGCTCTCTGCCCATAGCAACCGTGTCTTCACGGAGGGCACCTGCAAGCTGCTGACCTTGGTGGTCACTGACCTGGTGGACGAGGACCTGGTGCTGAACCACCGCACGCAAGCGGCCTCGGCGCTGCTCTTCGGCATGGTTGCTCTGGTGACCAAGCCAGGCCAGACCTTCGCCCCACTGCTGGGCACCTGGCTGCTGTGCTTCTACACAGGTGAGCACCAGGGGCTGCAAGGGGCTCCAAGGCTCCCTCGGCCCTCTAGGTCCAGAGTGACAGAGAAGGGCAGCCCACCCACAGGCTGGCCATCCTGCTGCCCTTCCTCTGCCTCGCCCCATGTGAGAATAGAAATTGGGCCTCTGATTCTTCCCTTCTTTCAGTAGTCCATTCACTTAACAAATCTGTGAGATGCCCTTCTCTGCCAGGCTCTGCCCTGGGTGCCTCGAGGGAGCTAACGACGGACAAGACAGCCAAGGGCTTCCCATCATGGAGCTTATATTCCAGGGGCAGGGAGCGGCTGGCAGTCAACAGCCAAACAGGGAAGCAGCAGGCAGTCCAAGAAGCCACCTAGTGTGGTTTGGGAAGGGTCTGTTCAAGGAGGTGACATCCAGAATGTGAACTGGGGACCAGGATGTGGTCTAGTAAGGTCTCAGTGAATCCCTCTGCAGCAAGGGCCAAGAACCAGGGTGTCAGGAGCGGGCCGGGCCGAGGCTGGGAAGGGGAAGAGGGCCCTATAGCTCTGCGGAGGGTTTGGATTTTATGCGTCATGTAGAGAAGCTGTGGGGAGGCTTTGAAGCAGGAACGGTTCGATTTGTTTTAAAAGCTGTTCCGTGCAGACAGGCTGTAGGGAGGCTGCAGCAGAGGCGATAGAGGCTCGGACCTGTGGTGTCAGGTAGCTGGAAAGAAGTGTTTGGGTTGGGGTGTGTTTGGGATTTGGGGGAGGTGAGGGGCCGGCTGCTGGCAGTGCTAAAGTGATCACGGAACCTCGGAAGACTGAGGTGTTCCGCCGAGTTACTGGTGGATGATGGAGGGAGGACCGGAGAAGCTAGTGTGGGGGAGGCATCAGGAGCTGTGCGGGGGCATGCCCGTGTGGCAGGTGTGGCGCTGCCGACTCGAGCAGCCCAGGGCTGACCGTGTCTTTTCTGCTCTTTCTTGTCCTAGGTCACGATCTCTTCCAGCAGCCCCTGCTGACCCCCATGGGGAGTGCCCAACCATGGCCAGAGCCCCCGGCCCCGGCCCCCGCACAGGCCCCAACACTCCGACAGGGTTGCTTCTACCTGCTGGTGCTGGTGCCCATCACCTGTGCTCTGCTGCAGCTGCTGGCCTGGTCCCAGTTCACGCTGCACGGGAGACGCCTGCACATGGTCAAGGCCCAGCGCCAGAGCCTGTCACAGGCCCAAACCCTAGACATTAAGACAGTATGAGAGGAGTAGTCACTCTGCCGAGGACACCTCCCAGAGCCCTGGGCAACAGCCACTTTTGCCAGCCCGGTTTCCTACTCCACTGCCTTCTGGGAGGCAGCCTGGAGGGGACAGAGTGGGGAGGGGGTCCTGGGGCTGAGGCAGGTATGTCCTGGGGCCTAAGGACTTTTGATTTTCGGGCCCAGCTTGGGCAGGGCTGGGCCCTGTATGCTCAGGGATCTGCCTCCCAATGTGGGGCAGGAGGGAGAGGACACTGCAGGGCTGGGCAGGGAGGCCTGTCGCACTGCCTGGCTGGGAGCACTGAGTGGGCTCAGGAACCACTTTTGATACTGTGACTGTTTACTTTCCCTCACCAGGGGAGCTGACTGCAGGTCCCACCCCCTCCTCCCTCCCAGTGGTTTCTGAGTTCTTTGCTTCAGCTGTGCTCGCACTGCCACAGGGCTCCCCGGCTCCACCCAGCCTCTAAAGAGGTCCATTTTATCAGACTGATTACAGCCAGTCATTCCCTCCCTTCACTGAGGTCTGAACTGTGGGGAGGGTGGGAGTGAGGAACAGGGTTCCTTGCTTAGATCCCTTACTTACTGGGAAAAACACCGAGAGCATTTTCCCAAAGGGAGTGGTTATCCCTGCATCAGACTGGGCCATGTGGCAGGAGAACCTGGAGAACTAGGACTTGCATGGCACCTGGGAGCAAACTAACTTGCAGGCTGCAGCCGTAGCTCCGGTGAGTTGCCCAGGAACCATTGCTGGTGCTGGGCAGAGCACTGCTTCCAGACCATAAACCTTGACATTACTGGGAGCTTTAAAATGCTGCTGCCCGAGTTGTTCTCCGAGATTGACTTGGACACTGGGGTTCTACAAAACTGGTGATTTTACTGTCAGCTGGGACTGAGAACCCCTGCTCTAGGCCAGCCTTTCCCAGCAGACATCTTTGGGCCAGAAGGTCTCATGTGGATGTTTAGCAGGACCCTGGCTTCTGCCTACTGAGTGCCCCCCAAGGTGACAACCATGTCTCCAGACCTTGCCAAATGTTGGGGGAGCGGCTGACCTTGGGGACCACTGCCTAGTCAGTGGTTTTCGAGGGTCTGCAAGTGGTGAAGAATGTTGGTTGTCAGGCTGTGTGCCTGGAGTCTAACCCCGGCTAATCAGGCAGAGCTTTAGGAAGTTACCTAATCTTTGTTACTACCTGATATTTCTTCATCCGTGAAGTGAAAAATAAAAATACTGACACTTTGTAGGTTTGTTGGAGGAAATGAGTGAAAGTCTGTAAAGCACCTGGCAACTCCCCTCTCCAACCCCAAGTTCAAGTTTAAAATGGAGAACTAGTTAATCAGAACAGCTGAGTAGGGGCCCCAGGAACCTCATGTTTAATGACCTGCATTTCTTATCCACAAGGGACTTCTGAGAGCCTCCCACTTCAGGGTTTGTAATCGCTGCTCCCCTGGGTTTGAGTGTGTGCACTATGCTGAGGCTCAGGTCCTGAACTTGGTTTTGGCATGAAAGCCATTCCCTCTTCATCCACCTGACTGGCTGGCGCGGCAGTGCCCTCTAGAGGACAGACTGGGTCCAGCCATCAGCACCCCAGGTCTGTTTCCCCACCCAGCACTGACTACAGACGAGAGGCCCAGCTGTCTATTGGAACGACTTTATTTAAGTACACTGGGCCCCACCAGGCAACGTGGTTTGTGCGAGGCTGTGCGAGGGACCGGCTTGGGCTGAGAGGGGAGGTGAGCTGGTTAAGCACACTGCAGTCCGTGGGTTGCCACATCGCTTTCACACACACCAGCTACTGAGGCCCACCCACACGTGGCAGGGCCTTTGGTCATCGGATGGCGTGGGGAAGAATGCTGCTGGAATCTGGGATTGGGGTGGGTTTTGGTGTCACAGGTGAGGGGGCCAGTGGAGATGTGTGAGCCCCAGTTTTGCATCATCTGAGCTGAAAGGCCTCTGGACTACTGCGAGGCCAGCCCGGTCCAGGGTAGGCGCCTGGTCCCACCGGACCACAGATGAGCCCGAGCCCATCAGCGCCTGGCACTCTGGTCTAACCTCCCTCCCTAACCAAACAAGTCCAAAGTCAAGAATGGCACAAAATCAGCCCAGAGGGGCCTTCTCACCATTACAACCCAGCCTCCCTGGGTCAGCTAGAATGGGAAAAGGCAACTTGGCTCATCTGCTAGAGGCCTCTGCCAAAGAGTGATTTTACCTTCTGCTTCAGAAAATCCCACCAGCAACCAGCCTGTTGATTCCAGGGCAGTGAGCAAGTAAAAGACGGAGAAGGAAAGTGGAGCGACTTCAGTGCAGCCCCCGATCCCATGTGGTCCTGAGATCCATGGGACTGTCCGTTCACCGTCAGCAGGGAATGGTGGGGCCCTGGGTGCTACGCTAAGCTGAGGTGCTGTAAACATTAGTGTGAACAGGGTGACTGGTGGTCAGGAGGCAATGAGCTCCTTCTCTCCGGTTCCCGTACTGAACAAACACTTCGATAAATAAAACTGAAGATGGCACTGCCCAAGGATGGAGGAAAAGCAAGTAACGGCCTGGAGCCAAGAGGCTCCTTCAACTCTCCCAAGATCCCCGCTGGGGCATGAACCCTGCTGCTAATCAGAAGTAGCACACTGCGCTCCGCAAATGCCCACTGTGTCTTGGTCCCCAGGTGAAGGTGAAGGCATCTTGCCCTCTCCTGACCCTGGAGTCTCAGTAATAGCTCCCAGAGTGCTTTTCCAGCCTCCCAAACCTGCTGCAAAACCAGACAACTCCACCCCAGCCGGGATCTTCAGTCCATGATCGGGAGGTGTCAAGAGCAGACCGACAAGCAGGGGGAGGCAGCATCTGCTGCAGGCCGCGGGCACCCTGGGGTGGGGTAGGGCTGGGGTTGGCCCCACCTAGGAGGGGCAGCAGCAAGATGCCCCGGGGTTGGGTTTGCCTCCCTCTCTGTCTCCCTATGGTCATAAACACAGTCCCACACAGTCAGACAAAGGAGTGGGGCCCTCTGCCAGCACTCTGCCCCGTCAAGGGCCAGTCAGTGGTCACCCCCAGGCCTCAGGCCATAGCCATCATCCTTTAGTTCATCGTCCTTTCTGGGCCCTGGAATCCCTGGGCCACACGGCACTCGCACATCCACACAGACTTGTACCCACACACCCACACACACTCACACACACAGGCAGTTCCTCGCAAACATCTCCGACTCAAGAAAGCGAGTTTTAAAGTGGAGTTAACTTCAGAGAGAGGTGAAGACGGTGTCCCAACATTAGAAGGTTTTCCGGTGGATGGATCGGGCGCCATCTTCCTCATATTCCTTCTTGGAGACCCACATCTTCTTAAAGGTGTCCAGGGAGGCGAGGATAGAACCCCTGGAGTGGAGGAGACCCAGAGGAACATGTGAGGAGACTGAGGGTCCTAGAGCTGGCTAAGCCAGCTGGTGTAGCTAAGCGAGGCCTCACTTGCTGTCCCACTGTTTCCAGAAGAGCTACTCACCCGATCCATGTGGAATAGAGTCTCTCCTGAGGGGCAGATATCTGCAAGGAAGGGTGGGAAGGGGAATCTGAGAACTTCATCCTCTCTCCCTCGCTCTCCCAACACCCGGTTCTTACCACCCAAGGCAGTGGCTGTGTCTCACAGCGGGCTGGAAGCTATGGCCCTGCTGGACCCTGTGGCCTCTCTGGGGGAAACTGTGGCCCCGCTGATACTTGTCTGGAGAAGCAGGCTTCCAGAAGCTTCTACAGCTACTAGGGAAGTGGGGCCTGTCTTGGGGGTGACTTGGCTGAGGGGTGTGGGGGGAGCAGACTCATGGTAGGAACCGTATTCCTTCCTCTGGGACCCCTTCTTTGCTGGCAGGCTAGCTCCCCTCAGTCAGAAGGATGCTGGGCTGTCACACAGCAGCAAGCATCAGAGCTCCTGCAAGACCACCTGGGGCCCTCCTGTGGGTATTAGACACCCCTGCTTTTTGTGAGGAGGAGCGTGAGAACAGCTCTTCCCCTCTGGCAGACCTCAGGGCCAGTGTGGGAGCTGGGGGCCATCAACTCTGCCTAGACAGTGTGGCCTGCCCGAAACCTGGTCAGAGCCGGGACAGGGGCCACACCAAGTGACACACGACAAGGGCCACACCTCCATACCCCCGGAGGCCCAGTTCCGCCCCTCCTGGAGGCCCACGCTCCTACCCTGATCTTTACGTCCTTCGGAGCCAGTTTCTTCACTTCACTCAGTAGCCTGTCACCAAAACCTGCGAGGGCAGAAAGGAGAACGATTACCTGGGCATCTGATCCCAGGAGGATCCTGGGGAAGGGCTTCCAGAACGAAGACCAACCTTTGAACAGCGTGGAGCCCCCCGAGAGGACGATGTTGGAGAACAGCGTGCGCCGCAGGTCCATGTCGGACTTCTGGATGGCGAACACCAGCACCTCATGGATGCCCTCGCTCTCCTCACCAATCAGGTCGGGTCGGAACAGCAGTTCTGGTGCCCGGAATCGGGAAGGACCAATCTGCAGGGGCAGGGCAAGCTTCAGAGGCCAGAGCTGGGCCAAGGTCCCTCTGGGGATAGGCATCGAAGAGACCTCTCTGCTCCTAGTCCCCAGGAGGCTAGAAAAGCCAGATCAGGAGGGAACTTGCATGCCAAGGGCCTCAAGGAGCAAAGTAGTGCTCCTGGGAATAAACAGGGAACAAAGACAAACAAGGCTCCTGAAATACTAGAGAGGGAGCCCCTATGTTGAATCTGGCCAAGAGACCTTGGGCTTTAATAGATGGATCCATCATTCATAGGAATTTCTTCTCAGTGGAGACCAGGGAGAGAGAGTTCCCTCCACACTGAGCCCAGCTGTTAAGAGCAGCACTACCACTCCACTTGGGACTCCCATCCTGACCTGGGAAGCGCCTCTGGTGCCTCTCCACATGGGAGAGCCCCCTCCCTGTGCCTGGCTCTATGGGGGCCTGCTGCTCAGCCACCCCTACACCCCAGGGAGAGGGAGTAAAAGGGAAGATCTGCTCGGCTTCCGCAGTGGGAGCCGTCTGGGCCAGACCCAGGGGAGAGTCTGGCTGCCCACCTCAATGGTGCTGCCATCGGGCAGGTAGTACTGAGCCTTCTCCGTCTCCAGGGTCTCGTCCTTCTGGGGGTTTGTGGACAGGTAGCAGGCTCTCTGCAGAAGCAAGCATGGCTGTCAGGCTGACGGGAAGTCTGGCTACCAAGTCCAAGGGCCAGGGCAGTGATATGCAGCCGCATTAGTCTGCCCACCTGTAGTCACGGCCCTAATGGTCAGGCGAGCTACTCCCTGAGGCAGGGGCAGGGAGGCCTCTGTCGGCCTTTGCTGGGTGGCACACAGGATGTGAGTTCCTACCTGCTCCACCTTCCTGGTGGGCCGGCATGGAAATGTGGCTCCCAGGATGTGCATCTGAGACCACAGCCTAATTTTAGTCCAGGCACAGGCTTCTGTCCCCCTCTATGACCACATGTGGTCCTGGGTCCCACCTACTCAGCCCAGAGATTTCCCTAGAGCCAGAGGTGCAGTTTACTTGAAAAATGTATCCCAACTTTTTCAAGGATGTGCATAATTAGAAGAAACCAAGAATATCCGTGTGCCCATCATCCAACGTAAGGAACAGAGGCAGCCACCTTTCTCCCGCAAGATGACAGCACTTCTAGAAGGTGAATCTTGGTGAGGGGCCTAGGTGGAGGGCACGCTGCCGGGAGGACCCCCCCACCGAACAGTGTCTCCTCTTTGTTCCAAGTCTCCCCTTCCCTGACTGCAACCCTGGGCCCAAGGGCAGCACTCACTTCCTTTATGGCCTTGACGATCTCAAACTCGGAGGATGAGTGGAAATCATAGCCCTCCTTACGCAGGTAGAGGCGAAGGAAGCGAGAAACGTCTCGGCCGGCGATGTCGATGCGCATGATTGAGTGGGGCATGGCGAAGCCCTCATAAATGGGCACGGCGTGAGTGACGCCATCCCCAGAATCCAGCACCACACCTGTGGTCCGGCCTGTGGCATAACTGAAGCAAAGAGGGCAAATGAAGACTAGCCCGGTCTCCTTACTCTGGAAAGAAACTCATTTCTCTTCGGAATCCAGTGTCAGCTGAAGGCGAGTTGGGGTCTGCCCTCTCCAGGGCCTTAGGGTGCACCGACGACAAGGAAGCCTGGGCGCTGATGCAAGCCCTGAAGCACCTGAATAAAGGGAACTGAACCTCTTCAAGCTTCCTTCCCGCAACTGCAGGAAGAGCAGGCCTGACCTCCCACTGCTTTAGGGGATAAGGAGCAGCTTTGCCTCTAGATAAGAGGAAAACCGCAAATGCCTACGGGGGGCCAAGTAGGAAAAGCAAAGGAGTAAAGGAAAACAACATTTTCACTTTCATGTTAAAAAAAAAGTAGCTTTTTTCTCACATGACCTGCCAGGTGACCTGTCCTTAAGGTTTTTCTCTTGCAGTACACAAACACGGGCACAGACACATACTTCTGCGACATGAGGGGAGAATGCACAAAGTTTGAGAAATGGCAGCGAGCTCCTTGCCTTAGCAGTGGGAGGCCAACAGAACGAACTATGGTGAAATCACACTTGCAAGTCCTGTCCTCAGTGGCGGCTGTGGCTTCAGCTCCAGCTGACTTTGTTCCGTAGCAATGGAGGCCCAGCATTACCAAACATTTCCCTTTTCTTTTTCAGAGAAGCCAGCAATTTGGATTTTGGTAGGATATCTCCAAATTTTTAAATGCTACCTCCCAGTTTCTAGTGGGGCCACCAGAGTATCTCTTGGCAGTGGGCCTAACCCTGGTGTGGGCGGGTTGGGCACGTGACAGAATGACAGGGCAGGAGTGCAGGGCTGTGGTGGTGTTTTCATCATGGCCACCTCACCAGCTCCCATGGCCCTGCCCAAGCAGGCCCTGCATAAATATCTGACACACTTCGGGAAGCTGCACATGGCCTTCCCAGCAGGCCCAGTGAGGAGCCTTAAGCGCCAAACCTCCTGAGGACAGACTGGGGGATGGGCTCTGGCCTGCCTGACCCACGACCTGCAACCCTTCCTAGGGTTGCTGCCCATGCTGCTCTGAACCCAGAGGAGAGGCCAGAGGACCGCTCCCCCCACGGCCGCAGGCTCGCCAGCCAGGCTGCTACTCACAGACTGAGCACAGCTTGCATGGAGATGAAGAGGGCTGGCACATTGAAGGTCTCGAAGAAAACTTCAGCAGCTCGTTCCCGATTTTTCCGTGGGTTTAAAGGTGCCTCCGTCAGGAGCACAGGATGCTGATGAAAGATGTCCAGATGGCAAAAGGCCCAGGCCAAATTTCCACCCCTCGCAGCACTGTGGGGAAGCCCCTGCATGCCTAGCTTGAAAGTCCAGGGCACCTCTATCAGCCTCCCTCCCAAAACAAAAAAGCCAAGTGGAGTCTGTCATCTAGCCCTGACCAAGTCAGCTTCTCAACTGTCTAAACTCAGGCCTCCTTAAAAGTCTCATTCTGTCTACCCCTTCTCCCCTCCATTTTTCTCTTTTTCCCCTCCTTGTTCACCAAAACTCTTATACAGATTCCTGTATCTTTGGTATGCCTCCAATTACCAAAGATTTTGCAAAACTGTAAATCATTATGATAAAAATGATTTAAAATTGTTTTCAAAATATAAAATGAAATTTCAGTATTAAACGTGTTTTAAAAAAACGGAAAATATTCCTCCTCTGGAGGTTCTGATATGCCCAGTACACATCTTCTTTTCAGAATTGAGAGCTTCCTTCTTTAAAGTTAAGAGTTTAGGCTCAGACGTCCGAGAGGCGTGGGTTTGAAGAACAGGTCTACCACTTTATTCTGAGCGATCTCAGAAACACTACTTGGCTTCTCTGAACTCCTGTTCCCTCCTCTGTAAGAGAGAGCTCCTCCGCCACACCTCACAGGGATGGGGTGAAGAGTGAACGTGCACATGCCTGGAAGGCACGTGGTCTGGTGCCGGCCACACACAGTTAGGACGCAACACACGCCCTGGCTATTAGGGTCGTGTTCCTCTGTGGGGCAGGGGCCTGCTCGGCTCTGCACCCACAGCGGTGGCCCGCACACAGGACCCTCACCTCCTCTGAGAAAGTCTGCAGCTGGTCCTTCGAATAGACGTACTGCCAGATGCGCTCCATGTCATTCCAGTCCTTGACGATGCCGTGCTCCATGGGGTAGCGGATGGACAGCAGCCCCCGGTGCTCCTGGGGGCGGAGAACAGGACTGGACCCTGCTCCATGATGACAGCGCCCCCACTCCACCAGCCTCCCCCAGGCAATAAGAGCAGGCAACTTTCCCCAGCTCTCTACACTGTGTGCTGCGAACAGCTCTCACTGCCTAAGTGCTGGCAAAGCAGAGGACGCCAGCATCTGTGTGGGGCCTCTGGGGCCCCTAGGGCAAGTGACAAGAGGCGCCCTTCACATGGGTCCCAGAACAGTCTCCTGGCTCCCACCTCTGGGTCGGGGCATAAGAGCCAAGGCTGCCCACAGCGGGGCTTTTGTTGTGCTTCTCCAGGCTGCCCGAAGGCTCTGCCAAATGGGGCTAATTAACTCACCCCCAGGGACCCTGCCAGGACCTTCCTCCCACCCCTTCTGCCAAAAAGATAACCAAGCTAGTAGATTTTATCATTGGCAGACAGAATGAAGGCAACAGCCCTGTTTTCTAGGTTGGTTTCTGGTTCTGTTTCCCACAGTGGTGTTCAGAGAGCTCGTCTCTAAGACGAGGCTGCTCCTCAGAGAAACACACTGACTAGGCCTCGGATGACAGAAGCAGGGGAGGTTTTAAGGGGAAATTGCTCCTTTCACTCAAGGCTATGTCCCACCGCAGGGCCTCATCCCAGGTTTGGGACAATGAAGGACCCTCTGCTGACTGAGCCTTCTCTAGCAGGACTGGGAATTACCTCGGCTTTAGGGCCAATGAAGATGTCACCCTCGAGGGCTCCTGCCATGACACGAACATGCTTGGGTCTGCCCACACTACGAGAGAGAGCAGGGACGACGTCACTAGTCAGGACACAACACAAAAAGGGTGTGCGGAGGCACGGACGTAGGGGAAATTTTCGCTTGATTCTCTTATTCTTGTGCGTGCGTGTGTGTGTGTTTTAAAGGAGAGGAAGGGAGAAGAGCAAGAAGCTTCCCACTGGCCGCCAGGACAAGAACCTCGGTCCTTGGGATGCACATGGACTGTATCCATGAAGCCACCAGCGCGCACTGGAATTAGCAGTTCTCTTATTCAGTTGTTCATCTTGGTTCGCCGCCACCCCACCCTGAACTCAGGTCCTTAGGATGTATGCGGATGGCACCCACCAGAGGCCGCCGGCTTAACCACTAAACCGTCCAGGGTGTGCTGGACGAAACATTCTTCAAGGAAGAGGAGAAGGAAGCACTTTTACTTCTGGTTGTCCTCCCGCACCCAACCAGGTCTCAATATGGGTCCTTGAACTTTTTGCCCAATTTGCTCAGTTCTATTGCATCTGAGGAGTGAAGTTACAGTTGATTTTTACTTTCTTCCTTCGACTTTTCTGCATTTCCTACAATTTCTACAATGAACATGTATTATTTTAAGCTATTTGAATAATCTTTCATATTCCTATTAGATTTACTTTACTTCATAAGTTATGAAGATGAGTCTTAGAGGATTCAACACCTCCAGCTCTTCTTCCACATTGTGTGGCAGGTCCTCAACGAATGTCCCTTTCAATACCATTCTGTTGCAACATTGATGAGATAAAAACCAGTCTGCCAACTTTGAGGGTAGAGATGGGGGTTTTTCTGAGGACCTGTTTTTGCTTTAGACATTTCACTTAAGGTCACAGTTTCCAAGAACCTGCTAGTGGCACTGAGAACGTACTGTGTGTGCAGACCATGCGAGACAAGGGAATAAGAATTTCTAATGAACGATCAGCTGAAAAAATATCCCCTTGCGGGCCTTCTACTAAGTCAAACTGTGGTGTTGTGACTGTGACCACTTTCTTCCCGTTTCTCCCCTCGAGCCCCTTCCCCTGCCAAGCCCTTCTGCTGCCCAGTGTCTCTGCCTCAGGAGGGAAGTTCTGAGAAACTCATTCTCACTAAGATGGCAGCTGAGGTTTAATGTTAAAGCCCATCCTGGGCGACAGAATTTTAAAAAGAGGGTTTAAAGACGAGGCAGTCATCAAAGCAGGGAGTCAGCAGTGATACTGTGCTAGGGGTCAGACAAAATTTAATTTAGAGAGATATCTAGCCCATGCTGCTCAGAGAACGGTGCGGGGGACCGTTTCCTTGGGTGCTCCAAAGCCGCTCCGCCTCCTGCTTGTGTCTGGAGCCCCGGGGTGGACCAGACGAGATCTCATCTGTCTAGAAGATGAAACGCTGTCCCTAAATCAAAACTGACAAGCTGCCCACGCTTCTCACTAACCTACAGGGTGACTTACTAGTTTGGAAAGCAGTATTTGGGGATCTGATCACCAGCAAAACCAGCTTTAATCACACCGGATCCCTGAGAAAAGAGGAGACAGAGAAGTCAGAAGCATCACAAAAACGAGATGAGAAATATATCATACGATGTGCAGAACATGGTTCTGTTTTTAAAGAGGAGACCTTATATTTGTGTCTAAAGTATCCATCTGCATGTGAATTTGTTTAGTGGGAGGGGAGGGGAAGGGGGAGGAGGGGTCCCGGGGAAGGGGAGGGGAACTTTCATGGTTCACTCAGTCGTGTATGACTTTTCTCTATTTGATTTTTCTACGTTGAACATATTTTATTTTCTTTTTCTTTCTTTTTTTTTTGGTGTTTTATTGCAGTAAGTTTGTTTCACAAATTAAAATAAACTCACATGTGTAGTTCCAGATAGGTGCAGTTTCCCATTCCTTAGATATATGTCAACACACCCTGCCCTCCACCACATGATCAAGAGTTCTTCACCACTGACCATTGGGCCCTGCCACCAGTTGTTCCCCCATCCTCCCGTCCTATTCCCTATTGGTAACTTCAGTTCTATTGCAAGTGTCCAAGGGTTAGTTTTGTTTTGTCTATTCCTTTGTTTTGTCTATTCACATTCCACCAATGAGTGAGGTATTTTCTTTTGGCTTATTTAACTTAGCATCATCCCCTCTAGTTCCATCCATGTTGATTCAGATGACAGGATTTCATCTCTTCTAAGGTCTGTGTAGTATTCCATTGTGTATGTGCACCACATCTTCTTGATCCATTCATCTGACATTGGGCACTTGGGTAGTTTCCAGCTCTTAGCTATTGTGAACAGGGTTACTTTTGGAATTTAAAATAATGTTAATATAGGGAAGAAAAAGAGAAAGCCCAAGGAGAGAAGAGGGAAGTACCTAAAGCATGAAAGTAGTCAAATTCAGGAACATAATCAAGTGGGGGAAGAGCGTGGGATTCTCTGTTAAACCACCATGGATGCTTGTAACCTTTCCCAGCTCAGGCCTGAGCTCTCCTTGCTCTCGGGTCTCTGTGACAGCCCCACCATGATCAGTCATGCTTGAGGCTGACTCCCATGGACACGGTATCTGGTTCTTACATAGAGCAACACACCAAGTTTGGTGGGGGCTTGTTACTTGCTCTATGCTTTGCTTTGTGCTTTGGTCTGATAAAGAACAAGGAAGCCCTAAAGCATTGTCTGTGCAGAAAGAGATCCAAGATTACAATCCTGCTGCCCAATGCTGATGCTGGGTGAGTGCCCCACAAGAATGCTTCTCCTACTAGCATCCCTGCTAACACCCAGGGCCCAATCAAAACAAACACTGACTCTCAACATGGGTAACAACCCTGCACAGGACACATGACAAGGCTGACACTGTCCACAGGTACACGCTGTTCACTTCCATCGTAACACTTCTCCCACTGCCTCTGATACCCCAGCCCTCCCCACAACATGGTGCGCAGCTGCACGTACACACGGGGCAGGCTTTCTCTTGCTGCAGCTTGACCACTTCTTCTGGGGCATTGTGGGATTTCGAGAACCCACACAGCAAGCAGTAAACATATCGGGAGACACTGACTAGCCAAGGGTATCACCAAAGGCTCCCCAGCATCACCTCTGGTTCCCTGTCTCGTTCCTGCTCTCCTACAGAAGGGGGTTAAGATGGGCCATCCTGGTGCCTGATGCTGGCAAGACAGAGGGAGGAGCTAACAAGTGTCAAGGCCAGGGAAACCCATTCTCTAGAAGGCAGGGTGCTCTGGCAACAGAAACGAGAAAAGAGCAAACTCACAGGCCTGCGCAGCACAGCAGGGATCTGGAAAAGGCGCAGCTGCAAGGTGAGTGGAAAGACTGGGACGGAAGGAGAACTATGTTCTGCAGGGCCTGGGCTCTGGCTGGGGACACAGACATGAGAACAAGCCCTGAACAAGAGAACTCCAGGAACTTGTTTGCTCAGGCTTCCAACAATTGCTCACTGTCATCAACTGGGTGTGGCGATGCCAACAGACTAATTGCGTGTCTTGGCAGAGGTTGAAAATAAGAAATGTAGAGATGAGACCTGTACTTTAGACTCTGGACACACACACACACACTTTTTCCCCTCTCTCTCTCTTTAAAGGAAAGGTACAGGCAGGAATGAAGGCAAGCAGAGGCAGTCAGGGACAGGAGGAAGAAGCATTTCATTTATTCAGTTGCTCATCTTGGTTGTTCCCACAGGCCCTGGGGTGTGAGCCCGGGACCCTGGGATAGCTGTGGACTGTGTCCAAGCACTACTCTACCAGGGTGTGCCACTCTTTTCTTTTTCCTTCCCTTTGCTCCTGGTCTCCAACCCAGGTCCTTGTGTTTTTCAGGGCCCACACTTTAACTGCTGAGCTACAGAGGTGTGCCACAGACTGTAAAGTCTAAATATTTTTAGGAGATGAACTTTCAGGATATTTGATTTTTGAGCAAACAGACTACACTCTGAGTAACAAGGCATATTAGGTGTCAGATTCACTCCTTCCTCTGTCCTTCCCAAGGAGAGTATGCATAACTGGCCCAGCTCACATATCACCACCTTTCCCCTGAAGAACTATCTCCAGCTGGAAATAATCATCCTCTTCCTATTATCTCATGAAGCCACCACTGCTTGTAGGTAGCATGCATTTTACTCTGCTTTCTGTTAGAATTCATTGTCTCTTTTTAGCCCAAGTGCATCCATGTTAGAGGCTTTATAATGAACAGGATCAGCCATTTGCAGGGTAATCAAATGGATGCTGGCTGACTGAAACAAAAATCAAGGACACATGATTGGCACCTGAGCCAAAGTATGGAGTTGAAACGAGCAGCTGCAAAGCCAGAAGCCCCGGGCAGAGGTGGTGCGGGCAGACGTGGTGCTGGGAATGTGCACAGGGTGGAACCACACCCAGCCTGTCCCTGCATCCCCAGAGCTGACCTGCCAGCAGTGGGGTGAAGAAAGGGTAGGAACGTGGTGGTGGTGGTGGTGGTGGCTGAGCTGCCTCTTTTTGGTCAAGCCACACCAGGAAATCACCTCAAAGGGTCCTGTCAATTGCTTTAACAGCGTTTATGACTAGAAACTGTGCCTGGCAAATGAGCTCCTACTCTTTGGCAAAGCCAGGTAAACACGTCTGGCAGAGGCATCTTGAAAAAGTGTTCTCATTAAATATTTGATTTCTGAGGACTCTAGTCTGTTGCCAGCCACCACTGACAGCTCCCCTAACGCAGCAGCAAACAGCAACCTGCCCCCGAGCCGGGCTCTCCCAGGCCCTGTGGCGGCAGGACTGGTAGCTTGGGCCACCTTTACCTTGAGCACTTGAACTCGACAACGAGGCTAGTTATTTCCCATCTTAAAAGTGGGAAAAGAACACTGAGAGGTGGAGCCTCAGATTCTAGGCCAGAGGTTGGTAAATAGTGGCCCATTTTGGCCCAAAGAAATTGTTTGTTTGGTCCACAAATACTTTTTTTTTTAATAATTTTTTTGAGATGAAATTCACATACCATGTAATTTACCCATTTAAGCTGTCTAACTCAATGATTTTTAGTATTTTTTTAGTATATTCACAGAGTTGCACAATCATCACCACAACCCAATTCTAGAACTTTTTTTTATCATCCCTAAAAGAAACCCTGTACCCATTAATGTCGCTCTCCACCCCTGCCAGCTCCATTTTCCCAGTCCCAGGCACCTACTAATCTATTTTCTGTCCTGATAGATTACAAACTCTTTTAAGAACACTTTCATTTTGTTTTCCTTTTTTAAAAGAAAAAGCACAGGCAGGAATGATAGTCATCAGAGGCCCCCAGGCAGGAAGAGAAAGAAGAAACACTTTATTTAGTTGTTTAACTTGATAATCCCCCTTCCCCACCCTCCTGCCCGCTCCTGCCCCAGGGTGTGAACCCTGGTCCTTGGGATGTATGTGGACTGCGCCCAACCACTACTCCACCAGGCTATGTCACAAACTATTTCCACATGAACTTTTAACAGTTGCAAATTGGAGACTGCCTATGAAATCTAATATTTCTGATTTCTCATGAGTAATCTGAAGATCTGGTAATACTGGGCCTGCATTTCTGCAGGGGGACAACTGGCTAGAAATGAGAGGCAGTTGTTCCTTTGGTCAGGCATACTCAATGCATCTTCCAGCTTCCTCAGTGTCTGGAAGGCTAGCCTCTCCTTCCCCTAATTTTTAACGTTCCAGTGTGCTTCCACTGCCACTGAGCTTGAGACCCCCATTCTAGACATTCCCAGCAACAAATTCATTAGGTTTCTCTCCTTCCACATGGTATGTGATTTCTTTCTTACCCTCAGAGCGCTTAGCCTGGTGTGAAGCATATCCTTGGCTCTCAAAATACAAGTAATTGAACAGCGAAACTATCTCTATAAGCCACCTCCTCTTCCCCCTTTCCAAGAAGCTAGGGCTGCAGTCTTGCTGACCAACAACCCGAGTGTCATGTTGCAAGTGACAGTGTTAAATAAATACACTGACTTCATTTCCTCGGCTAATTCTAGTGTCTCTTGTACCTGAGTGAATCAGCAGATCTGAAGAGCTGATGACAAATTGTTAAAAAAATAGAGACAAAATGAAATCTGAACTTTGATGGAATATTTGATGTTATTTAAAAACTTGTCATTTTATTCAGTTTAGTAACAGTAATTATGTTTTACAAAGAACGTAAAAGAGGGAAGTGGTAAGAATGTAGTTTAAAAGATTAGCAAGAGTTAACTGTTACAGCTAGACAATAGATGTGGAGCTTTGTCATACTATTCCCTCTCCTTTTGTTTTTGTTTGAAACTGTCTAGGCACACACTGGTGGAGTGGTGGTTAGGTCAATCACCTCCAAAGGAGCACAGGCACCATAACCCTGGGTTCGAGCCCCAGGCCCAGTGGCAGGGGGGCTGGGGGGAAGCAACCAGTATGCACAACTAAATGAAGATAAAATAAAGATGCTTCTTCCTTTCTTCTCCTGCCTGCCTACTTGCCTTCATTTCTTCTTTTTAATTTTTTAAAGGAAAGGTGCTGCCTGTGAACTTGGTCCTTGGATTGCAGGGTTTACTTCGGGAGAAGAATTGCACCCCCAAACCCACAGAAAGCAGTGGATACCACTGAAACAGCACTAGTGACCACCACAAGAGAGCATTCTAGAAGGGGAACAGGTTTTGAAGCCAAGTGGCTGGTATCTGTCACACCAGGACCCAGGAGCATCGTTCAGGAAGAATCTGAAGCAAAAGAAAAAGGAAGCCACAGTGCTAAATCTAAGACAGAGAAGAAAGACATGCCAAAATCAAAGTCCCGCAAAAAAACCTGAGTGGCCCAAAGACGGGAAGACGCCAGGACCTCACCAGAGAAGAGCTCCGTTGACACTGAGTGGGACAACCTAACAGAGAAAGAGTTCCAAACAATAGCTATAAAAAAATGAATGAGATGCAGGAGAAGGTTAGGGTAGATGCCTCTGTCCCAAGGATCCTGATTCATAGCCTGGGTCTGGGGGGAAGCAAGTAAATAAAAACTAAATAAAATGCTTCTTCTTCTCTCTTCCTGCCTGCCTTCATTCCTCCTTGAGAGCGAGAGAGAGAGAGAGATGCAGGAGGCAACTGTGAGGCAATTGGAAGACCTCAAAAATGAAATGACAGCTCCAAGGGAATACCTCACTAAAGAGACTGAGGCCATGAAGAAAGTCCTAGCAGAAATGCTAGAGATGAAAGACACAGTCCAGGAATTAAAGATAAACGTGGAAGGCTCCATAGATTCAATCTTGCAGAGGAACGAATCTCAGAAGAGGAAGACAAGATCACAGACCCTCACTCACAGAAGAGGAGAGAGAAACAAGATTGAGCAAAGAATGAAGAAACTCTACCAGAAATGTCAGACACTGGCACCTCCTGGTGAAGGAGCAGTTAGGTTAACTGCCTCTGAAGGAGTAAGTGCTGGATTCAAGTTCCAGGTCCCAGGGGGGAAACAACCAGGGTGAACAACTAAAATAAAAATAAAATAATAAGTATCCTGGAAGGAAAGGAGAGGGGAAAAAGGAAAAGAAAACTTACTCAAATAAGTAACAGCGGAGAACTTTCTACATGTCTCATAAAAAGCAACCACGGAGGTCCAAGATAGAGATAGAACGCCAACATTTTTAAATATAGAAAGCCCTACCTTAGACACATCAGAGCAAAACTAGTAGAGTTAGTAACAAAGAAAATTACTCAGTGCTACTAGAGAAAAGAGAAATAACCTACAAAGTTACACCCATCAGGCTGTCAAAAGACTTCTCAGCAGAAACCCTACAGGCCCGGAGCGAGTGGAGCGATGTATTCAAAACACTGAAAGACAAAAACTAGCAGCCAAGAATACTCTGCCCTTCCAGACTATAATTAAAATATGATGGAGAAATAAAGGTCTTCAATGAAAAACAGAAGTTAATGGATTTTTCCATCACCAAGTTGGCCATTCAATAAATCCTGAAAGGGGTCCTACAACAGGGAAAATGAAATGATTCAAACTCTGAGAATGGTAATAAACGGGCAAGCAAAAGCAGAGACAAAGGACCAACAGCAGAGAGGAAAAACAAAACAAAACAACACACTAAAGGTGGAAGGAAAATCATGGAATCTGTATAAACATAAATATTATATAGTATCAGCTCATGAAAGACTATCATAGAGCTGTAAAGACAGTGATAATCTACATGACAGTCACAAAACCTAATCCTAAAGCGACACATAGCTGGGAAGTAGATGAAACGAAAGAGCTGAGACCAAAAACTATAATGAGGAAAAAGCAAATAAAAACAAATGGGAAATGAAGCGACAGACACAGAAAACCAATAGAAAGTAAAGACTCAAATGATAGCAATAAAGCCCTACATTATCAGTTATCACCCTAAATGTGAGTGAATTGAAGGCACCAGTCAAAAGACACGGAGTGGCTGTATGGATCTAAAAACAAGATGCGTCAAGTCAAAGGTTATGGAAAACACATCAAACAGCAGTCATGAAGGAAATCAGGGACTGCAATACTAATTTCAGACAAGATAAACTTCGACCTAAAAAGGGTATCATGAGGCAAGGATGAGCACTACATTATGGATAAGGGGGTAATTAATCAAGAAGTAATTATAATGAACATATAAGCACCCGATGCTGGACCATCTAAACATATAAAACAAATACTAACAGAGCTAAAGGCAGACATTGACAGTAACACAATAATAGTAGGGAACTTCAATACTGAGGTGGTTCTGGTCCAACAAAAAAGAATATATATTCCTCTCAAGTATACATGAAACATTCTCAAGGACAGACCATATTTTGGGACATAAAATAAATCTCAGTAAATTTAGCAGGACTGAGCCTAAAGAAAGCATCTTCTCTGACCATAACAGGGGTGAAACTAAAAATGAACCAGAAGAACAAAAGTACAAGAACCACAAAGATGAGATTGAACAATATACTTCTGAACAAATCCTGAATTGTCGATGAAATTAAGACTTATCTGTAAACAAATTAAAATGAAGAGATAGCTACCAGAACACCTGGTGTGCAGCAAAACCATTTCTAAGAGGAAAGTTTATAGCCATATAATCAAATACCAAGAAAGCCCAAATTTAATACCTAACCACACACCCAAGGGAACTAGAAAGGAAAGAAAATCAAAGTCAAAAATCAGCAGAAGAAAGGAAATAATAAAAATTAGGGCAGAAATAAAATGGAAAACAAAAAGATCACCTAAAATACTAATCAAACTAAAAGTTGGTTCTGAAAAACAAACAAAATTGATAGACCCCTAGGCTAGACTCACAATAAAAACAGAGAAAACCCTAATAACAAAGATCAGAAATGAAAGAGACGAGATGCAACTGAATCATAGAAATACAAAGACTCATGAGCAATTACAGGCAACTATATATGACAACAAATTTGTCAATCATGAAGAAATGGACATTTTTCTAAAATCGTACAACCTCCCAAAACTAAACCAGGAAGACACCGACACCTTTAGCAAACCACTCACATTATTATCATTATCATTATTTTTAGCAGTAATTAAAAAATCTCCCAAAAAACAGAAGTCCAGATGGCTTCGCTAGTGAATTCTACCAAGTATTCAAAGAAGAGCTAACCCCGGCCCTCCTTAAACTTTTCCACAAAATTGAAGAGGAGGAAAAATTCCCAAATACCTTTTATGGGGCCAATACAATAGTACCCTGATCCCCAAACTAGAGAAAGAGCACCAAAAAAGAAAACTAGAGACCAAGATCACTGTTAATACACATGCAAAAATCCTCACCCAAATGCCAGCAAACCAAATTCAATGGCACATTAAAAAAATAATACACCACAATCAAGTGGGATTTATTCCTGAAATGAAAAATGGTTCAACATTCACAAATCAATGTAATATACCACATTAACAAAGAGAAAATAATCATATGGTATCAACAGATGCAGAAAAAAACATTTGATAATTAACACCTATTCATGATAAAAATACATACTGTGACAGATATTCATTCATTCATCCACCCGCCCATCAATGAGAAATATTGAGCACATCATGGTGCCAGCGTCTAGGTACGTGTGGAAGGGAACGAGTAATGAGAACCCAAGGAATACCATTTTTCTTCAAGGGAAGAGAGGGAGACAAACCATCTTCCCCAACATGATGTCTCATGGAAGCCCAACCTCACCCCTGGAAGAAGGAAAGCTAACAACAAAAAAAGCATCTTTCTTTGGAAAAAATGAAGATGTTGGAACCCCATCTCGGTCTGAAGTCTTGCATCTCAGTTCCTAAGCCAGGTCGTTTGAACACGGCTATTTAACTTCTCCAAGCCTCACGTTCCTGCGTAGTAATTCCTGTCAACCAACCAAAGCTGAAATCTAAATTAGATGAAGTAAATAAAAGGACCCTGTAATGTGCCTAACGTCCCAAGGGCTGAATCAAACGAGCGAATCTGACAGTTTAGAATAGAGGACATTGGCAATTTAGCCTCAAAGTAGGGATCTAGAAGGGACACAGAAAGGTGTCAACCAATCACGATGGAATCAAACTTTTGAGTGGAAGACAGAAGTGCAGTCGCTTTACAACTGCTGCCCAAGGCCCCCGACCTCCAGCCCAAAATAAAAGCAGTATTTAGACTCTTTCCATTTGTCACATTGTTTCATTTGCGCGAGGGTACTAGCAAAAGGAATAACGGATAAAGCACTGGAATTAGATCCCTCTACTACCCTGGACTCACTTTACCGCTTCCAGCTTCAGTTTTCTCATTTGTAAAACGAGGATCAAATTTCCAGCCTTAACTATCCATCGAGCTTTTGTGGCGTCTCCAACTGGAATATGTGTGGAGACGCCCCTGAAAGCGCTAGAACGCCAGGCAAACACTATGTTTAGTCGCTGTGCCCTCAGCAACTAGGCGTTCGGAAGAGACCACTCCAGCTTACTCGGTTACACTTTTCTTCTCGGTCTTTATAATCTTATCATTTATTATCAGAGAAATAACTGAAATCCTCTGACCATTTCTGGCACCAGACTTTCGCGCCCCACCCAGAAACACCTCCCAGCCTCTGGGCTGGCTGCGGTGCGAACGAAACTTAGTCCTTCCGCCGCCGCCGGCCGGCCCAGTCGGTCAGGCCCCAGCACTGGGAATTCCGCAAGCCAATCCCAACAGTCCTCGTGCAGCGCCCCGCCTCCTAGAAAGGGACAACACTAGGTCGGCCCAGAAGAACGGCAGGGGTTCGAGCCAATCACTGCAGAGGGCTGCTCTCATCCGGCAAGGCCCAGAGGCGGGGTCATCGGTCAAGATGGACGACCAGCGCAGCCAATAGAGTTATCAGAAACTAGAGAGAGGGCGGGCGCCGGGGACACACTGAACGGTTAAGGTCCCTCGGGGCCAAGGGCCCAAGGACCCGACTCGGACTGCGGCTCTTCCCTTTATCCACCCCAAAGCTCTCCATCCCATGATTGATAATAGCCGGCCTCACTGCCTCCGGACTACAAATGTAGGGGAGGATGGAGACGGTGGCTGCCGAACCCGCCTGACAGGCCGGGCCAGTGACAAAGAGCCGGCGGCTCAGGCTGAAACCCGGGAGGCGATTCTTTCGGGGAGGAAAGCATAAGTTCCTTTAGGAATAGGAAAGACTCAACTCACATTGTCGATCACGACGGGCTGGTTGGCGATTACATCGTAGGACTCCATGGCAGAGGAATCTCTCCTTCCCAGGAAGGAACTGCCAGCCCGGTCCGCTGCTAACGCCACTGACACGCATGCGCAGTCTAGCCTCCAGGACCGGGCGGCCAGGGTGAGGCGCGACCGCGCCGCTGAAGAACTACAATCCCCAGCAACACCTTGCGTCTGGTTTAGGGAGTCAGCCAGAGTGGTATCCCCGCCTGATTTAAGAGATTGGGCGGAGCGTTTCCGACGCACAGCACCCCGGGCTTTGTAGTTTTCATAGATTAAATAGAAGGGGCCCCAGATTGATAATCATATTGCATGCCTGGATCTGTAGTTCTTTTCAAGGGGTTCGCAGCACATGCTGAAGTATGTCGTCTCTTGAATACCAGTTGGTAGTTTAGTTTGGATTGGTCGATAATTTATGGATGTTTTTATTTTACAAATCAGTCGTGTCACTCCCCACCATTTCCCCTTGACAATACAAGGTTGCCATTTTGGGGGCGGGGGTGTTAGCGTCTATAAGATATAAATACGTATATCCTATTACCATCACACTCTAATAAAGCAAAAATTAAAACACGCGAGAAGGACATAGTCCTAGGACAAAGTGAAATAATTTAAATTGCATTAAATTTGCTTTTAGAAGAATACATTTACTTTTTTTTTTTTTTTTTTTGGATCGCTCTAAACTTCATAATTGATCGGAAGACTGGCGTTTGGAAGTACTGCTATGTGCGATATTTTGGCCGTTAAAGCATCATTATCTCATAGCTCTGGGAACTCTAATTTTATTTCTAATTTTCCTGCGGATCTTGAATTGCCATTGATGGTTGCAAAAATGGAGGTAAAGAGAGGTTATCTTGTCAATACTTCCAAATGAATCCAGTGTATTTTTCTCTCGGTCATTTCCTTCCCCCATTAAGTTGCAGGGACCCTTTAGTCAACGGCACCGGTAGTCAGGATTTCCTTCTATAGTTTTCTTTGGAAATTTTTTCAAAAGGACACTGCTGTATGAAAAGTTATCGAAAACAAGATAGTCCCCAACACAGTGCCTTAAGAATTTTAAATTCTCCTCGTTACAAAGGCTCAAAGTAATGAGAAAGGGCAGGACCATTGTAGATAATGAATATTGGAGTTCCTCAAATCAATCTGCATAGAGAAAGAAGAAATTCCCATCACTAAAAGCATTAAATACCAAATATTTTCAATTTATTCCAGTTTACCTAGTTCTTGTTACTTTCTGACAGAACTCCAAAATACGTATTTCAACTTACAACTCCTGAACTTGGCGTTGTTAACAGAATCAATGTCCATTCCAAGACGGTAGCAAACATTAAGATTTATAATCGATTCAGACTAATGCCACACGGACGAATAAATCAACCCATCGTCAGATTTACGTTTAAATCCTTATTAGCAGCGCGTTAGCAGGACAGTAACAATCTCTGTGGGTGCACTTCCGAGAGCTTTCGCGGGACCCTAGCACCTCAGAGGGATGCCTGGTCTCTATTTAAACCCGAGTTCCTCCTAACGCTAGGGGGAGTCCAAGAGCCTTGGGACATCTCCTGCACAAGGAGTGGGAGGCGGGACCTTTCAAGTCACGCCTTCCCTACCTGTGACTGGCATAGACGCTAGCCAATAGATGCTGAGATAGGGCGCGTCGGCGCCCCGCCCCCATGAGCGCCCCACGGTCTCGAGGCACCCTCTGGCCGTCTCTGCATCCGCGACGGCCTGGGCGGACTGTGCCTTGCGCAGGCGCGGAGCCTAGACCTCGCTGCAGCCCCCGGGTCGCCTCCGGGAGTCGCACCCACAGAGTCTGCCCGCTGGCGCGTCAGTGCCCAGCCCCTCGTCCGCCCTCCCTCGTCCCCCCAGCGCCCTACACGCCCCGATGGCGGAGCTGCGGCCTAGCTGCGCCCCCGGCCCTGCGGCGCCCCCGGCCCCTGGCCCTACTGCCCCTCCGGCCTTCGCTTCGCTCTTCCCCCCCGGTCTGCACGCCATCTACGGAGAGTGCCGCCGCCTTTACCCCGACCAACCGAACCCGCTCCAGGTCACCGCTATCGTCAAGTACTGGTATGCCCTGGGCCGCGGGGAGATGGACAGGGGCGAACTGCGAAGGGTTAAAAGCGCCGGGAGCGAAGTTATTTGCAGGGGAGGAGGAGAAAGAATGGTTAAAGCACTTGGAAGGAGGGCTTCCTGCTGCGAGAGAAGGAGCTAAGGCTCAAGTTGGGAATGGGGACAAAGCGGTTAACGGAGCCTTTGGCTAGTGAGGGGTTAAGGAGGGAGGGTATGATGAAGGGTTAACTGGGATTAGGAGATTGGAGTGAATGGGGGTGTGTGTAGGAGCCAGGGGGGAACTGTGGGAGAGAGGGAACTGTAAACGTGGTGAAAGGAGGGGACGCCTGTAGGGGGTCATTAGTGGGCGAGAGGAAGCCAAGGGGGGGAGGCGGCTGGAGTGGGATGGGGGAGGCGAGGCGGGGCCTGGGGAGCATCTGAGAGGGCTTTGCTGGAGCGCGGCTGGAGAAGTTCAGAGGCACGAGAGCGCTTTGGATAGGGGTGGTCTGGAGACTCAGGCTGGCCCATTAAGTTAGGAGGGGAGCAAGTTGTGAACCCTGTGCTTGTGAAGCGATGAGGAGGACCTCCCCTTCTGATACCTTCTTGCTGAGCTCAGACAGCGTATCTGTGCAATGTTTTTGCGTTTGAAGTTTGACAGAGCAGCCCTTCCTGATAAACTTCTGCTTACTCTGCACAGTTCTCTTTCTCCAGGCAGAGTTTTCCTTCTGGCTCTGTAGCTGCTTTGCTTTAGGACATTGACTAGAATAACAGGCAAAGTTGGGGAGATCTATGGTTTGGCCCAGGATTGAAGTGGGGACCAGAGAAAATGATGAGGACCAGGACTCGCGCAGAGAGGACAGAAGAGCAGTGAGATGTTAGGAGACTGCCTGGCCACAGGCGTCAGGGTTTTGGCAGCAGTGTCTCAGGGAAGCTGAGCTGCAAAGACCTGTTTCCAGATGGGCAGCCCTTGAAATGGGAATGTCTTTTGTAGTTTTCCGTTTCCGTTTGCAGCCAGTCTCTTCTTGAAACCTCTGCACAGCACAGGTGTCGGGGACTAATCAGGAGCCTGTCTGTTGGTCTTTCTGTACCAAATGTTGACTGGAGAACTGGTGACTGTCCAGAGCCACAGTCACTAGTAGATGACCCTCTTTGTGGCATCCCAAAAGCCTGCTTGGGTTGTGACCAAAGGGGCTGGTCTGAGGAAAAGGGAAGTGACCAGAGTGGGTGTGTTTGCTGGTCACCCCTCCTTTAGGGACAGCAGTCTTTCTCTGCCACAGCTTCTTACTTCCTCTGGAGATGGCCCTACCAGAGGCCAGCTCCCTGTGTCCATGGGAGAATGTGAAGAGGCTGACAGCATGCAGGGCCTGGGGACCTGCCACGTGCTCCTCAGGGAGTGCCCTGGGGAGCAGCCTGCCAGGAGGAGGTGTGGCCATCCAGTTCTCTGGCAGGCAGACTGTTCCTTGGTTGAGAGGAGTTTTTGTAGAGCTTCTGAGTGCAGAGCAGCTATTGATAACTTAATCTCCCATTCTGATTGTTCCTCTGCATTCAAATCTGTGTTGGGGTCCACTACGGGATTGCTCCCCGAGAAAAGTGGGCCAGGTTCTGCCATGCTGTTTGTTCAGGTCTGTTTGCTGAGTGTGAGGAGGAAACCCTGTAGAGATTTGGGCAGCTGTTTTTCTGTCACCCAGTGGTCACGAAGGATAGTTGCGTGGAGAAGGTATTGAAGGAAGTACAGGCAAAGAACTCAGATTGGTTTGGGCCAATTTTTTTCTTTCGGCTGCAAGTTTGACTTCCCTTCAGAGATGTGCTAGCAGATAATGTTGAAGAGGACCGAACGTCACTTCATGAAATTAAAAATGCTGCCTAGATGCAGGAAAATCTGAAGGAGCAGCTCTGTGCTCCTTCTAAAATGCGGAGAGGTTTGCTTAATGAAGATCCTGAAATACATTCATTTTTGTCCCATGCACTTGGGTTCCCGCCAGGCCTCTTCAGTTCTCATAGTACAATGATTGACTTTGGTCTGGCTGTGGCCTATGGTACTTGGGAATTCCTTTTCTTGCAACCGAAGAGTAGCTCTGACTCGGGGTCCCTGCCAGCAGGGACATCCTGGCAGAAACGTTAGTGAGCAGGAAACCAAAGGAGAGACTAAGCTGGTGCCCTGGGGCTGCTCTAGGCCCGCAGCTGCCTTATCAGTGAAGTCAGGTGTTCCAGGAATTACGTTGAGGGCTGCTCTGGGTCTTTGGATAACATCTTTTTTCATAAGTGTAAAATATTCTTATTTTCTACATACTCATCTACTTCTCCTCAGGTCTCTAAGAAATAGACTAGAATAGCAGTGCTTGGGGACAAGGTTGATTTTGTCTGACTCGGGTTTATTCCCTGCAGTTGGAATTTAAAGTCAAGCCTCTCTCCTTGATGTAACATCTCCCAGGAAACTTGGCCGGAAAGACTGTTCATGGGGTGGGGGTTGGGGGCGGGTGGCAGATAGAACATTTGTTGCTACAGCCAGGGCAAAATTGGGGTTTTGTAGCAAGCTGTAGGGCTCCCCTCCTTCCAGAGTTCTGCAGCTGTCATAGGGTCTTTCTAGGGGCACCTTTTCTCTCCTCCTCCTGACAAACTTTTCTGAGTCCAGCAGGTTGTGGACCTAGTCCAATGATTTGGTGAAGTTGGAGTTAAGGAAAGATGGAGATTTGTCCCTTTTCCTAATCTACTCAGTTGAGATTCGAAGCTCTTTGTAGTGACTTTTTTATACATTCTATAAATAATAGCATTTCCTGGCAGCGAATAAGGATTTCTACAAAGGCAAATAATATCCTAGCAAAAGAGGATGAAACCAGACCTACTGGTTTTAAATAGTGTTCAAATTGCATGTTTGTGGGGATCACAAGTAACATGTGTTTTATTTGGTGATTAGCTTTCCATCAGCATCTGATCACAATTGCAAAGTGCACCCAGTCCGTGTCCTGGGGGTAGGTCACGTTTTCTGCAGTCAGTGGGACAGTCAGATGTCCAAGGCAGCTCAGATGAAGTGTTTGTGGGCCAAATGTGGACTTCCTTCCGCTGATGGTTTCCATTTACTCTGCTTCCTAAGTCTCCTAAGTTTCCCTATCCATTCTGAAGAAAAGCAGGGTTTTCTTTCTTTCTTTTTTAAAGCACTAATTACTAAAGGGGACCCTTATTGAATTAAAACCTCTGAGTGAGATAATGACTAAATCTCTTCCTCCGTGGCCTCTCTGTTGAATTCTGGGGGAAGTTTAATGGGGTCCTCAGAGGCCCCCCAGCTCTACCTTGGAGGCGGCAGTCTCGGGACTGCGCTCCGGATGTGGGCCCTCACAGACCTCAGCCTGCGCAGAACCAAGCTCCCTGAAATTTAGTTTTTGTCATTGCATGATAAAAGGCCAGCTTGGGTCTGTGGGGTACAGGCTGGGGTCTGCAGGAATTGGGTTTGTTTAGAACAAACTATAATTAACATAGAGCACAATATGGGCTTTCAGGAATTAACTTAGAGACAGGAGTGGGGCTGAGCCTCTGCTTCCAGGAACAATGCCCACTGGGGATGCTCAGGATGGCCTTTCAGCGGAGGCCAGTTGATTGACTGATGCACCTTTTGCCTTGAAGCTTGGCATGATTACAGGCGCCATAGAAGGGAGATGATCCCTGCCAGTCCCATTTGGAACTTGGAATTTGAAACAGGAGGAAGCAAAATGGGCAGTGACCCAGGCTCTTTTCTTTATTTATTAAAAAAAAAATTTCTTTTTTAAATTTTTAAAGGAGGTGCAGGCAGGAATAAAGGGGAGCAGAGGCAGGAAGGCAGGAACTGAGAGGAGGAAGAAGCACTTTATTTAGCTGTTCATTTTGGTTGTCTCCCTGGCCCCCAGGACTCGAACCCAGATCCTTGGAATGTGGACTGCACTGGCCGAATGTGGTAGAGCAAACAGCTACTCTGCTGGGATGCCCCAGTCTGTCTTATCTCTAAAGGAGGTTCGGCCTGCTAAGGATAGGAGAAGGGAACCTCTTGAACTGGAATTGGGTGGCCTCCAGCTTGTCCATTCCAGAGAAGTGTGGTCTCTCCCTAGTTACCTTTCATCGCAGGACCCTCCAGGAGGGGCCTTTAGGTTTGCAAGAGGGAACCCCTCACTGGACCCTGTCTGCTCTCAGGCTCACGCTGACCTCTGTGTTCTGTCTCCTGCAGGTTGGGTGGCCCAGACCCCTTGGACTATGTTAGCATGTACAGGAACGTGGGGAGCCCTTCTGCCAACATCCCCGAGCACTGGCACTACGTCAGCTTCGGCCTGAGCGACCTCTATGGCGACAGCAGAGTCCACGAGTGAGTGTGTCCCACCTGCCTGCCTTGCATCTGCTTGCGCCTCAGGCTTGAGCCAGTTGTGGAGGTTTTCCTGGGCTGGGGTGATGACGTTTTGTGAGGCTGTACTTCTGCCCTCTGCCTGTGCCCACCACGCCTGCGCGGTTCAGCTGGGCATCCGAGCACTGCTCAGGGGTCCAGGAAAGTGTCCAGTGATGAGCAGGAGTTCTGACTCCGTTTGGTTTTCCTACGCTTTCTCTGGTGTTTGAGCTCAAAAGACATGCTTAGTGTTGATACTTAAGTTGATACTTCTATATTTACTTATTTTCCTTCTAGCTTATTATGAAAAAATGTAAGCATAAAGCAAAGTTGAGAGGATTTTACAGTAAATGTTCAGACCTAGATTCTACAATTAATATTTTATTCTACCTGCTTTTTCTTTTTTTTATGAGAGGAAAGAAGGAAGGGAGTGGAGGAGGGAGGGAGGGAGGGAGGGAGGAGGAGGAAAAGAAACATCTTTATTTAGTTGTTCATTTTTTTCACCCTGAGGTGAAAGGGTACCTCTGTTTACTTTTTTTCTAATGTCTTTTTTTTTTTTCTTTCTTTTTAAAGGAAGGGTGCAGGCAGGAATGAAGACAAGTAGGCAGATGGGCAGGAGGAGGGAAGAGGAAGACGCATTTTTAAAATTTTATTTAGTTGTTCATCTTGGCTGTTGCCACGGGCTCTGGCCAAGAACCCAGGTTCTTGGGATGGATGTCAGGCAAAGGCAGTGGACTTATCTACTGGACCACCAGGGCAGTACATTTTTTTTAAAGGAAAGTTAGGCAAGAATGAAAGCAAGTAGACAGGAAGGAAGGAAGAGAGAGGAGGAAGAAACACTTTCATTTTATTTCCATTTAGTTGTTTATACTGGTGTTTTCCCCACCGCCACCCCCACCTTAACCCAGACACAAACCTGGGGGTATGTGGCTTGTCCTTCAGAGGCTTTTCAGTTAGTCTCTGCTCTGGCGGGGCTTGTTCAGTGTGCTTTTTATCCTAGCTGTCTCCCCTTTGCTACCCTGGACCCTTCTGCTTTTTTAAAATTTTATTTTATTGAAGCAACTTTTCCATTGTCACATTATGTAGGTTTCAGGCGCACATCAATAAAAATCAGCATCTGTATCTACTACATTAAATTCACCAACAGTCCAATTCTGTCCTTCACCAAGTAATTAACCCCTTTTACCTAACTGTCCACACAATCCCTTCACCCCTAGTTCCCTTCTGTTAACCATTAATTTGGTCTTACAGACTAAAAGCTCTTTTTGTTTGATTTGGTTGATTTTGTTTGTTTTCTCTATAAATCACATATGAGCAAAATCATAGTGTTTATTTTTCTCCATCCGACTTACTTCATTCACTAAGCATAATCCCCTTAGATCTATCTAGGTTGTTGAAAATGGCAGGATTTCTTGCTTTTTTATAACTGAGTAATATTCCAGTGTGTGTGTGGTGTGTGTGTGTGTGTGTGGTGTGTGTGTGTGTGTGTGTGTGTATGTATCACAGCTTCTTTATCCACCTGTCATCTGTCAATGGGTATTTGAGTTATTTCTAGACTCTTGGCTGTAGTAAACAATGCAGCAATAAATATGAGAGTGCATATATCTCTTTGAATTAATGTTTTCTGAGTACCCAGTAGTGGGATAATGAGATCATATGGGTTTTCTGTTTTTAATTTTTTATATAGATTTTTTTTTTTTTAACTCCAAATCCTTTTGACTTACATGGTCTGCACCTTAGTTATCTGAGCTGCCTGAGCCACAAAGGTGCAACTCCATACTGCTTTCCATATGACTGCACCGATTTACACTCCTACCAACTGGGTATAAGAGTTCCCTTTCCTCTGAATCCTTGCTAGCACTTTTTGTTTCCGGTCTGGATAATTCTCACATATGCGAGGTGATATCTTACTGTTACTTTGATTTGCATTTCCCTAATAACGAGATGAAGAACTTCTTTTTTCATGAGCCTGTTGGCTGTCTCTATGTCTTCCTTGGAGAAGTGTCTATTTGGCTACTCTCCCCATTTTTAAACATTTTAAAAATTTTATTTTTGTTGTTGTTGAGTTTTATGAGTTCTTTATATTTTAGATGTTAACCCCTTGTCAAATGCATGGTATTCAAATACCTTCTCTCATTCAGCAGGGTGTCTTTTTGTTTTGATGGTGATTTCTTTTGCTGAGCATCAGCTTTTTAGCTTGGTATAGTCTCATTTGTTTATTTTGGCTTTTATTTCCCTTGACATAGGAGTTCCTAAAGACAAATTTAAGGCCACTGTTCAGGAGTGTATCACCTATCTTTTCCCCTATGTATTTTATGGTTTCAGGTGTTAAATTTAGGTCTTTAATTCATTAAAAAATTGTGTGTGTGTGTGTGTGTGTGTGTGTATGGTATTAGTAGTTTAGTTTCATCCTTTTTTATGGGTCTGTTCCCAACGCCATTTATTGAAGAGACTGCCCTCGCTCCCTCTTGACTTCTTTGTCATAAATTAGTTGTGTGGGTTTATTTCAGGGCTCTCAGTTCTGTTCCCTTGATTTGTGTGTCTGTTTTCATGCCATGCTGATTTGATTATTTTTTCCTGTGTCTCTTATGATGTTTTATATTGTTGTGGTATCTCTCATCACTTCTCTCCTTTCATTTCTGATTTTAATTATGAGAGTTTTCTGTCCTTTTTTCTTAGTGAGCCTAGCCAAAGATTTGTCAATTTTGTTGATTTTTTTTCCCCCAGAGAACCAGCTTTTGGTTTCATTAATCTTCTGGATTGTCTTTTTCTATTTAGTTTATTTCTGTGCAAATTTTTATTATCTTCTCCTTTCTACTGACTTTTGTCTTCATTTGTTCTTTTTTCTAGTTGCTTTAGATGTAGGGTTAGATTGTTTGAGATTTTTCTTGTTTCTTGAGGTGGGCCTGGCTTACAATACATGTCCCTGTTACCTCTGCTTTTGCTGCATCCCATAAGTTCTGGTAAATTGTGTCTTTATTCTCATTTGTCTCCAAGTATTTTTAAAATTCTCCTTTGACTTCCTCCTTTACCCAAGAGTCTTTCAGAAGCATGTTATTTAGTCTCCAAATATTTTGGGATTTTCCAGCTTTCTTTTTGTAGTTGATTGCTAGTTTTAAACCATTGTGATCGGATTGGATGCCTGGTATGATTTCAGTCTTTTTAAATTTGTTGATACATGTTTTATGTCCCTACATATGTTCTATCCTTGAGAATATTTCATAAACACTTGAGAAGAATGTGAATTCTGCAGTCATTGGATAAAGTATTTGATACGTATCTGTTAAACCCATTTGTTCAAATTCGTATTTAAAGCTCTTTTTTCCCTGTTAATTCTTTGCCTGGTTGATCTGCTCCATGTTGTCAGTGGATGTTGAAGTGTCCTCCTGTTACTGTGTTGCTGTTGTTGTCTTGCTTTAGTTCTGTTAATAATTGCTTTATGTATTTTGATGTTCCTTCATTTATTGCGTATATGTTAAAAAGCATTATGTCTTCTTTAGGGATTGATCCTTTAATCATTATATAATGTCCATCCCTGTCTTTCCTGATCCTCTTTAGTTAGAAGTCTATTTTATCTGATATAAGTATAGCTGTTTCTGCTTTTCAACTTTTTTTTTTTTTGCTTACCATTTGTCTGCAGAATCGTCTTCCAACCATTGACTTTGAACCTATGTTCATCTTTTGAAAGGAAATGAATCCCCTGAATGTAGCAGAAAGTTGGGTTTATATTTTTAAATTATTTTGGCCACTGTCTTTTGATTGATGAGTTCAAGCCATTGACATTTAGGGTAATTATTGATATATAACTGTTTATTGCCATTCTGTTCATTGTTTTCTGGATGTCATTGCAGACAGTATTTTTGTTCTTCTCTTTCTCTTCTTGGGTGATATGAGAGCAGCTATGTTGTGATTGTTTTCTCTTTTTATTTTCTTCTTTGCTTTTTCCCTAGAGATATGTTTTGAGATTACCCTGGGGTTTACATAAAAGTTCCTATGCTTACATCCTGTTTTTACAGGTAAGTAGGTTAGTTTTGAGCTCATTCTAATCATCTACAATTTTATTCTTCTCTCTTTCTCCCTACTTTTTATATTTTGATGTCTTGTTGTTTTTAAGTGAGATTTCTTTACATTTTATAGGACTTCTTTTAGTATTTTTTATAAAGCTGGTTTCATGGTGATGAGTTCCTTTACTTATCTGAATAGCTTTTTATCATTTCTTGAATTCCTTTTTTTTTAAAGAATGCAGGAAGGAATGAAGGTAAACAGCCAAGCAAGCAGGAAGAGAGAGGAGAAAAAAGCATTTTATTTTATTTTTATTTGGTTGTTTATACTTGCTGTTTCCCCACAGGGCTGAAAACTTGAGCCTAGGGGTATGTGGTCTTGCACTCCTTTGGAGGTGATTAACCCAACTGCTGCTCCCCCAGAGTGTGCCCTATTCCGTGAATTCTAATCAGTAATCTAGCAGGGTAGTGTATCCTTGGTTGGAAATTCTTTTCTTTTCTTTCAGCACTTGAATATATCACGCCGTTCTCTTCTGACCTATAAAGTTTTGGCTTAGGAATTCACTGACATTCTTATGAAGGTTCTTTCGTTTTTCTCTAGCTGCTTTTAATATTCTCTCATTAGCTTGTATTTTTGATATTTTCATGATGATGTGTCTTGATGTAGATATATTTGGATTTCTTTTGTTTGGAACTCTTTGAGATTCCTGAGTCTGGAGGTCTGCTTCCTTCCCCAAGTTAGGAAAATCCTCAGCTGTTACTTCTTCAATACAGTTTCTGTCCTCTTGTCTCACTCTTCTCCTTCTGGGACCCTATGATGTGAATTTTATTCCTCTTGATGTTATCCCATATGCATCTTCATTTCTTTTAATTATTTTTTCTCTTTGCTGGTTTGCTTGAGTGCATCCCACTGCTCTGTCTTCTAGCGCCCTGATTCTCTTGGAGTAGTCTTCTAGCCTCCTGTTGAGCCTCTCTGTTGTGTTCTTTAGTTCAGTGTTGTGTTCTTTACCAGCTTGACTTCTGTTTTGAGCTGCTTCATTTCTTCTCTCTTTGTTATGATTCTCTTTTTGTTCCTCCATTGTTTTCTTGATATCAGTAAGTATGTTTATCACTGTTGCTTTAACATTTTCATTAGGTAGTTTGCTTGAGTCTGTTGCATTCAGATTTTCTCCAGGTGTTTTATTTAGATCCGTTATTTCCCATGTAAGTTTCTATGTCTTCAATCTGTTTTGCATTCTGTCTTTATTTCTATGGGTAGGCTTCCCTGATGTAAAGACCTTGAATTAGGGTATCTAATTGCTCCAAATTGAACTGGATCTTGGTTTGTCCACTGAACACTGTTTAGTTGTGTGATACCAGTGCTGGTTGGATTTGTTGAAGCTCTAGGCTGAGCCCTGTGCTGAGGTCTGAGTCCTGCCCACGGGGTTGGAGTTGAGGTAGGGAATGCAGAGGTTTTCCCAGAGTCACAGGTATGAATAATAAAGCCACAGAGATAGACCCACCATCTACAAGCAGCAGTTCCAACAAAGTTCCAACAAAGGAGCTAGCCAGTAGCTTTTAGAAACTTCCTTCTGAAATTCTTAGTCCTTCAGAGAGGTTGCAACCCCAGCAGGGTGGTAACTACACCCTTAGGCCTGGAGGTGGAATTTTAGAAGGGCCCAACTTTGCAGCATCAATTTGCTAATGGAATCCAGGGTGGGTCCTTCCCCCAAGGTGCTTTCCCTAATGGTAGCCTTGTGCCAACTCTTTCTGGGTGCATCTCATTTTATCTGGGCACTAGTCCTCTTTCAGAGGTGCCCCCCATGGAACCCCCCAGCCTGCACTACAAGCCAGCTGCAGAGTGCTGGGGTGCCTGCTGCTGGAGAAAGTTCAGCCCTGGAGTCTGGGAATAGAGAGATGTGGTGCTGAGAAGATCCACCTCTCCCACTTTTAATGGAGCTGTATGTCTCCTTGCTTGCAGATATGCTAGTCCTGTTTCTTTTCATAGATTGTGGTAGCCAAGTAAATGTTTTCTTAATCCTTGGAGAGGAGGGAGCCTGAGATCTTAACAGTCTGCCATCTTGGAACCACAAGTCAGTGTATTGCTATTACTTTTTAGTATAATTTGAAATCAGGCAGCATGATACATCCACTTTCTGTTTTTTTTTTCCTCAGGATTACTATTCAGAGTCTTGTAGTTTCAAATAAATTTTACGATTTTTAAATTTTATTTCTGTGAAGAGTGTCTTTGGAATTTTGATGAAGATAGAAGCTTTATATTATTTTAGGTAATATAGCCATTTTAACAATGTTAATTCTTCCAGTTATGAGCACAAAGTATCTTTCTTTTTTGTGTGTGTGTGTCTTCTATTTTTTTTAATTGTTTTATAGTTTTAAATGTTACCCTATATACTTCTAAATTCCACTGGCCTTAGGATATATTTAAATACAGTTTAAGGCATTCTCTGATGGAGTAGTGGTTTGGTCAACTGCCTCCAGTCAAAGCGCAGGCTACATACATCCCAAGGACCTGGGTTCACATCCTGGACCAGAAAGAACAACCAAGATGCACAACTGTCCCCTTACCCTCATTCCTTCTTGCATCTTTGCTTAATTTTTTTTTTTTTTAAGTTAAACGTGATCAACTTAGTATTAAATCAGCTACAAGCAGTACCAGTAAGAGTAATAATATCACAAGTTAATGTTTATTAAGCACTAATTATGAACCAGGTTCTAATCATTTCGTAAGTGTATATACAGGTAGGAATGAAGGTGTGTAGGCAGGTAAACAGGAAAAGAGGAAGAAGAAGCATCTTTATTTTATTTATATTTAGTTGTTCACACTGGTTGCTTCCTCCCAGCCTAGGACTTGAACTCAGGGGTGTGTGGTCTGTGTTCCTTCAGAGGTGATTGACCTAACGGCTACTCTTTTTTTTATTTTCTTTACTACAACCCTATAATATGGGTAGTTACTAATATTGCGCCATTTTTCACATGAGGAAACTGAGACACAAAGTTCTCTTACTGAAGGTCACACAGCTTGGAAATGGTTGAGCCGGCCTTCTTAATGTCGGCAGCCTGTCTTCAGAGCCCCATACTCTTACGATTTGCCTCTTATATGCTCCAGTAAGCTACTAGATAAAAATTTTAAAACACAGGGCCTGTGCTCAAGCTTCAGGTGACTCAGGTAGCTGAGGTGTGGACCATGTAAAGCCCAAGGATCTGGGTTTGTGACCAGGGGTGGGGAAAGGGATGCTTCTTCCTCTTCTCCCTCCTTCCCTCCTCATCTCTCCTTCCCTCCCTCATCTCTCCTCCCTCCCTTCCTGGCTCCCTCTCTCCCTCCCTCACTCCCTCCCTTCTCTTCTACCTTTAAAAGATTATATATATGTGTATATATATATATATTCCCCCATCTATACTCTTTTGAGGGAGGTATTCTTTTCTTGAATTTAAATGTAGTCTTCCATCCCCATCATTAACATGGTTAATCAAGAATGAATCCTTTTTCTATTATCATATCTTCTTGTGTTTATTTGCTATCTGTTTTGCCTTTTATACTGTCTTTTCGGTGTGTTAGTGGTGGCTGCTCATCCCGGGCAGGCTGAAAGAGAAGCAACTTCTTCTTGCCCTCCAGCTGCTAATATTGAGGCTGATTCTGGAGATGATGATAAAGGAGATGAGATGATAGTAGTTTTCTTTTTCTTTTTTTGCTTTCTTTTTGTTCTTACTATCTTCCACTTTGTTCTTTTGTTATCTCTAGTTTATGGATGAGGAAACAGTCGCCCTAGGCATTCGATGTCTAAGTCTTACATCTAAGTTTTAAAAGAACTGGGATGGAGTTGGGCTGTTTGAGTCCAAAATCTGAGTTTTGGGCCATGGGGCTGTATCACCAATCTGGTCACAGGCCCAATCCCACTTCCTCTTCTTTGTTAAACTGGGAGGCCCAGGCCGCAGCTCTTCACTGATCAGGCGGCAAGAGCAATGTCTGGACTCACCTTTATAGCCCCAAACAGAATTAATCTTGCCTACATGAGGATCCTGCATTATCATATTGAATTTACATATATGTATATGTAAATATTAATTAGATATTGCAATTTATGTATTCAACTTAATATATAAATATATAGAGGGGGTAGAGAGTGCACGTAGTATTTTACTTTTTTGCTACGTATCAGGCATTTTTCTCTTTTTTTCGTAGTAATATTGTTTCTTTCGTTTACCATGTTATGTTCATTTTAATTTCTATTTTTAGTAAGAAGCTATAGAGGGTATTTAATGCAGCTAGCTTATTGGCAGATTTATTCCAGTTAAAAGAACACCATTTCCTAGTGGCGGGGCCACTGGACAATGGTGAAGAACAATTGGTTATTTGGCGGAGGGCAGGGTGTGTTGAAATATATCCCAGAAATGGGGGACCTGTCCATAGGAGATTATTTTAATGTGTAGAATAATTACTACCATAAAAATAAATTTTAAAAATATAGGAGTAAACGTAATGGTAAAAAAAAACAACCAACATTTGGCACAAAAAAAAAAAAAAAAAAAAGAAAACAATAACATTCCCTCTGTGTCTTAAAGATTCTTACAGTCTACCTGCCTATTGGCTATGGGTCTAGGGTCTAAAATGACCTGAAGAACATAATTGAGAAAAACCCATATTTCAAAGAGGGCCTTCCTTACCTTTTCCCCTGGGTTAACAGTACCTCCTTACATGTGTATTGTTACTTCTGTATGAGAAAGCTCTTTGAAGTTCATGTGTCGTGAATGACATTACCTCATTCCTGGAACCAAGTTTTTCTGTCATTATATACTCCTACTAGAAGGACATGGAAGAAATGTTCTTGGATATTTACCCAATTCTAGTCTGTGTTACAGAAGTGAGAAGTACCTTTGTAACTGACCTTGGCTGGTAGGACTGGTTTCTTCTCGATCCTGGTAAATTTCTTGAAGAAAATTCCTCTTTTCCAAAAGTTTCATTTGGTGAGAGCTCTTTAAAATAGATCATGAATTATCTTTAAAACAACTTCACAGATTCTCATTTAATTAAATGTTCAAAGCTGAGGTCAGAAGGATAAGTGTTCTACCACTGAGCTTAAGTGCTAAGAGGTATTGAGTTGGAATCATGACCAATTAATCTCTGGTAAGAATGTTCTTCTGCTGTCTTTTGTCTTCTCATTCTTTGGAAAAAAGGCAGAGGCATTTGTTAATTTATTCAGCATTCATTCATCAAGCAACTATTTTGTACCAGACAGAACAATCATAGTAGATGTGTTGGGGTTAAAATGCCGAGACATAATTCCATGAGTTCCCAGGGAACTCATGTTCTGGAAGGAAGATAAATGCACGGAGGTGCTTACAGTACTGAGCACTGTTTGCTACAGTCTCTGGGTGTCACACACCATCTGGGAGGGGGTGAATTTTAATCAGACTACTGGGTTGGAAGAAGCTCCCAGGTAGTAGGTGCGGTTTGAGAGGAACCTTATAGGAAGGAGCTGGTGCCAGATCTGCGGCCTGACATGTGGGCACCAACTTTTACTTTTAGGACTGATTGGGGCTTTAAAAGTCTTCTAGACCTGTGTTTCCAAAACTTTTCATGCCCCCTTCATAATTTTTGACACTTGTAGGTTTATCTCTCTCTTTTTTTTTTTTTTCAGAGGAAGGAAGGAAGAGGGGGAAGAAACATCTTTACTCATTTCGCTGCTCATTTTTTGGTTTTTCACCCTAGCCGTGGGTCTTGAACCTGGGTCCTTGGGCTGTATGTGGTCCGTACATCAGTGTCTCAGATGCCTGAACCCACAAGAGCACACCAGAATTATCTATTTTATGTTGTTTCAGTGAGCTCCCCCTTTGAAAATTTATATAAATACATTTTTAAAAGTTAAAGTCTATTTTAAAAAGTGAAGTCACTACCATATATGGAGACCCGTGTTGCTTGCAATAATGTAAAGGTAATTATGGAAATATTCACAGTGATAACAAGGCAATGTTATTAAATTCTAACTTAGTAAATGTTGTCTGTCACAGAAGATCTTAAGCCTGAGGCCAGCTTTCTCTGTGCTCAGGAGATTACTAAATATGTAAGAGCTGTTCAGAAGCTTCTGTCACACCCAATAGAACCTGAACCCAGGCATGGTTAGAAAAATGGAGAGAGAACTGAAAAGGATCTCTTTCTTTTAAAAGTATGATTCAGTACATTTATTGTTGCAGACAAACAAGAAACACTAACCTACTAGTCCATCTCCCTAGATTGTATGGTTGAGCAGTGTGTGGTGACCATCGACTATGCACAATTAATGAGGGCAGAGGGTCTCCTAACATCCCGTTACGTGTTCTCGCGTGTGACCGGAGCAAAGGGGCTGACGGAGCATTCTTTCTCTTTAAGATACTAATGTAAGCAAACTTTTCTTTTTTTAACTTTTTGCTGTATTCCCGCCTAGAGCTAAGTTCTTTATATCCTTATACTAATTCTATGACACAGGAATTCTTACTACCTCTTACAGATACAGAAACTTAGATTGAGAGAACTTACTTCACAGGTTTTAAATTAGAATCCAGGCCTAGTGACTCCAAAGCCTGTATTCTTAGTCACTAACCATTGTGTTATATAGGCTTTTTTTTGTTGTTAAGGAAAGGTACAGGCAGGAATGAAAGTGAGTAGGCAGGCAGCTAGGAAGAGAGAGGAGAAAGAAGCATTTTATTTTATTTAGTTGTCCATCTTGGTTGTTCCCCCTGACCCTGGGTCTTGAACCTGGGTCGTTGGAATGTATGTAGACTATGTCCAAATGGCCTTATCCACTAGCCTTAGGGCACACCCAGTATTGCTTTTTGAATCAATCAATAACACTTATTCAATGCCCACTGTGTACGTTCTCCTGTTGAGATCTTTCCTTTCCTAAGCTTGTTGAGGGTAGGGGTAAGCAGCAATTGGCGGGGTCCCCAGTGTGTCTTCTTGCTCTTAGTAGGTTTGCTTCTGGGGCAGGAAGACGGCTTCACCTTGGGAGTCCTAACAGTGGTGAAGAGCAGGCTGGTTTGGTGAACACTGGGATGGCCAGTTCCAAGTTCTTTCCCTGTTCACATTCTCAAAATCAAACAGACAAGAGAGCACTTGCTTGGATTAAAGGTTCTTAAGAAGCTGTGTCTGAAGTTGAAGAGAGGGAGCAAGTTCCAGCTTGGGGCAACCACAGGGGCGAACAGGGTGCTTTTCTGGGACCCTGAGGCTATCCAGTTTACTTCAGCAGCAGAGACTGTCCTGCTGTTCTTCCTGGGACTTGGGAGCTGGGAGACCACCAAGGCTCAGCTGTGCCTGTTGGAGGCCTTCCCTTGGGACCAGGCAGCTGGGGGCGGAAAATAGGATATATGGGGCGTGGATGGGGAGGCGTCAGTTCTGTTGTCTTTGAGGGTTCCTGGCAGCCCCTCAAACTGCAGCAGCCCTGGCTGGGTCAAAACTGCAGGAGGCCCAACCAAGATGCCAGACACTGGCTGGTTGTGATCTCAGGTGAGTTCCCTGGTGGGACAGGTCCCCAGCTGTTGACATCAGGCTGGTTCCAAAGACAACCTCTGTGTGGTGGAGACCAGCTGCTCTGGAGGGCAGAGCCGGCACCTCACCTCTACCTCCCTGGTCGGTCTGGGGTCTGCCCTGCAAATGCTGGCTTCTTGGCAGGTGTGTCCGATGGACTCTGGTGTCGTTCTCGCCCCCCAGCCCCACGCCCAGCTTCCAACCGGGGTAGAGCTGCTGCTGACTGACTTTTTGTAGCTGCCTCTGCTCCGTTGGTGGGGAACCTCCTTTCCCTGTGGGTTCCTCTTAGCTGGCTCTGCACCCATGAATGAGTTATTTATTAGAACACTAGATACAGATTAACTTTTCCACTTGTTTTTTTGTGGCCTTGGTTCCCTGCAGTTGGAAAATGCTAATTTTCCCTCCTCAAAGCTTCATTTGCAGGAACTTTTTAACATGTCACTGGGGTCTCCAGTGGAAATTCTGCCTTTGCCATGACACGCTTGTCCTGGAGGATTGGTCCCTTCTCTGTTGGGCCTTGCTGTCTTCCTCAAGCTCTTGCGGGGATGACAACTAGGAATACTTGTCTACACCACCCACAGAGGGCAAGTCCCGCTGTTCCCCTGGCTGGCTCAGCAGGCTAAGGAAGTGCTCTGTCATCTCACTGAGGACAGGCCTCCCTGAAGTTTTGGTCTCTCTGCCATAGTGGGGCGCCTTTATCTTGGTTCAGGGTGGGAGAAACGGCCAGCAGACTGGGTTGAATTTTAGGACCCAGATCTCTTAATTCCAAAATGCTGTGAATTCCTTTGTCGGCACAGAAAGACGTAAGGCATTGTGGGTTGCCCAGCATATCTGTGTGTGACTTCATCCTTTATAAAGCATTTCATGTGCTGGTGGAGCGGTGCTTGGATCTGCCGCCTCTGGCATACCTTCTGGGCCCCCGGGTCACATCCCAGGTTGGGGGACCAACCCACATGAACAACTAGAGTTAAAAAACGGAGTGCTTCTCCCGCCCCGCCTGCCTGCTTACTTACTCACTTTTGTTCCGCCTTCACCTTTCCTTTAAAAACAAGTAAAAAGAAAGAAAACACTTCATTTGCAGCAGGGTAGGGATTCCAAATTCAGAGGGTGGGGATTCCAGATTCTCCGGTGCAGAGAATCCCTCAACAGTACAGGGACAGCCGGGAAGAGATTCCTCAAGCTGACCTAATCAAACTCACTTTAAAAAGTCCAAGAGGGAGAGGGATGTGCCCTGTGGCTCAGGTGGCTGAGGCGCTGGTGGGCAGACAATGGAAAGCCTAGAGACCCTGGTTCCTGTCCCAGGGCCCAGATGGAAAACCAAAATAAATAAATAAATAATAAATGTTTTCTCCCTCCCTCCCCACCTTCCTTCCATCACACACACACAAAAGCACAAGAGAGCTATTTATTGGGGAGTGACTGCCAGACCAGAGTGGCATCAAGCTGAGAGGGGCTTTAAAAATCTCCTAGTCCTGGCACATCCTGGTGTCCTAGCAGATAAGGCCACTGGATATAGTCCACACACATCCCAAGGACCTGCGTTTGTGTCCCAGGGTCAGGGGACCAACCAAGACGGACAATTAAATAAAACAAATGAATTTATTTCCTCCTCTCTCTTCCTGACTGCCTGCCCCTGCTTGCCTTCATTCCTGCCTGCACCTTTCCTTTAAAAAATGAAAAAATAAGAAATCAGTGCCCTGGGAGATTTCCTTCTATTCTTGAAGAAAAAGGGAGGCCTGTGAAGCGTGTGTGAGTTTGACATCACCTGATCTCTCGATCCCAGGATTCTTTTTCAGTTCACCCTTCTTGGGTCCCGTCTCATGCCACAGCTCTTTCTATAGTGACTGCTGGCCCTCACACCTCTCGTGTTCTGGGTCAGTTTGCCAGCATCTCTCTTGCCTAACATTCTGACCAGAGGTCCTGACTCTGGACTCTGGTCGCTGACTCCGAAATTCATTCCCCCTTCCTGCCTCTGGGCTCAGCTGCTTCTTGTTTCTGTAGCTCACTTGCGATGTTTGGGCCTAAGAGACATGTGGTGTGATCTTGTCCTCTCTGACCTGAGCTCTGGGGAGTAGCCTCACTGCACGTACCTTTGCAGCTGCGTGACCTGCTGGCGGCAGCCTCCGACACAGAGCATGGGGCTGCCCGACACACCTGCCCGCAAAGCCGTGTGGAGCCCTCCCCGGGCAGAGCACTGGAGAGCGTCCACCCGTGGCTGGAGTGTCGGTCACAGTTCCGACCTGCAGTGAAAGGTCTCTTGGATTAATGGAGGGTGAAAGTTAGGCAGGAAGGGCTCTGTAGGGGTCGTGCTAAACTGGATGTGGAAGCGACATTATGGAGAAGAGTCCTGCCAGGTGATGGCAAGTGGGTACACTGGAGAGTGGGTGACAGGATCCCGGGACATCCCTCAAGTCTAGGCTTCTGCAGCCGGACTGGAGTCAGCTGACAAGAAAGTGTGATTCGTAGCAACACCGAGTGGGGCTTCTGGCATGGGTGACAGATTCGTACGACAGAGATGTGCCCAGCAGTGCAACAGTCCAGGGTTAGTGGGGTCTCTGGTCATTCTCTCCGGGGTGGGACTGTCAACCTGAGGCGCGCTTCAAAGCTGGGTGCGCCCACGCGGTCCAGCTGAGGTGTCTGCAGCGGCAGTGTGGGAAGGATTCTGATAGAGAGCTGCCTCCCTGGGTAGGATTTTTTCTTTTTCACGTTTTCTGAACTTTGTTTCTTCCCATGTATAAAAAATAGGAAAACCATAGGACTCGTGAAGACTTGATGAGATAGCAATGGCATTATTGCTGTTTGGTGACATTTTATTTTCTCATGTGCTAGTCATTAATCATAAGACAAAAACCTAAAATTATAAAGTAGCTTTATCCCATCTTATAGATGAGGCTTAGAGAAACTATGTTATTTGCTTCAGGTCATAGAGCTGTTAGGAAAGGAGTTGTGACTCACTGGCCTCTGGTGTGATGGCCGAGACCAGGCTCCTTCATAGAGTGACAACGTTCTCAGTGCCACAGAGGAGCAACCGCTCCGCAGCACCGCGTGTGAAACTTCTGCTGAATGCTCTGTGCACATTATTTTCTGTAACATCAGTTTGACAAGACAGACACTATCAGACCCACTTTCTTGATTAAGTTTGAGGCTAGGAAACTTAAGTCATTTGTCCAAGGTCTTGATGGCAGGTAACAGACTTGAGCTATGAGTCCAGGTCGGTCTTCGAATGATGCCATTCTGCCTTCCAGGACAGACGTGATAGAGCAAAGTGAGGGTTGCCACATGGCAGGTGGTGGATTTTACTGGAATTCTTTCATTATCTGATCAGCCTCCTGTGGTAGCTTGACAGTGTTTAGGTGAGAGAAATTCACTTTTATCATTTGCTCTTTAAACCCAAAGGTTAACCTTCAGTTACCATGAATGGTCATTCAACATCAGGATTAGAATATCTGATTATAAAGGAGGATAACATGATGAAAATATCTGGTTAACATTTAGTACCATGAGCATGGAAGACGTGTCAGTCATTAATACAGGCTGTGGTTCTCGTCCCTCTGGTGGAAGCTCCAAGATTAGGTCCTGGTTTGCTTTAAAGAAACTTGTGGGCAATATATTTACCCTCTGTTTGAGCCCCTCCGAATGGAGTGCCCGCAGTGGTGGGAGGAAACTCTTTTCAATCGGACTTATGTGCTGAAGGCCAGGGTGTGGCCAATGCAGGTGTTTTGATACCTCATGGTATTCCATAAAGATGATCTTCCATTCTGCTGACTCATTTTATAGACCTGTATGGGGACCAGGGCTTTAGAGAAGAAAAACTATACACCATGCTATTTATTTAGGGTAATTGTCCTTACCTGTCCTTACTTTACCTTCATCTGCTCTTCTGGCACTGCAGATTGTCACAGACTTCAAAAATAGTTTAATTCCGCTAATGATTTATTTTTAAAGGGAAGGTTCAGGCAGAAATGAAGATGAGTAGGCAGACAGGAAGGAAAAGAGAGGAGGAAGAAGCATTTTATTTTGTTTTTTATTTGGTTATTTCTTCCTGGACCTGGAACTGGAACCCAGGGGCATGTGACTTGCTCCTTCAGAGGCGATTGACTTAACCGCTGCTCTGCCAGTGTGTGCACATTTTGAAATTTAATTTTACTTAGTTGGACATCTTGATTGTTCTGCCTAGCCCAGGATGCGAACCTGAGTCCTTGGGATGTATGTGGACTGACTTTTGGCCAGAGGCAGCTGACTAAACCTCTGCTCTACCACAGTGCACCCTGATTTTTAAAAATAAATAGACTATATTGCAGGTTTACAGAAAATTGGACAATACAAGGAGTTCCCATATACACCTTTCTCTGCTCTGCATAGAGTTTCTCTCATTATTAATATCTTGCATAATATCCACCTCAGCTGGACCACGTGGGCACACCCAGCTTTGAAGTGTGCCTCAGGTTGACGGTCCCGCCCCGGAGAGAATGACCAGAGACCCCACTAACCATGGGCTATTGCACTGCTGGGCACATTTGTCGTGTGAATCTGTCACCCACGCCAGAAGCCCTACTAGGTATTGTTATGAATCACACTTTCTTGTCAGCTGACTCCAGTCCGGCTGCAGAAACCTAGCTTGAGGGATGTCCCGGGATCCTGTCACCCACCCTCCAGTTTACACACTTGCCATTAATAATAATACATGCAATTATTAATATCTTGCGTTATAAAAATTAAAGTGTTTTTCTTCCTCTTCCTGCCTAATAATATTATTATTAATAATATTAATAAGGTGCCAGGCATTCTTCTGCCTCAGCGTAGTATATTTGTTATAATTGATGAACTGATACTAATTCATTATTAACTAATGTCTATAGTTTACATTTAGATTCACTCTTTGTGTTAAACCATTCTGTGGATTCTGGCAAGTGCACGTCTGTACCCACCATTACAGTATCACAGAGAACACTGTCCCTGGTCTGCTTTCCTGGAGGAGCGTTTGGTTTGCCGCCTTCTCCCAGCGCAGTCCACATATATCCCAAGGACCTGGGTTCACGTCCCATACCTGGGAACAATCGATGAGCAACTAAAATCAAACAAAGTGCTTCCTCCTCTCTCTTCTTACCTACCTCTGCCTTACTCAGACTTCTTGAGTCCCCAGTCACAGAAGCAGCTTTGCCACAAAAAGGCCAGTCAAGGAGATGTTTTTGTTTTTCCGATGTTGACCTCCATGTGATGCCTGGAGCTCTTGGAGCCTGCCTCAGACCACCAGTTTCCTTGCTCTGATCTCGCGCCTTTCAACATGAGGTCAGGAGCTCAGGAGCCGTGCCAGGGGGAGGGGGAGCTGCTGGAGAATGGGCCTGGCCCTGGCTCCCAGTCCCAGGGGTGCAGGCTGGCTGCACTTTCTGCCTGCGATGGATTCGACTCCTAAATGCTTTTGGAAAGCTTTGCTGGCGAGAGGAGAAACTGAAGTGAAACCCGACAGAGAAACCATGGCTTGCTGTAGCCCCTTCCCCTCCCCGCTCTCTCCTCTCCAGTCTATCAGATTGCAGACATGCTGGTTCCTGCCCTCCCAGAGCTAGTCTGGTGTTTCTTCATTCCCATCGCCAGGGGTTTTGCACAGGGAAAAGGCCCAGAAGGAAGGCAGTCGCTGAGTGGGGAGCCCCTGGGTCTGGAGCCTCACAGGAGCGCTGCTGAGGTGGCTCCCTCAGTTCTGTGTTCCTCTGGGGTGGGGACTGTGTCTGCAGCACCTCGTGCACATGCATCCTCTAATCAGAGCCTTCCATTGTTTTCTCTCTCACTTGAGAAAAGCCAAAGGCCATCAGCTCCAGAAGCTTCTGCTTTTCTCCTTCCTCATTCTGCTTGCTGTTCCTTCAAGGGGCCAGGCACTCTCCTGCCTCAAGCCTTTGCTCTCCCGTGTCTAGAAAACTACCCGAGACAGCTCCAAGCCTTACTTCCTCACCACCTTAGATCTTCCCTCAATATCTATGCCTCTCACTGAGGCCTTACCTGGCCTCCTTCTTTAAAGTAGGAACCCTACACCCGCTCCATGGATCATTATCCCCCCTTTCTGCCTAATTCTTCTTTAAATACTTCTCACCGTCCAACTTAGTAAAAAAAATTTTTTTTGAAGGAAAGATACAAGCAAGAATGAAGGTGAGAAGGCAGGCAGGCAGGAAGAGGAAAGAGGAAAAATACTTTTATTTTTATTTCATTGTTTATCTTGGCTGCCTCCTCCTGCTCACCCCCCTGATCCCCCCACCCCCACCCCTCAGTCCCAGGTCAAGAACCTACATCCTCAGTATGTATGTGGACTGCGTTTGGTCAGAGGTGGCAGACTTAACCACTGCTCCACCAGGGTGTGCCCATCTAACTTATTTTACTTAGCTTTTTTATTGTTGGTGTCCTGTCCTTCCCACTAGAATGTAAGCTTCTTGAGGGCAAGGATATAGATCTGTTTTATGCAGTGTTTCTTCAGTGTATCAACAAATACTTGTTGAGTAAAGGATGACTAAAGCCCTAACCCTGGGGTTTATCTGCCTGTGGGAAAAGCATTCTTATAGCAGAGGCTCAGATTTCCCCTGGCCTAGCCCCAGGTCTGAGCACTGAGCTCATTCAGGGGGATTTCTTCAGTTTGGATCCTTACTCCCGTGAGTGGGGAGGCATTCCAAGGACATTTTCATGAGTCAGAGCCTTTCTCTGGGAGGAGGTGTGTGACTTTGGAAAGTTGTCTGAACCTTGCTTTGTTGGGCTAGAGGTGTACCCCAAACAGCTGGCACTGTGTGTGGTCCACCGCAAGCCCTTAGTCATTTCCATGTGTTTTGCATTTCTCCTAAATGTCTGGTACTCTATTAAAGACTGGAGACACCATGGGAGCAAGTCAGGCAAGGCTTCTGCCCTTGTGGATCTGACATCTGCCCTTACAGATCTTCTAACTATAAGAGAAACAGGTAAAGTAAAGATACATGCCTATAACCAAGGATTTTGTAGAAAAAAGGCCCAGAAAAATTCTATATAGTTTTAGACAGTGCAGGTACTGTGTTGAAAATAAAGCAGGGGTGATGTGCTAGACACTCCCCAGGTCAAGTAGGTAGGGATTGAGGTGGTGGAGAGGTGCATCTAAGGTACTCAGTGATGGCTTCCTTGAAGATATGACATTTGAACTGAGAACATAGTGATGAAGTGGCTGCCAGGGCTGTTATATAACCCTCAGGGACCTATGAAATTGGTGCTGCCTGGAGTGCTCTGATCACTCAGCCATGTGGACACTGTAGCCGTGGGAATAACTAGTGCAAAGGCCCTGAGGCAGGAAGCACCTTGAGCTGTTTGAGAAACAGAAAGAAAGCCAGTATATCAGGACTTAGCAAGAGAGGAGCACAGTGGAGCAAGATGAGCTTGGAGAGTTTGAAAGCAACGTAGAGCGTGACATCCAACAAAGTCTTCATTGACTGATGAGGGAAGCAAAAGACGGGGGCAGGAGTAGGGTTTCACAAAACTGTTCCGGTAGTGTGGGACCCTGGCACTGTGAAAAGATGGAACAGAGTTGAGCGATTTCCCTAAAATGAAAATAGCAAAAAAGTGCCTCAAAGGAAATAGCATTAAGGTATTCGAGCCTGACTTTGATAGTGACTGATTGCTTTATTTTATTTTATTTTTTATTGTAGTGATTATTAAAGACATTAAAATAATTTTCTGTGTATAGGTTCCCCATTTCTTAATTATGTTTCAGCACACCCTGGCCTCCACTACATCACCAAGTGCTCTTCCCCACTGTCCAGTGGGCTCCACCACCATGTGCCCCCACCCGCCCCATTGCCTGTTGGTCACCTCAGTTCTGTTGTAGTGTTTCAGGGCTGGCTGTGTTTCATCTGTCCCTTTGTTTTGTCTGTTCACATTCCACCTATGAGTGAGGCCATCTGGTATCTATCTTTCTTTTTTTGATGGTTTCACTATGCATCATCCCCTCTAGTTGCATCCATGATGATTCAGACAACAGGGTTTCATCTCTTCTCAGGGCTGTGTAGTGTCCACTGTGTCTATGCACCACGTCTTCTTGATCCATGCACCTGATGTTGGGCACTTAGGTAATTTCCAGTTCTTAGCTATTTTGAATAGGGCTGCAGTAAACATTGGGTTGCATACATCTCTGCAGATGGGTATCTTTTGGGTAGATGCCCAGGAATGGAATGACGGGATCAATGGGATTTCCATCTTCAGTTTTTTGAGGAATCTCCAAACTGTTCCTCATAGGGGTTGAATCAGTTAACACTCCCACCAGCAGTGCAAAAATGCTCCCTTTCCTCCACATCCTCGCCAGTATTTCTTGTTCCCAGACTTCTGGATAATAGCCAGTCTCTCAGGTGTAAGGTGAGATCTCATTATTGTTTTAATTTGCATTCCCTGATAGTCAGTCAGTGGTAATATATTCTCATGTGCCTGTTGGCCATCTGCATATCCTCTTCAGAAAAGTCTCCGATTCCTCCTCCCATTTTTTGATTGGGTTGCCTGTGCTTCTGTTGTTGAGTTTCATGAGTTCTGTGTATTTTAGATATTAAGCCTTTGTCAGAAATATCGAATACAAATATCTTCTCCCAGTTAGTAGGTTTCCTTTTGGTTTTGGTGATGTTTTCTTTTGTTGTGAAGAAGCTCCTTAGTTTGATGTAGTCCCAGTTGTTTATTTTTCTTTTTGTTTCCCTTGATGGTGGAATTGAGTCCCCAAAGGGTTCTCTGCTACAGATGTCATGGAAAGTCTTTTCTATGTTGTCTCTTAAGAACTTTATGGTTTCTGGTCTTATGTCCAAGTCTCTAATCCATTTTGAGTTGACTTTTGTGCATGGTGTTAGAGAGTGGCCTAACTTCATTCTTTTGCATGGGTCCGTACAGTTTTTCCAACACCATTTGTGAAAGAGACTTTCCTTTTCCCATGGAATGTTTTTGGCTCCTTTATTGTAGATTAACTGACTGTATGTGAGTGGGTCTGCTTCTGGTGATTCAGTTCTGTTCCACTGGTCTATGGCTCATTGCTTTTTAATGCAGTCTTATCTTGCTTGTCATTGCACTTCTCAGCCTGATTATCTCTTTGGACAGCAGTGGAATATTGCTGCAACTTACCATTTGCTCAGCTGTGACATGATGTGCCCATGTACAAAATACACAGAAAGTACACTCCTAGTCCTCGGGAAACTGAGGTGCTGAAAAGATTTGTTTCTTCCTATGATCCTGTTTCAGGTTTCTCAGTCTTCTAGTCTGCTGGGACAGCTGCTTTCTCAGAGTCCTAGAGCAGAGTGAGTGAACACACGGCCCTTGGGCAGAATGCCCTGGTAATTGGTTTTTATTTTTTTTATTTAAGGAAAGGTTCAGGGAAGAATGAAGGTAACAGGCAGGTGGAGAAGTAGGCAGGCAGGCAGAGAGGAGTAAAAAGCACTCTATTTTATTTTTATTTAATTGTTTACATTGGTTGTCCACCCCCCCCTCCTTCCGCATCCTGGGACTCAAACTCAGGGGTATGTGGCCTGCACTCCTTTGGAGGCGATTGACCTAACCACTGCTCCACAAGGGTGCACCATTCTTGGGCATTCTTGCAAGAAGTCCCCAAGCTGTACACTCTGTACAGAAAGCACCTTACTTCCCAAATCAGACTGGTACCCTGCTGCCATTAGCCTTAGCCTATCTTTATTGTTTAAAATGATTTTTATATAGGTGTTGCTTTAAACCAAGGCCAAGAGTGGGACTTGTCATATGATGCTAAGAAACCCAAGTAAAGAAGGGCAGTAAAAGGGGTCAATAAGCATATTAAAAAGGGAGAAAAGAGGAAGCCCAAGTACAGGGCTCTCCCTTCACCCAGACTTTGTATAAAGCACCAGGCTGGCTTGGAATTCTCCTGCAGACAGACCTTCCTGTCCTTTAGCGGCTGCGGGGAAAGGGAGGAGACATGTAGGTCTCCACTCAGGCAGGTAACTGTACACTTTCACCATCCTGCAAAGAAGGGGTCTGCTGGTTTTGGCTTGATGCTTTTCTTCTTCTTTTTTAATGCTTTTATTCCCCCCTATCCATTTTATTAAGACATAATTGACAACAGAAACTACAGCATAATGACTTGCATTACATATATTGTGAAATGATTAACATCTGTGATCTTACATGGACTAAAAAATAGGGTTTTTTTCCTTGTAAAGCACTGCTCGGGATGTACTCTCTTCAGAACACCGAAATACACCACACAGCAGGGCTAATAACTACTCATCACACTGTACATTACCCACCAGGACTTATAATGGGAAGTTTGCAACTTTGGGTCACATGGTGCTTTTCTTAGATTATTTTTTTGAGGCAAGGTGCCAGCAGGAATGAAGGTGAGCAGAGCAGACAGGCAGGAAGAGAGAGAAGGAAGAAGCACTTTATTTTATTTAGTTTTTCATCTTGGTTGTTTACCATTGCTCCGGGACACGATCCCAGATCCTTGGGACATCTGTGGGCTGGGCTGGCTGAAGGCAGCTGTCTTAACCACTCCTCCACCAGGGCACACTGAACTTTTCTTGGATTTGATGTCTCAGTCTGGAAAGTCTTTACTTACTGGAAGCCCAGGTAGAATCAAGTCACCCTGAAGAGTCGTGAGCCAGGTGAGTTAGTTTGACTGGACTCTCAGTTGAGTCAGTGCTGGGAGCTGCTGGTCTAAACTTGAGGAATCTGACAATGCGATCCTGGGCTCCCAGCAAGGAATCCCAGGGAACGTCCGCTGAATTCGAGTGCATTCCATGAACCTGCTTGGATGGCTTGTTGCGGAAAGAGCATTGACTCCTCATTTTTGATTTATTTCGTTGTTCGCCCCAGACATTCCCCTGGGGTCCAGGCTGCAAACCCGGGTCTCCGGGCTTTGCATGAATGTGCCCCAGCTGGAGGCTTAACGCCTGAGCCATCAGGGTGTACCCAGAAAATGATCTTAAGTGTGTCTGTATATTTGAAAAGATTTTACAAAGTTTTACGACCCGGCACAGTACTGTATGGTCCCCCAATACCATTTCAAAATAGCTAATAAAATATCAGCAAATGTGACTTGTTCAAAATACAAACATAAATTTTGCAAATATTTGTGTAGTAATTGCTGAGCTGTTGAAATAGCTGTCACTCAGCATGTAGCAGTCTGGAAGAAACTCCATCCTGATGAGAGGGCTCTGGGAGGGTTCGAAGGTTAGGAAATTGGGCAAAGCAGGAAGACCGGGCAGCTCTTGAAGTGGGGTAGGGGAGCTCGAGGCACTGCCCGTGTTTTAAGGGAGAAATGATAAGCAGGGACTGAGTCTAGTGCGCACTGAGCCTGGAAGGGCAAGACTGACTTCCAGGCATGGGTGCGCGCTGGGGGTGCGCTGGGG